>OX637463.1:48587743-49187743 GCA_951799995.1 Trifolium subterraneum
ATCTTTATTTTAGGTTTCAAGTTGGTCCCTTCCGTCTATTTTTTAACTATTTCCGTTAAATTTGGACACGTGGCAAACTGATTTGGACACGAGAGCTTTCAAGTAAGAGGACTTTTATAATGAGAGATGAGAAGACATAATATTAACCATTAGATCAAATCAAAGTTTAAGATCAAAATTTTCAATTCAAACCAATTTAAATTTAAGGGCAATTTTGTAAAGTTATATTTAATTATTTTAAAACAAAAGTAAAAAAATCCCTTTTCCTATTTATCGTTAACTGGTGGTTAGTTTAATGGCTAAATTGTTCTAATGAACAAATAACTTAATATTCTTCAAACAGTAAATGTCGATAAAATTGAATCTGATGCTTAAAATTAAAATTGTTTTGATAGAAATGAATCTCAAAGTATAATTAACTATGAAAGCATGCACTTTGATTCATTCATTATAACAAAAGATTATTAGTGTTTTTTGGTTACATAATTTATAGTGCTTTCAAATGTAGCAAAAAGTTATTTTCTATTGTTGTTGCACAAATATGCTGAACCAAGAGAGTATGTCATTGTGAAAGAGAGCAGGGGTTATGCAATATTTCAAATGAGGATATAGAAATCAGATGCGTTTTGGTGTTACAAAGTTTAGATTTTTTAATTAATTAAATGAAATTGACAAAATTAGCCTTCTATTAAAAATTAGTTTGAATAGTAGCATGTGGGTATTTTGGTCCAATTAATAAAAATAGATAAAATTGGTTTGCAAAAGTTGGTGTAAATTAGCAAAGTGGGTGCCAAATAATTGAATGAAACTTACAAAACTAACCCTCAATTTAAAATTGGTTTAAATTATGGCAAATGGGTATCTTTGTCCAAAGTGAAATGGTGTAAATTAGCAAACCCCATATATATATATATATATAGTATTATACGATGTTTAGTAGACAAAAGATGACAGTTTGTACTTAAGATAAAAAGTTGTTATATAGATTACCGAGCGAGAAATTTCTTAATTTTTCTATTGTCCATTAGTTTTTCTACTTATATTGTCTAGTTTCTTATTTTTTTAGCCGAAGAAATGCATTCATAAGTATATTTTGTATATAATATTTTATTTCACTTGACAAAATTCGTATGCCCGTTTCCGGATAGTTGCCACTCTGAATGTGATTACGGTTTATGACTCATGAATCACTAATAAATTTTGAAGTGAATACCTATTTTGGTCCTTAAGAAACATTTCATGATCGATCCAATTTAGTCTCTTAGATAAACAAAAGCATTTCATGATCGATCCAATTTGGTCTCTTAGATAAAAAAAATGTGTGTGTTTCAAAAAAGTAGATTATGTTAGCCACGGCAAAACCGCGGGAAATCGATATCTTACCTACGGTCTATTTAACCGTAGCTATACAGCGAATTTTTTTTGTAGTAACTAAACTATTCTTGAAAACATAAGCAACTTAAAAGCTGCCAAACCAAAACAGAAAAACACAGGTTCTGCAGTTAACAGGATTCCAAAATTAACATGCTTCCGCTCATATAGAATTTTCCGTTGCGTCTAATAAAGATTTTTAAAAATAGATTAAAGATAGACCTTTACCAATTATAATAAAAATTGAATTTCAAAAAATAGAAATCAAAGACTTTTATATATATTATTAAATTTAACTAAGCCCTTAAATTAGGATCATATTATACTGCTTCAAATTATGCTCTAGCGTTTTTTTCTAATATTTCTATTTTTTCTATTATTATAGTTTTTAATTAGTTTGATGTGTACAAAAAAGATATTTTAACTCATTTAATCTTACATTTTTCATTTATATTCTATTTTTTGAATGACTATATTTTCAAATTTATGAAGTAATAGAAAAATGGAAGAAAGAAAATGATGAAGATAAATGGCAAAAGTACTGGCATATCTAACTATCATTAATGTCATCACTTAAACTAACAACATGACAAGAGTTAGGACTTAGGATTCTATCCCATATCTCTAGCTAACAGTCATTAATTGCTTAAAATATATGAAGAGACAACATCACAATGGCATAAAGTAAAGGACACTCCAAAACTAATTGATGCAACAATGACAACTTATGTAATGTAGTCTCTAAATTTGAGTATAAACCAACAGCAGGCATGTTAATATAAACCATATACTCATGGGTAGGGAAAATTGATTTGATTGAGTTTGGGTTTTCTCCGAATTTATAAGATGGAGGTGGAGCGAGTAATTGAGACATTTATACTCACTCTGAACCCGTCCCGAACCCGACCCACATATATCTAATTACATTTTACCTCTATTAAATTATTTTTTTTTTTTGAAGCAACCTCTATTAAATTATAAACTTTTAAACAAAGTCTTTAAATTATTCACTACAAAAAACTTGCTAAATACTGGGGGTTATTTAGCAGGGGTTCTTCTAAACCTCCGCAATTTGAGAGAAAAACTTGTTTTCCACATTGTGGCGTCAAAATATCTAGTTAAACTTAAGGGGTTCTAAACTCCCCCACAAATTGGCAGAAATATCTAGTTTTCATTGAACACGCTCTTTATCTTTTGTTTTCCCTCTTTCAATTTCAATTTTTTCTCTTTTAATTTTCGCACCATAAAATATTATTTCGTTTTCTCTCCCAATTTCGTGTCAACCTTACCAAATCGTCACCAACGAGAAATCGAGAATCGAATCGTGTGAACGAGTTCCTGCAGCCATGAAATCGCGATGGAACCCCTAAGGTATGATTATGTAATCTCAAATCCTTCTCTTTTGCGTTGGTAGATCTAAGATTCTTAATCGGAACAAAGTTTTAGGGTTTTTTCTTCTGAGAAGTAGAAGCGACTAAATCTTCGCACTTTCAAAGGTAATCTACTTCTCTCTCTCTAATCGATACAATTTTCATCGTTTCCATTTTAGGTTTTTGATCTATTTGGTCGAATCATTCAGATCGAGACGTGGACAAAGAACGTTTGGGATCACCTCTGTTAAAGCTTGAACTTCGATTAACTAATGACTTGAGGTAATTACTTGAAATATTTCGATGTTGCATTCGGTTATGAAATTTTGATTGATTTGAGTTTGTAGTAAAAAATTCGTAATCAGTGAGATTAGAAGAATCAGGTCTGATTTTGATTTTTACTGTTTGTGTTGTGAATTTGTGACACAATTGAATGCTTGGTTGTTTGTTTGTTTGTTTTACAATGCGACCAATCTGTTCTCGATGCTTTAATTTAGCTTTTTATCGACGATGTTCTATGTTCAATGCGGTAAATATTTGTTTCATTGTTTGGTAATGGAGCTAAAACTTTAATACCATGTTCTATGTTTCTTATAAATATGTGTTATAGTCAATGATATTAGTTATCTATACTGTACAGAAACCACATTGAACAAATTGGAGAAGTCATCTTTAATGCTTGCATTTATTGGTGATAATCGTCTTGGTGGCTGGCTTTCATATCGATCTTCAAAGCCTGCTCTTAATCAATGCACGGTTCTCTTTTTTCATGACCACTGTCCTGTTATACTCACTATGATAAATGCATCATTGGATCATATGAGTCATGTAAAATTGATTTCAGATGAGATATTTGTAAAATTGGTTTGTAATCGGTGATTTTTTTTTTCTGATAGTGTTTCCTCTGAGATCAAGTGTACGATTGAGGGATTGAGGGAAAAATTTGAGAAGGAAAGGTAGATTTGAAATCAGTTTAGAATTTGCTAGCTAGTAGTATTTAAGCGCTTATTTATAATTGATTTTTTGTTTTGATTTTTTTCTTTGAAGCTATTTTGTTTTGATTTGTGTTGTGAATTCGATTAAAACTTCACACCAATACCTTAGTGTGTGGAGCAATACGATTAAAGTAATCAAACAAGAAAGTTGACAATAATACTACCAACAAATAAACCGCGAAAGACGTAAAAAACACAATCACAATTGTTTACCCAGTTCGGTGTTAATGAACCTACTCTGGGGGAGAGGGCAGCTCTCCGTTCCACTATCAAACTTCGTTCCTATTACTATTTCTTGATCATGCATCCAAAGGTGTACAAATAATTGATTTACAAGATATTCTTGAGAGTTTCACCTTTGATATTGCTTTCACTTCTATATTTGGATTTGATCCATGTTGCCTTCCTTGCAACTTCAACGAGCTCGAGTTACCTGAAATTTCTTATGTAAAAGCTATTTCTGTGCTTGAGAATATGCTACTGTCGTGGCACTATGTTCCAAAATGTATTTGGAAGCTACAAAAATGGTTACAAATTGGTCAAGAAAAAAGGGCAAGGTAGCACAAGAAAATCTTTACCAATTCTTGCACAAATGTATAGCTTATTACAAAGGTGATGACGAGAAAAGAAGGTTGATAAGTAGTGAAGATGTGGATATATAAATCTCATTTTCCCTTGCTAAAAGAACTAATGAAGGAAGGATTGCGAAAGGGGAAAATGGTTGAGAGATACATTAGAGACACTATAGTCAATATCTTGCTCGCAGGAAATGGAACAATTAGTTCAAGTCTCAGTTGGTTCTTTTGGCTTGTTTCAATTCATCCTATTAAGTGAGGATAGTTTATCAAAAGAGGAGAGTTTGATCACAAATTTAAGTGAGGATAACCTTTGTAAGCTAGTTTATCTTCATGGAGCTATATGTGAAGCCTTAAGGCTTTATCCACCTGTTCCATTTCAACACAAGTGTGCAATTAAATCAGATATACTACCTAGTGGAGACCATGTTAAACCAAATACAAAGTTAATATACTCTTTTTATGCAATGGGAAGGATGAAACAAATATGGGGTGAGGATTGCTTGGAATTCAAGCCAGAGAGATGGATATCAGATAGAGGACAAATTATACATGTTCCATCTTACAAGTTCATAGCATTTGGTGCTTGTCCTAAAAGTTGTATTGGTAAAGATATGAGCTTTGTTCATATGAAAATGATTGCAATTGCCATGTTATGGAAGTTTCAAATACAGGTGGTGGAAGGTCACTCTGTTACACCAAGAGTCTCTTTGGTTCTTCGCATGGAACATGGCCTTAAAGTGAAAGTCAATATTGGTAAGTGTAAATTAAGTATTGATCATATTGATAAGTGTAAATTAAGTATGTTAACATTAACAGTTCATATTGATCATATTGATAAGTGTAAATTAAGTATGTTGTGTGTGTGTTCTTTAAATCTATTTTTATTGCTTTGCTAAATTATACTATATCTCAGTTGTGTGTTATATAGCAAATACATGGATGGATGCATATCCTCAATGTTTGGAATTGTGTATATGTAAACATGGAGTATTTAATTAGTTATTATGGCTTGGTTTTACGAGTAAATTATATATGTCAGTGACTCAGTGTTATGTGGGTGTCGACACCAACACGTGTCTGACACTAAGATACACCTAATCTGAAAAATGTTAGTGATTTATAGTTTAGTCTATAACTACATCTAGAACTTGTAGAACTAGAATGGTCGACACATTGAACAACATAATTTTGATTGGTCGGTCTCAAATTATAATTTTTCTGTCCAATACCAATAAAAAAACATGGCATTTTTATGGCGATCGAGAGTGACTTTTTCTTTTACCCAACCCCAACGTATGCACTCTTTACACCCCCTAGATTAAATAACACCCTAGTTTGAAAAATCTACCGTTCGTTACTTAGCTTGCAAACTCTATTCACCCAGTTCGCATTTTAAAATGTGAACTCGCCTTCCCTATATAATACGAGCCCACCACCTTCCCCCTCATTTTAATTTAAAATTAATTTATAATCATTAAACCTATTAAAATAGGTGCAATATGTCATCGATTCCTTTGACAATCATCATACAAAACCCTGCTGAGGAAGAATATATAAGCTGCTTGAGCTCTTTGACAATCCCAGATATTATTGATTCCTTTCTTAGGACTTTATGCTTTCTTAGGACTTTATACTTTTAACTTTTAAGCCAAAAGTGCTATTGTATGCTTTTTAATTTATTTTTACAACCTGCGGTTTTTTAATTTTTTTATTTGACAGTAGCTTGTACAACCTGCTCTTAAAATTTGAAAATTAGTACCAATATTTTGACTTACATATGAATAGTAAAATATATGAGAAGGACAAGAAAAAGTCTAGAGTACATATGAATAGTATAGATAACTAGAAACCCAACACTCAACTAAGACAAAAACTCAAATAGTTGAAAGAAAAGAAAAAAACAAAACATACCAAAAAATACATGACCAGCAAGAATTCACAGAAATTTAATTCTTATATCAAATGCATGTTTTACTAAATGTGACCTTAAATCCATGTTTCCGGCAAAGAACCACAGAAACTCTTGGAGTAATTAATAGTATAACATTATTTTACCAGAAGGAGAATGTTAACATGTGCCCTTAGGGCACATGTTAAGGAAGTAAATTTAGAAAGTATTTATTGAAATTAGTTGTACATTTTATCTCTCCATCATTAAATTTCTTGTATCATTAAATGTACAATTTCTATATTAAGTTATCTTAATATGTGCCCTTAGGGCACACATTAACATGACCCTTACCAGAACATATAGATCAAACACAAATAGGTTTAAAAGAGAGAGAGAGACACAACATGCATCACACTTTTGAGTTTGTTATTTATTGAACTTGTATATTATGGTTATATCATATCAAATGCATCTTTTACTAACTTTGACCTTCAAGCCATGTTTCATGCGTAGGGCAATAGAAGCCCTTGGAGTTACATGGTGACCTTCCACCACATGTATGTGAAATTTCCACAACACCGAAGCTGCAACCATTTTCATTTGAATAAAGCTAATATCTTTACCGATACAACTTCTAGGACCTGCATTGAATGCGATGAACTTGTAAGATGGTACTTTTATAATATGTTCTCTATCTGATATCCATCTCTCAGGCTTAAATTCCATGCAGTCTTCTCCCCATATTTGTTCCATCCTTCCCATTGCATACATTGAAAATATTAACTTTGTATTTGGACTTGCATGGTCTCCACTAGGTAGTATATCATCTTTGATTGCACATTTGTGTTGAAATGCTAGAGGGGGATAAAGCCTTAAGGCTTCACTTATAGCTCCATGAAGGTAAACTAGCTTTTCAAGCATTTCCACACGTAAATTTGTGACAAAATTCTCCTCTTGTGTTAAACAATTATTTTTTATCTCTTGAATAAGTTTAGCTTCTACAATAGGATGAGTTGAAACAAGCCAAAAGAACCAATTGAGACCTGAACTAACTGTTCCACTTCCGGCGCCCAAGAGATTGAGTGTTGTGTCTCTAATATACTCCTCAGCCTTTTCACCATTTCCCAACCCTTCCTTCATTATTTCTTTTAGCAAGTAAGAAGATTCATCCCCATCTTCATCACCTTTGTAATAAGATATGGAGTTGTATATGAATTGATGTAGATGTTCTTCGGCTACTTTGTTCTTCTTAGCTTGACCAATTTGTAGCCAGTTTTGTAGCTTCCAAATACATTTTGGAATATAGTGTCTCGACAATACCATATCCTCAAGCAAGGTAAGAGCTTTTGGAATATCGTAATTCGACAATACCATATCTGATAACTCATTGAACTTGTAAGAAAGGCAATTTGGATCAAATCCCAATAAAAAAGTACAACTAATATCAAAGGTTAACTTCTCAAGAATATCTTGTAAATCGAGTATGCCTTCTGATGCATGATGATCAAGAAATGGTAATAGGCAATTCTCTAACTTCTTTGGAATGTTTTGTTGAGCGGATATCTCAAACTTTTTCATTTTGAGAATTGAATGAAGGAGTGCCCTTTCTTGTTTCCATTCATCGGAATCCAAATTGAAAATACCAACACCAAAAATTTCAAAAATCTCATGGAAATCAGTTCCTTTCCCATAATTGTTGAAATTCTTGCTGAGACTGTGGTTCACATTCATGGGATCACTGGTGATGATAAAGCTGGCAATGTTTGTGAACCAAGGTCCTTTAAAGTGAAAAGTGCCACCATAATGTTTCAAAAGTAAGGTTGCATAATCATGATTATTGGATTGATTATGCAAAACTGATGGAAGCATGCCAATTATTGGCCAATTTGGTATAAGTTCATTTTTTTTGTTTCTCCATATATTATAGGATATGATGAAGAGAATGGCCACAAATAATGAAATATAATGAAACAAGGACATTGATTGTACTTGGACTAAAGTGGATGTGAATGAAAGATACGAAGAGAAGATGGGTATAAATACTCTAATATCCACACTTTGATCACATGTCCCACCAATAGAAAGATGCCACGTGTCCCATTATGATTGCAAGTGTACCAAGAGTCCAAGACTAACGTACAACACCCACGGACCAGGCTTGTGTGACTTTTTGGTGGGAAAGGCACCCTGACTTTGGGCCAACCTCATCCATCAGATCCATCTTCTCTTCGTATCTCTCATTCACATCCACTTCGGACGGGCATGATACAGTACAGCGTGAAACTGCGTGCTTTTTACGCAGCAGGAAATCCAAATCCCAATACCAAGAATTCAAAATTTGCATCCTACGTGCTAGCTATTGTCTACTTTATCAAATTTTTTGCTGGACCACTTGTCCCATTGAATGGAAATCGTGGTTTGGGGAGTAGTTAATTAAAGGATGTGGACATGTACCTTCTTGATCAAATATAGATAATGATAGAATATAAGGTTGTCAGAACCGGACCGGTTATCGAACCGATGAGCTTACCGGTTCACGGTTCAAATGGTCGGACCGGGGTTCAACCGGGTCGGACCGTTTTTAATTAAATATATATTTTATATTTTTATAATATATAAAATAATAATAAATTTAAAATTATACTATATTTTTTGTGTGTGAGTTTCTAATAACCTTATCATTCCGTTTAAAAAAATAGTAATAAACTAAAAATTATACTATATTTATATGTGAAATGGCTGAATATTAATTAAATATTATAATTTGATGTCTTGTACACCATATTCATGTACGCAGACATACAGTAATACCGTAAGAAAGAGAAGAAAAAAAGAAAAGAAAAGAAAAAAACCTTTTACTATTGTTTCTATGTTTGTTTTATTTGGGCTGTAAATAAAGTCTTGTACTATGTTAAGCCCACTTAACTATAACCCTATTTCTAGTTTCTAGTTCTAAAAATCAAGATTGAAACAATAGGTGCCGCCACTCATCACTCCTCCTCTGTTTCTCCTTTTTCATATTCTTGTTTGAATAAGTATTGTCTTGTTTTTTGTGTTCCAACTTCTAGTCTTCTATCAGATCTTCATCATTTTCTTTTATTTCTTGTTGTTCTAACTTCTAAATCCTTCATTTTTTTATGTTCTTCCTTCTCTTTTATTTTGTTTTCTTGGTGGTTTGCAAGTTTAATAGTTTGTAAATACTTTATTATTTATTCTTCTTTTTCTACTGGTATGGTACTTAACGAAAATTAGAGTTATTTTGACCTTTTAAAGAAAAACAAAAAAAAAAAAGTCCAGGCTCAAACCGATTCGAACGGCGTCGTATTGACCTGCCTAGGGGAAAAGTTCAGAACCGGCGAACCGCCCGAACCGGCCGGTTCACCGGTTTTTCCCGGTTCAGCGCCGGTTTGAACGTTTTTTTCCGGTTCTTGAGCTGGCCGTTTTTCAGGCCCAACCGGACCGCTTGTACCACCGGTTCCCGGTCCGACCGGCCGGTCCGGTCCTGACAACATTGATAGAAGATTAGGGAGTAGTTAATTAAAGGCTTAATTGGTCTACAGGTCCCTCAAAAATTTCCGTCCATTTTTTCTAGATTCTGTTAAGTAGTGCGCACGTAGCACTGTGGCTTGTTACGTGGCATACATTACATGACAAATATTTTTATTTTTATTTTTTTTAAAGAAAAAACTGAAGGTTAAAATTTTATATTCTTTTTTATTAAATATTTAACCTTCAGATTTTTCTTTAAAAAAATAAAAATAAAAATATTTGCTATGTAATGTATGCCATGTAGCAAGTCATAGTGCCACGTGTGCACTACTTAACAGAATCTGGAAAAAATGGATGGAAATGACTAACATGTGTAACGGAGATATCAATAAGGGACCAATCCGGACTTTTTTTTCCTTAAGGTTACCAATATGGAACCTAAAATGTCTTTAAGGGACCTGTAGACCCATTAAGCCTTAATTAAATAATTATTAGATTGTAGTAAAATAATAATTTAGGTATTAGTAAGATATATAGTATTTATATTAAGGGTTTTTCTATTAGGTACAAATTTGTACAAGTTAAGAAGTTTTAAGTAGTAAGTGTTGAGTTTTGAAGATTGGCTTCATTTTTGGTAAAATAAGCCTGAGGCCAAATGTTGGTCCCAATGCAGTAACATTGGAACCACGGCCTGATAACGCGCCTTATCTATATCTAGCGCGCGGATATGTTTGAAGGATTGAAGAAACAAACTCGCGTTTCCTTATTCAACAAGGAACCAGTTTGTTAGCTGAAGATTGAAGATCTACAGCTGGAGCTTTGAAGGATAAAAATAAATCAAATATTATTTGTTTGGTAAAGGATAAAAACAAAGCAAATATTATTTGTTTGGTCAAGTGTGAAGATCTACAGCAGAAGACTTCAAAAGATAAAACAAACAAATATTAATTGTTTGTGTAACAAATTATCTTTTGAATTATTTGATTGGTCAAACTGATTTCCTCATCTAAAGGAATTTAAATCAAAGGTTCAGTTTGCGACAAATAATCCTATCCTTCATGTAGCCAAAGAGATTCAAGAATCTATATAAACAAGCAAGCTTCATTCGTTAAAGAGTACCTGAAACCATTGAAGATACAAACACTATAGAGCGATTGAGAAGTTTTAGGCTTAGGATTTAGTGCAATCCTTGTGATTCTTTTAAGTATCACGATTGATACTTGATTAAGAATAGTTGTGATCACTCTAAAGCTTTTAAGCATAGAGGGTGAATTGTTTTAGAACAGAATTAAAATCCACGCATGTTGTGTGGTTGAGGGAAGTGAGAGGGGTCTCATATCTAGGACGTTCTTATGTAGAAATCTATACAGGTAGTTGCTAGGTGAGAAGCTGTAAACGGGGCGTTTGCGAAGAGCTTTGAACTACTTTACCATAGTGGATTTCTTTCCTGGATTGGTATCCCCCAGAGTAGGTGAGTTGCACCGAACTGGGTTAACAATAACTTGTGTTATTTAAATTCTGTCGTTTTATTTTTGTGTGTTCAGGAGGACCAGTGTTGCAACATCGTGCACCACATTGGATCCTCACGTGCCAGAATTTCAATTGGCATCAGAGCAGGCACCCTAGGTGATTGGGTGAGCTCCAGGGAAGATACTTTATGGCAAGATGGACAGAGAAGGGGGACTCATGAACAGACCACCACTTCTGGATGGCTCAAACTTTGACTATTGGAAATCAAGGATGATTGCATTCCTGAAATCCCTTGATAGCTGAACTTGGAAAGCAGTTCTCAAAGGATGGGAACATCCCAAGGTCAAAGATGCGAATGGAGCTGACATTGAAGAGTTAAAACCAGAAGAGGAATGGACTACTGCTGAAGATGCACTGACACTGGGGAACTCAAAAGCATTGAATGCTTTATTCAATGGAGTTGACAAAAACATGTTCAGGCTGATCAAACAATGCACAACAACCAAAGAAGCTTGGGAAATCCTCATCACAGCTCATGAAGGAACAAGCAAGGTGAAGATGTCTAGACTCCAAATTCTAACCACCCAGTTTGAAATTCTAACCACCCAGTTTGAAAGAAGAAGAAGAAAGGAAACTCCTCAGATCCTTACCACCCAGGTTTGACATGAAAGTCACTGCCATTGAAGAATTCAGAGAAATAGGAAGCATAAAACTGGATGAACTAGTAGGTTCCCTTCAAACCTTTGAACTCTCTATGAAAGACAGAACTGAAAAGAAGAACAAGAGCATTGCTTTTATTTCCAATGCTGATGAAGAGTCAAAGAGTGACAAAGAAGCTGATGACAAAGACAATTCAACAAAATACTAAGGAGGACGAAGTCAAGGCCCAATGTGAAGCACATTCAGCCCGACATCAGCAGACAGGGAAATATGTCAAGGAAACCAAGAACTGAAGATATAAACAATCAAGGCAGAGATTTCAATGCCACGAATGTGAAGGCTATGGACATATCAAGGCAGAATGTCCAACTTATCTGAAAAAACAGAAGAAAGGCCTAAATGCTATCTCATGGTCTGATGAAGATTCTGAAAGTGACAATGAAGCAACCAAGTCAGCAAATGCCATGACTGGAAGACGCGCGTCTGATTCAGATTCTGATGATGATGTTTCCTATAATAAACTTCTTGCAACCTACAAAGAGTTGTGCATGAAGAGTGGAGAAATTTGCAAAACAAATGAGGAACAAAGGAAGGCCATTTCCCAACTTGAAAAGGAATAGCAAATACACCTGTCCACCATAGCTAATCTTCAGAGTGAAACAAGCATGCTAAAGTCCCAATTTGAGAGCGTGGACAAACAACTCAGATTTCTAAACAATGGTACCGACAGGTTAGATGGGATTCTGGAAGCAAATAAAAGGACCAAGCAAGGCAAATGATTGGGCTATCATCCTACAAAGAAACAAGCCTCTGGACCAGTCAAGAAGGTTGCTCCATCCAATCTTTGGTTTGGAACTAGAAGGCAGGGTCAAATGTCTCAACATTCAGCACCTCACCAGAGAAGGTCTACGAAGTGCCAACATGCTGGACCACATCAGCGACCTCCAAGGTATGAATCACGGAGATGCTACCATTGTGGTAAGTATGGACACATAAAGGCTTACTGCTATAAGCTTCATGGATATCCATACAAAGTGAGACAAGTCAGCCCAATTCCTAAAAAGGCCGACAACAAGAAGAAGCTTTGAAAAACCAAATCCAATGTTGAAGCCAAAACTCCTATTTCTCACACATCCTTCAAAGTCTCATCAAAAGAAGATTGGTACTTTGATAGTGGATGTTCTAGACACATGACTAGTGAAAAGAAATATCTCACTGAGATTAATCTATATACCACCAGCTTTGTGACCTTTGGAGATGGAGCAAAAGGAGAAATCAATGGGATTGGAAATATGATTAACAAAGGATTACCAAAACTCAATGATGTGCTGTTGGTAAAAGGACTGACTGCTAACTTGATAAGCATAAGTCAGTTATGTGACCAAGGGCTGAAGGTGAACTTCACCAAGAATGAATGCTTGATCACCAATGACAAAGATATAGTGTTCATGAAGGGAGCAAGATCCAAGGATAACTGCTACATATGGATTCCACAGGAGACATCACACTCATCTATCACTAATTTACTTAGCAAGGAAGATGAAGTAAGACTGTGGCACCAAAAGCTTGGGCATCTGCACCTCAAAGGGATGGAGATGATTATAACTGAAGATGCCATAAGAGGAATACCCAAGCTCAATATTGAAGAAGGAAGCATATGTGGAGAGTGTCAAGTAGGGAAGCAGACCAAAATGTCGCACCCAAAGTTGGAACATCAGACTACAACTAAAATACTTGAACTACTCCATATGGACTTAATGGGACCGATGCAAGTTGAAAGTCTTGGAGGCAAGAGGTATGCCTTTGTGGTAGTAGATGACTTCTCAAGGTACACTTGGATAAACTTCATCAGAGAGAAATCAAATACTTTTGAAGTGTTCAAAGAGCTGTGCCTAAAGATGCAAAGAGAAAAGGGATTTGGAATTGTCAAGATCAGAAGTGATCATGGAAAGGAGTTTGAAAATTCCAAGTTCTCTGATTTCTGCTCCTCTGAAGGAATAAGTCATGAATTCTTAGCACCAATCACACCTCAACAAAATGGTGTGGTAGAGAGGAAGAATATAACCTTGCAAGAATCAGCCCGTGTGATGCTACATGCCAAGAGTCTTCCTCAAAACCTCTGGGCAGAAGCCATGAACACTGCATGCTATGTTCACAATCGTGTCACACTCAGAAAAGGTACCACTACCACACTATATGAGCTCTGGAAAGGAAGAAAGCCAACAGTCAAATACTTTCATGTCTTTGGAAGTAAATGCTACATACTAGTTGATAGAGAACAAAGGAGGAAGATGGACCCCAAGAGTGATAAAGGTATTTTTCTTGGCTACTCAACAAACAACAAGGCATATAGAGTCTTTAACAACAGAACCATGACCATGATGGAATCCATAAATGTTGTTATTGATGACTTTCCTGAAGCAAAAGTACTAGATGCGGTCCCAAATGTGGACACACCAGTTCCCCTGATCGACGGCACTGAAGATCAAGAGACTTAAGAAGGAACTGATCCAGATACTGAAGGTCAACAATCCAAGAAAGGTCCATCTATCAGAATTCAGAAGAATCATCCTAAAGAACTCATCATTGGAAATCCAGATCAAGGTATCACTACAAGGAGATCTAATGAGCTAGTGGTCAACTCATGTTTTGTATCCAAAGTTGAACCAAAGAACGTGAAAGAAGCTCTCACGGATGAATTTTGGATCAATGCAATGCAAGAGGAGCTGAATGAGTTCAAGAGGAATGAAGTATGGGACTTAGTTCCTAGACCCAAAGGTGTAAATATCATTGGCACTAAGTGGGTTTACAAGGACAAGTCTGATGAGAAGGGAACTATCACCAGAAACAAAGCAAGACTAGTTGCTCAAGGTTACACTCAGATTGAAGGTGTAGACTGTTGGAACAAAATGTGTTTTAGTACACACCCTTAAGTTTTGATGATAACAAAATATTAAATGGACAATTGATGTTACTAATGTTTAAATTAAGTGTGCAGGAGAATCCAAAGTTATATCAAGAGCACACTTGATTTAGACTGATGAAACCCTATAGAAGTCTGAATCTTTATACTCTGAAAGAGTTCAGAAGCTAAAATGTGGTCAGAAGCTAGAATTGTTCAGAAGCTCAAAAAGGATCAGGATGTCTGCAAGAGTTCAGAAGCTTAGTAGAAGCTCAAAGACGTTCAGATGCTTACAAGAGTTCAAAAGCTATCTGCTAGTCAAGAGTTATTCAGAAGATGAAGACGTTCAGAAGCTGAAATATGAAGGACTATCAGAGGCCATTTATTCAAGACCAATCAGACTCCAAGACATCAAAGGTTCATCAGAATCAAAGAAGAATTCCCCTAGTCATCAGAAGGGCTACATCAACTACTCTTATCAAGCCTGATGATTTGTTTAAGGACAACTAATTACAACGGTCACAAAGGATGTGATCCTACTCACTCTAGGAGCTAGTTGTACCTTATTACTGTATTATTGGACAAACAGTAAAGGTAAAGCTTAACTGCAAAGAAGACGTGGCTTTACTCAAAGGATATTCAAGGACTACATTTGTCCATTTTACAACGGGAATTTCTCCAACGTCTCAATGTCTTTCTCAACTCATATAAATATGCAAAAGAAAGAATTGATGAATAACGAACTTCAATAGAAAATATCTTTCAGAATCAAGTGAGAATAAAGATTTGTAATAGCAAATATCTCTCAAATTAAGTGAGAATAGAAACTAGCTCAAGCCTCTGAAGTTATTATCTTGTAATAGTTTTAAGCTTAGAAGTTAGTATTACTCCTGCGTGAGTAATTTGGAAAAGTCTTCTGCTTAGTGTAGAAGCAAGGAAGTATTCTGCTTAGTGTAGAAGCAAGGAAGTCTCTTGTCTTGTGTGACTAGAGCAAGGAAGTCTTAAGCTTGTGTGCTTAAGCAAGGAAGTCTTAAGCTTGTGTGCTTGAACAAGGAAGTATCTGATCTTGTGTGATTAGAGCAAGGAAGTCTCTTTGTCTTGTGTGACCTAGAGCAAGGAAGTCTTAAGCTTGTGTGCTTGAGCTTCTGAATTGTAATCTTAGTGATTATAGTGAAATCCTTTGGAAGTACAATGGGAATGGAGTACTCTCAATTTGTGAGGGGAACCAATATAAATTCTTGTGTCTCCTTCTCTCTCTCTCTCACTCTCTCATTTACTCTTTCATCATTCACTTAGTTTCAAGTTGATTGTGTTAACAATTCCGCTGTGCTTAAAGACTCTGATAGATTCAATATCTAGAAAAGTTTTTAAATATCTAAAACACAATTCAACCCCCCCTTCTTGTGTTTTTCTCCACGCACCTTCATAGACTTTGATGAAACATTTTCTCCAGTAGCTCGTCTTGAATCAATAAGGCTACTATTGGGAGTTGCTTGTATTCTGAGGTTCAAATTGTTCTAGATGGATGTGAAGAGTGCCTTCCTAAATGGGTACCTCAAGGAAGAAGTATATGTGGAGCAGCCTAAAGGGTTTATAGATCCTCACCTATCAGATCATGTATACAAACTAAAGAAGGCACTTTATGGTCTAAAGAAAGCTCTGTAATTGTTCGACACTTCTTTGATACGCGTATCGGAGAAGTATCCGACACGTATCAGTAATTTTTTTAAAATAATAATATTAATTGTCCGATACTTCTCCGATACGATATGAGTATCGAGACGTATCGGATGAGTATCGGTATCGAGCAAATATCGAACACAGTACTTCGCCATTTTTAATGTACCGGGGATTCATAGGTTTTAATCAATAGAGTCCTGTATTCTTTGAGTACTCCTGGTACTCTTGGCTTAAACTCTAATTTAGAGACTACATTACATAAGTTGTCATTGTTGCATCGAATAGCTATGGAGTGTCCTTTACTTTATGCCATTGTGATGTTGTCTCTTCATATATTATATATTATAAGCAATTAAAGACAGTTAGCTAGAGATAATGGATATAATCCTAAGTCTTGTGATGTTGTTGGTTCGAGTTGGCATCCTCTCCATTTCTCATTATTTCCATTTCCTCTATTAGTCTATAATTTTGGAAATATAAATGTAAAAATGTGACATTAAGTGGATCCAAATGTATTTTATACACCCCAAAATATTTAAAAACTTTGATAATTAAAGAAATGGAAAGAAATGAAAATGGAGAGATCCTAACTCTGTTTGTTCAAGTGATGTTAGATATGCCAGTACTTATGCCATTTATTTTCTCCATTTTCTTTAATTTCTTCCATTTTTTCTATTACTTCATAAATTTGAAAATATAGCCATTCAAAAACAAAAAATAAATTGAAAATATAAATGAAAAATGTAAGATTAAATTTTATACACATCAAAATAATTAAAAACTATAATAAATTAATAATAGAGAAAATAAAAATATTAGAAAAATAATCTAGAGTATAATTTGGAGCGCAGTATAATATGAACCTAATTTAAGGGTGAAGCTACTGATTTTAGTTAAATTTAATAAAATAATATTTTCGTTTTCTATTTTTTGAAATTCAATTTTTATTATAATTGGTAAAAGTCTATCTTTAATCTATTTTTAAGAAATCATATTAGATGCATCGGAAAATTCTATACGAGTGGAAACAGGTTTGGAATCCTGTTAGCTGCAGAACCTATGTGTTTCTCTGTTTTGGTTTGGCAGCTTTTAAGTTGCATATGTTTTTGTTATGCAGTTGTTATCATTTTTGTTGTCAAAAATAGTTTAGTGGATATAATTTTATCATTAAGATGAATAATTAAGAAGTGTCTGAGTTCAAACTCTATTTTCTCTATATATAATGCGATGTTTCTATCAATTGTGTTAAATTCATAAGACTATTTGAATCCTTACCTCTCCCTATTTTTTGTTTTCTTTTTAATTTCAGAATTTGTGTTTGTTATTTTTGTGATTTTAAAAATATACATATTTATTTCCTATCATTAATTTATTTTATTTTTCTCTCTCATATAATGTTACTACATAATATATCATTTTTTTTTCTCTCTTTTTAGCTTTCCTCTATATTTCCTTCACGAACTAAACAAATAAGGTAATTACGTACCAAGTTGTCTCGGTTTCTTTTTTTTAGAGACTAAAAACTGCTTTTATTTTTCTAAGTAACTAAATTGGATCGATCTTGAAATATTTCTTAAGGATCAAAATAGGTATTCACTCCAAAATTTATTTGTGATTCGTGAGTCATAAGCTGTAAGCACATTCGAAGTGGCAACCATCTAGAGACGGACCTACAAATTTTGACAAGTGAAATCAAATATTATATACCTAATATACTTGTTATGAATTCATTTCATAGGCTAAAAAGTAAGGAATTAGACAAGATAACTCGAGTTGGGAGACAATGGACAGTAGAAAAATAAAAAACTTTGAAGAGAATGCTCTGTAATGACATAGATGAATTAATTGATCAAACTGATGATTTCTCTGAATTTGTTGAAGACCTTAGGTCGAACTCTTGGAGGTTGACCAATGCTGAGCTGAAATTCCTTGAGAGGGTGATGTTTCTTAAAGATGGCCTGATTGAAGATGGTTACTTCATCGAGAATGCTGAGGATGAACATCATCTCCATCACGAGCTGGTTTCTGATTTGTTTGACAAGACTTGGCGTCTGAAGGAGAGCATGAGGGTTCATGAAGAGCTTATGAACCTGGCCTTTACTGAAGAAGAGGCAGTGACACATCGCATGAAGGTCTTGGAAGAGGAACTGAAGGTGTTAGCCAAAAAGAAAGAGGAACTTCATGTGAGTAACAAGGATGAAATTTCTGCTTTGTTGTTCAAACGTCGTGAACTGGCTCATCTAGAAATGAAGACGAAGACTCTAGGAGAGAGTCTCAAGAAGATCAATGATGATTTGGCAACGTCTAAGAAGTACAAACGTGCCCTGGAGGATATGCAGACCATGGCAATAGACGCCATCCCTGATGTTTAGATATAATTTCCTTGCTTTGATGTAATTTCAATTGTTGCTTTTCTTTCAGTAATTTCCCTTTTGCAATTTCCATTATGTAATTCTCCTTATGTAATTTCCCCTTTTCAAGTAATGAAATGCATTTCCTTTCTCAATTTTCTGCTCATATGTAAATGTTAGCACATAAAAATAAGAAAAATATAATATGTCTCGCCTCTTTAGGGCGAATAAGATGTCTCGCCATAGGCGAAATCATAATAAACTTGGGCGACGTCCTATCACGCCACATATGGGATGCCAAAACGATTCTTCTTCCGCTTTAATTTTGAATTGACAACTGTCAATCGTGTTTCCCACGCTGACACGCGTTTCAAGCAGATGACAGTTGGTCATTCTATGTTTTTAGTAGTTATTTTATAGTGTTTTAGTAGTTTTTAGGTATAATTACATGGTTCAGAGATGATTATAGCAGGAGTTGAGACATCACAATGAATTTAAAGAAAAGTACAAAACTAGTAAAATTTCTGGAAAAATTGCATCACGATCTATCAATAATACAATTTTTAGCTGTCAGAAATTGAAGATTTTCTCCAAAAATCAGGTGCAATTGATTAGGCGGTCAGATATTGCCGAATGGAAGAATTGCAAATAATATTTTATTTTATAGTTATCATACTATAATATATATATTATCTAGCATGTTACATACATGAGAATATTGCAAGTCGGCCCAAAGTGACCCTAACGTGTTGTTGGCCCAAGAGAAAGGAAAGATGGTGATTGGCTTATGAGGAAAACCACTAGGTTTCCTTGATATATATAGGGACATCACGTACAACAGCAACAGAACATCACCACGCATCAATTTAGAGAGAATTGAAGTAACAGACGGCGGACTCACAAGGGAGCATCATAGTTTCATGGTTTTTGTTTCTTCTCCTTCTTATGTTGCTTATTAATTTAATTATGAGTAACTAAATCTCTATTGATTAGAATTAGTAGATGATCTTCTTTGAATTGATTTGAACCATGTAAATTGTTGAGGATCTTTTGGTACCTTTTTAATATTATTGTTATTCAGTTATTTCTACGCTTAATGCTTTTTATAAATTGACGAATTTATGATTTGAACTCAGGAATCGAATGATTACTAACCATAACTTTTGAAACCCGAATCTGAAATAATTGTTTGGTCAATAGTCGTTTTAGAGATATCGGATTATTGAACTATGATAGGAGAATTAACGTGCACAAATCTTTCTATAAATTTGAATTGACCTAAGACATTAGGAAATCATTTTTGTAGAAAAGGGTTCTTGTTCATTAACACCGAGTTGAACTATTTAGTTAATTCATCGTGACAATAATAGAGAAAAGGTAACTTTGGACCACATTTACCAAATCATGATGAGGAAGTGACTCGAACATTCTAATCATCTCTTTAATTGCTTGAAATCACCACTTTTACTTTTATTGTCCGATAAACCAACTTTGCCTAGCAAACCCCCCCTTTTATTGCATTTACGTCCTAAATACGATACAATTGTTTTGTCGAGATTGAAACAATCCCTGTGGATACGAATTTAATTTATTACTTAACGACGAATTTAGTTCACTTGCTAATAATTTTGTCATAAAGTTTTTGGCGCCGCTGCCGGAGATTGTTGATTAATTTCGACAAGGCAATTTATTTTATTTAGGATTTTATTTATTTATTTAATATTTTCTGTTATTTTCCTTTTATTTGTTATATTTATAAAAAATAAAAAAAACTTCATGTTTATTTCATTGTGGTTTGCTACTGAAAAGTTTCTTTGAGTTTTGTAGTAATGACAGGAATATGGTATGAGAATATATTGATTGATAATGAAGAAATTGACATTCTTCGTTATCAAATATCGAGATCAAGACTTGAGGAAAGATATAGGGAGATAGATATAAAGAGGCTAAAAGAGAGATGCGTTTACTGTGATCAGAATCATGTTTGTGAATATAACAAGAAACCTTGTAGCAAAGATGAAATGCCACAAGTAGTCATGATCAATTACAATTTTCAGCTTGAAAGTATTTTGGATGAATTCTGGAGGTCCAATCAAGCTCCCTTTGATAGATTTGAAGTGCAATGTGGAAATGTCATGGAGAAAGCTAATACGTGTGAGAAGAAGTTGGTTGAGATGGAGATGCAACAACATGTCATTGTGGTAGAAGAAGAAAATTTAGAAAACAAAAATAATGGCATGAAAGAGAATTCAATAGTGAAGAATGTTGATCTCTATGTGATACGTGAGTCTCAACCAACGGATATTAAAGAGAAAAGTCATTTGAGAAATCAGTCTTATTCTTCTCTAAGGTGGGAGAATGCATATTCCAAGAGCTTAGTTGTTGGAGCATGGGAACACTTGATTCTATATGTGAAGTTCATGGAATTTTTACCAAACAAGAGGAAGAAGAAGGATGATGTGTTCTTTCTGTCATATATGCCACCCTAACGATGGTTGAAGAGTCAAGCTAATGACTTTAAAGAAGCGCTTCATGGGAGGCAACCCATCATTATTTAAATTTTTGCAATTTTATTTTCTACTTCCTTTTAATTCTTAATCTAGTCTTACGGATGTCATTCACTAACACTCCCCATCCGTTCTAATTATCTGTTGATTGTTTATTATTGAGTAGCTTGTTTTTATGTCTTTACAGAATTATCAGTGTGGTAACATATGAGTTTGCATGATCTAAATCTCTTAAGCTTTCATACAAAAAAATAACTGAAGTGTGATTGCTCATGAAGCGCGATGGTTCAAGAGACAGAGAGACGAGTAGGAAAGATGAAGTTTTGCACGGTGCACTGGTTCAACTTTCAGATACCTCAGCTGGTGAGCATATTGGGCCAAATAAATTCCATGGTATACCAATTTCTTTCATATCTTATGAGTGTATCCATGCTTTGTATATTTTCTAGAACTTGCGACTATTCTTTACTGTTGATTGGTTTTACATTACACACATAGAGGCACATTTTTTTTGGTACTCTGAGCCTTTTCAAGCTACCCTGTTTATTATATATCCGTTGCTAAACCACTTTGAGCCAAAAAAAAAAAAACCCCCTTTCTTTCGGTGACAAACCAAATTATAATCCTTTTTAGACCTGAAATTTTTATCTATTTACCCTCTTGGAGTTAGATAGAAGCTTTAAATTTCATTGTCATGACATCAATTAAAGTTTGGGGTTGCTTCTGGAACTAGCAACATTTTAAGTTTGGGGTAGGAATACTAGAGAACTTAGAAAGAAAGGAAAAAAAAAAAAAGAGAAAAGAGACTAAAAAAAATAAACAATAAAAAAAATTGTGTTTCTCTCTTAATTAAAAGAAAAAAAAAAGTTCTCTATGTACCTAATTATCATTAAAATTGAGCCTCGGTAATGGTATTTTTCTCTAAGGAATAGTAGTAGATATCTAACTCCAAATTAGCCTACTTTACAAAAACTTATCCACCCGCTACCCAAGCCAAGTTATAACCCTCGAGACCTCAAAAATGTGTGTGATGTATTTACTTTGATTGACGGTTTAGAATTTTGTCAAGCTTATGGTAAAATAACAATTTGCATGTTGATGGAGTGAATACCCTGTCAAAAATTGAGTGAATTAATGAGTGAGAGAAAAAGTTGAACTCGGAATATCGTGTGGAACAATCATTGAACCAAATCCGATTGAAGTCTTAAAGGCCAAAGCATTAATTGAGCAGGATCACCGAAGTTAAGGCCGGTAGCTCCATCACTGGATTAAGAGAAAAGGCTATGAGATTTTTATCATTCAAATTAATTTGTTAATTCACTGACAGTTTTGTTTTGACATGCATGTTACTTGAGGACAAGCAATAGTTCAAGTTTGGGGTTGTGATGACAGTTGGTCATTCTATGTTTTTAGTAGTTATTTTATAGTGTTTTAGTAGTTTTTAGGTATAATTACATGGTTCAGAGATGATTATAGCAGGAGTTGAGACATCACAATGAATTTAAAGAAAAGTACAAAACTAGTAAAATTTTTGGAAAAATCGCATCACGATCTATCAATAATACAATTTTTAGCTGTCAGAAATTGAAGATTTTCTCCAAAAATCGGGTGCAATTGATTAGGCGGTCAGATATTGCCGAATGGAAGAATTGCAAATAATATTTTATTTTATAGTTATCATACTATAATATATATATATATATTATCTAGCATGTTACATACATGAGAATATTGCAAGTCGGCCCAAAGTGACCATAACGTGTTGTTGGCCCAAGAGAAAGGAAAGATGGTGATTGGCTTACGAGGAAAACCACTAGGTTTCCTTGATATATATAGGGACATCACGTACAACAGCAACATAACATCACCACGCATCAATTTAGAGAGAATTGAAGTAACAGACGGCAGACTCACAAGGGAGCATCATAGTTTCATGGTTTTTGTTTCTTCTCCTTCTTATGTTGCTTATTAATTTAATTATGAGTAACTAAATCTCTATTGATTAAAATTAGTAGATGATCTTCTTTGAATTGATTTGAACCATGTAAATTGTTGAGGATCTTTTGGTACCTTTTTAATATTATTGTTATTCAGTTATTTCTACGCTTAATGCTTTTTATAAATTGACGAATTTATGATTTGAACTCAGGAATCGAATGATTACTAACCATAACTTTTGAAACCCGAATCTGAAATAATTGTTTGGTCAATAGTCGTTTTAGAGATATCGGATTATTGAACTATGATAGTAGAATTAACGTGCACAAATCTTTCTATAAATTTGAATTGACCTAAGACATTAGGAAATTATTTTTGTAGAAAAGGGTTCTTGTTCATTAACACCGAGTTGAACTATTTAGTTAATTCATCGTGACAATAATAGAGAAAAGGTAACTTTGGACCACATTTACCAAATCATGACGAGGAAGTGACTCGAACATTCTAATCATCTCTTTAATTGCTTGAAATCACCACTTTTACTTTTATTGTCTGATAAACCAACTTTGCCTAGCAAACCCCCCCCTTTTATTGCATTTACGTCCTAAATACGATACAATTGTTTTGTCGAGATTGAAACAATCCCTGTGGATACGAATTTAATTTATTACTTAACGACGAATTTAGTTCACTTGCTAATTTTGTTACCACAAGCCGTGGGTTTAACCAATGAGTAACTGAACGTTTCCACTTCACTGACAGTTATTTCGTCTATAAATACTTTTCTTTCCTTCTTCAACACTTTTTCCCAACTTCTCAACTTCTCAATATTTCTTAATTTCTCTGCGTTCTAACAGATTCAATCTTCTTCCCCCTCCTTATTCGAGTTTCACCGTAGTCTAACTACTTTCTCCACTTTTCAGTCGTGTAACACTATAAAGGTACTTATCGTTTTTTCTCTCTACCCTTTCGATTATTTCAATTTTCGTTTTAGTCATGGTTCTTTTACGCGGACTTGATGATGCGAAAGATTATCCCACAGTTATTCATCCTGTGGGTTCTGATTGGGAACGTCTATTATGTGCCCATTATACTAGGGCTGATGGAACCCTAAATATTAACGGTTACTATTCTGAGTTGTTTGGGTTTACCATTAAGTCTAGTGATTTCGAATCTGGGTCTAGTGATAGTAGCGGAAATGATAGCGATTGTGTTATTATTTCTTCGTCTGAGTTCAGTTCTACAAACCCTAACAATCGCTCTTTAATTGTTGCAGACTCCGTCGCAACGATTTCTACTTCAATGGAAATTTCTTCTAGGTTTACAACTGACGAGTTTGTCTCTACCTTTAGACAGGCTGTCCAGGTATCTGGTGAAGGCGGTGAGAATAGGGTTGTGATTGACCCTGTCGCCTTGGGTGAGTTCGTGACCACTGTCAACGAACAAGAGCCCCACTATTTTTACATGTATACCCATGTCCTCCAAATCCTACATCTCTGGCTTCCTTTTAACTCTTTTGAATGTCAAATATTAAGGGTTATGAATGTCGCCCCTTGTCAGCTTCACCCAAACAGTTGGGCATTTTTGAAAGCCTTTCAGGTCGCCTGTGAAGGTCTAGATCTAGTTCCCACTGCTGGGGTTTTCTTTTGCTTTTTCCATGTAAAGAATGTCTCTCCTCACTCTCTCATTTCAATCAATAGTCAGCCTAATAAAGGGCGATTTTCTTTGTATGCTTCCAATTTTAAAAACTATAGGGACACCTTTGCCCGTTTTCGCTGTGGGGAGGGGTTTCCAGAACTTATGTTTGATGCTTCTGGGAATCGTTTATTTCCTTTCTATTGGTCCTCTTCTCATCGCCTCATTAAGGGAACTCGTCCTAGTACCCTTAATGAGTATGAGCGGTTGGCAGTCTCAGCACTTAGTAAGTTTCACGTGTTGAGTTCTGTTGAGCTTATCTCTAGGGAGGATAAACCTCAATCTCTTGGGAGTACATGGGTGAGTGATTTCTATTATGTTGTTATTACCTTGGCTTTTTGTTTCTAAGTGTACTAATCTCGCCTTTGGTTTTTTGTAGGTTCAATGTCTACTATCTCGGCACAACAAAGGGCGGACTTGGTGTTGAAGGCGAGGGCCCAAAAGGCTGAGGCATAGCGTGCTTCCGCCTCTACAGACGCTATGTCTCAGCTGGTGGTTGAGGAAAGTGGTGTTAAAAACACCAAGAGGAAGAATTCAGAGAGGTTTGGGAGAATTCCCGTTGAGATCCCCAAAAAGATGAAGGTTACTGTGGCTGACGAGGAAGATGATGAGGACAATGACGAGCCCCTCAAGCTTAGGAGGACATCAAAGGGTAGGGGTTTGACGTCCCCTGGCGAGGGCGGCTCCAATGTTGCTGCCAAGGGGAAAGGAGCTTCCTCCCAGTGCTGTCCTTCCAACCCTAAGGCAAGGAAGGGAAGGAAAAGCAACCTCTCCGCCAGTCTGTTCACTAAGGATTTCGACTCCTTTGGGCTGGTTGATGAAGGCTTTCAGAAGTATGCTCGCACCTCCCACCTCTCTGAACTCGCCTTTGAGGATCTCAGGCAGGCGACCATGGATCATCATATTCAGGGTGCCCTGCTCACCTACTACCTCTTTAACCGCCAAGAGCTTGAGTCTATTGACTTTAGGAACAAAATGGAGTCAGATGACAACGGCTTGAGTGCTCTTGGGAAGGAGTTTGCTGCGGCCAAGAGCAAGTTTGACGAGGACTTGGCTGCAGTGAAGGCTGAGCAGGAGCAAAAGATGAAGGTTAAGGATGATGAGATGACCGCTTTAAAGGGAAATGTGAAGGCCTTAGAGGGCGAGCTTAGGGTGGCGACGCAGGGAAAAGAGGAGGCGTCCCAGAAGGTGGATGCTCTTACTGCTAAGGTGGACGCCCTGAAGATGGATGTGGCGAGCCAATATGATGACGGCTTTAGGTTCGCCCTGGATCAGGTGAAGGTGGCCTTCCCTGAGGTGGATGTCGTCAAGCTGGGCGATCTGGATTCTATCAACCAGATCGTGGATGGCAAAATTGTCGCCTATGTCCCTCCTGCTTCTGAATAGTTTATTCCTATTTTCTTCTGGGCCTGCGCACCTGTATTTTGGGTTGTAACATTTTGTTCGCCTTATGGCGTTTTATTCCTGAACATCTGCTATTTTAATTATATTTGTTTACTACTCATTCTCTTCTCGCCTACAGCTTTATAGTTTAGTTAAATGCATGTTATTTACTCTACGTCGCTCGCGCTTTTCTTTTCCTCGTTTGTGACGGTTTTAAAAACTAATTTTTTTTATAAACTGCCCCACTCCCTTGAAAAACGCACCTGAACACACTTCCCAAAGTGGTATAGTCAGAGGTATTAACTGTTTCTCCTAGAAACACATGCTTGTACTTATTATCCTTTTTAAGGTTTTCCTTAAAATTGCTATAAAAGGGGGCAATCCCATACCTAGGCCTTCATATTCCACAACTTTTCTTCTTCTTTCTGATGACTTATGGTCATTACATAGTATTTGAGGCAAATTCAGGGCGAATTTAGGAGTTATTGTTAAGTTTTAAGTCAAAATAAAGGAGGAAAAGTATATGATTAAAGAGATGACTTGTGGGTGAAGAAAGAAGGCTAAATTCAGGGTATCTTTCACCCTGGCGCAAAGGTATTGCGCGTAGGCGCAACCTGCTCTAGTGACTAAAGTTGGATTTGCTGATGCCTTGCGCCCTGACGCAAATGTGCTGCGCCTCGGCGCGAACTTCTGCTGTTTGGTTCTGTTTTCCTGCATTTTAGCCTGCGCCTCGGCGCGAACTTCTGCTGTTTGGTTCTGTTTTCCTGCATTTTAGCCTGCGCCTTGGCGCGATACTGCTGCGCGTAGGCGCAGCAAGCATTCCTATATAAGAAAAAGCCAAATTCTGGATCCGAGTTCGGCAGTTGGTGACGAAAATTGAAGCTTTGAAGCTGCAGTGGTCCTGGATTCAAGAAGATTGAAGATTGGAGCTTCTTCCACACTTTGATCATGAACTCTTTGATTCATCTCCATGTAATCTTTGTCTTTAATATGGATTTCTAGATAATTAGATTGGATTCTTAGGGAATTATCATGTGATTAGTTTGATCTATGTGATTTGAGTTAGTATTGTATGAATCATGGTTTAATTTCAATCAAGTATCCTCTATGTTTAATGCTTTACATAATTAGGCCAATTATGTGATTGATCGAATAGATTTGTTTTATCATGAGAGTGAAAATGAATCTAGGAAATAGGGATAATTGAACAATTGCTATCATTTTAGAGATATTAGATTAGTAATTGGGATCATTGGATTATGTGTGAAAAACCTCATTAAATCACTACTCATCTAAGAGATTAGAGAGTGGTGATGGAATGAGAGGATCATATTACCAAGAAATTGGATATGATCAGTTTTGATTAATTCATCTTGAAATTAAATTGTGTTATTCATTTATACGAAATTCAATTCACCAAGCTAATTGCATTGATATGAACCGAAGGAATCCAATCGCTTCACAAACTGTTTTCTAAAGTCTTTTTAGCAAGTTTAACACAACAAAACCTCCACCCCAATATATGTTACAAAAATGAAATTTAGCATTAATTTCCTAGTGTAGTTGATTACCACAATCCTCGTGGTTCGATATCCCCTTTTAATACTATAACTTGATAGTTCGTGCACTTGCGATAAATAATTCATCACTTTCTTTCTTTAGTATCATGGAAAAATCTTCCAAGAAACAACCTAGTGCTCCCACACGTAGGAGTTCTAGGGTTAAATCTTCTCAAACTCTTTCTTCCAAACCCAAATCTTCTAAGAAAACTTCTACTTCCAAAATTAAAAATTCCAAGAAACCTAAATGTCAGGTCATAGTGATAGAAAACTCTGAATATGACAAGGCCGATTCAGATTATGTTGAGTTTTTAAGAACCTATCGCCCTGAAGATGAATCTTGGGATTCAGATCCAGAAGACTCGCAATTAACGGCAGAGTCCAAGCTAATTCCGGGGAAGAAGTCCAAGCTATCCATCCCTGTTGGGTTTCCCCACTACGGTCGTGTGGCTTCTCCATGGTTTAAACTGTGGAGAGGCCATCCCCATCTCATTATGGTCTTCTACTATTTTTTTTTGTTTTTTGTTTTTTTTTCTAGATCTGGGTTCATTGTAATGATATCATATCTGTATTCAGATTTGTATTGGAAACACTATTATGTAATGATAAATCATACTTAATGAATGAACTTCTTTTGGCTTTATCTTCGTCTTGCCGATTTATTTTTCTTTCTGCTTTCTACGCAATTTAATACGTAACATTGTATTTATAACGATTTAGATAATGACTAAAAATGGCAATGCCTTGTTTTCCTAGGCGATGCACTTCCTCTTTGGGGGACCGCCTTTTGATTTTCCTTAGTATGAACTTCTGGTGATGCCGTTTTTGCTCACCTGCAATTTTAGCTCGCCAAAGCCTTAGACTTACATGACGGTGTTTGTAGATTTAGCTCGCCAAAGCCTTAGACTTACATGACGGCCTTTAATAATTCACACGCCAAAGCCTTAGACTTACATGACGGTGTTTGTTATATTTTTGCTACCGATGCCTTAGACTTACACGGTTTTTACTGGGTACTTGAATTCGCCAGACATAATATTTTTGATATCGATATCTTAGACTTACACGATGCAAAACTGGGTACTTAAATTCGTCAGATAAAAATCACACGTCAAAACCTCAATCTTACATGACGATTCCGGCATCATATGAATCTTACTACCGGAAAATGAGCTTGCCAAAGCCTTAGACTTACATGGCGGCCATTATAATTCACCATCAAAGCCTTAGTCTCACATGATGGTACCAGTATTATATATTTTTTCTATTGGATTTTTCACACACCAAAGCCTTAAACTTACATGGTGGTGCTGATATTATATAATTCTTTTTTACCAGATTCTAGCTCGCCAAAACCTTAGACTTACATGACGGCCTCTTTTTTTTTTTTGCTCGCCAAAGCCTTAGACTTACATGGCGGCCATAATGATTCATACATCAACGCCGTAGACTTATATGATGGTGTTAATTTCCCTGTGGCTGAGGCCTTAGACTTACACAGCGTTGATCTTCTTTTTTTGTATTATTTTTGCAATTTTGCTGAAAATTCATAAATGAAATAATTAAATAACACACTGCAATCTTTCTGAAAACTGTAGGCCTCAATAAAAACTCTTGCAATTGCAAAAGAAAAGAGTGTCCCACTGTTCTTTATTCATCAGTTTCTTGATTTCAGTATACATAAGATATAAAAGTACATAATTTAGAGATGTAACTCATCTATCCTAGTGTATCAAAAATCAAATATAAACGTGAGCTCGTCTTGACGAACTCACTCACAAACCCTTTCAGCTGTAATAGAATCTCAAGTTGGCGAATTCCACGTTTTGGGTAGGGTCTCGCCTTCCATAGTTTCTAATTTGTAAGCCCCTCCTTCAAATGCTTCCCAAATTCTGAAGGGTCCTTCCCAGTTAGCCGCCATCTTCCCACCTTTATCTCTACCCATGAGTCTCTTCAGAACTAGATCGCCCTCTTTGAATTTTCTGGGGATGACTCTAGTGTTGTACTTTCTTGCAGCTCTTTGTTTGATATAGAATTCTCTGAAGTGAGCCTTCTCCCTAAACTCTGGGAGCAGATCCAAACTCTCTTCTAGGGCGGCATTGTTTTCCTGCACTGTTAAAGTATCCCTTCTCCAGATGGAGGGTTGTATCTCTACTGGGATCATAGCATCTGCTCCATAAACCATGGTGAAGGGTGGCTTCCCCGTTGACGACTGTGGCGTTGTGTGATATGACCACAATATTACGGGAAGGTGTTCCACTCAACTTTCCTGTTTTGAGCTAATTCTTCTCTTTAACGCTCTAAGGATAACCTTGTTGGCTGACTCTGCCTGCCCATTGGCCTGGGGATGTTCTACAGAGATGAAGGTATTTTGAATTCCTTTGCCTCTCCAGTATTCTACCACTCTTTCACTGGCGAACTGGGTGCCATTGTCCGAGATGATGTATTTGGGCAGGCCAAACCTGCAAATAATTTTCTTCCAGTAGAATTTTATTACCTTCTCTAATGAAATACCTGATATTGGTTCTGCTTCCACCCATTTGGTGAAATAATCAACTGCTACGATGATCCACCTTGCTTGAGCCGTAGATATGGGAAAGGGTCCCAAGATGTCCACCCCCCACATATTGAATGGCCAAGGGGATAGAACTGATTTTAACGGCTCGCCTGGTGCGTGATGAAGGTTTGAATAGCGCTGGCATCAGTCACAGGTTCTGACATGTCTCGCCGCGTCGTCATGCAGATTAGGCCAATAAAACCCAACCCTCATCACTTTTCCTGCTAGGGATCTGGACCCAATATGGCTTCCACATGAGCCTTCATGTACTTCTTTCAAGATCCTGCATGCCTCCGTGTTACTTGCACACAGAAGCATGGGAGCTGAGAATGCTCTCTTGTAGAGTTTGCCTCCTACCAGTGTATACCACGCCGCCATCTTCTTTATCTTGGCGGCCTCGTCTCTCGCCAGGGGAAGGGCGTCCATTCGTAAATATCTAATTATTGGACTTCGCCAATCTTCCTCCTCTACCACCATTGCTATCTCTGCCTCATTTATGCTTGGTGATTTCAGAGTTTCTTGAATGACGGTACGATGATTACCTGGCTTCTTCATGCTGGCGAGTTTAGCTAGTAGGTCTGCCCTTGCATTTTGTTCTCTAGGTACATATGTTAACTCAAACATGGAGAATTGCTTTGCCATTCCTTTAACTTTTTCCAAGTACTTGGCGAGTGGAGGATCCTTGGTATGGAACTCGCCGGATACTTGGTTGGCGACCAGTTGTGATCGCTTTGCACCTTCAGCTCTTGTACTTCCATTTCCTTAACCAGCTTCATTCCGGCTATTAGCGCTTCATACTCCGTCTAGTTATTTCTCGCCTTGAAGGCGAATCGCAGTGATTGCTCTATAAGTACTCCATCAGGACCTTCTAGGACAACGCTTGCTCCGCTGCCTCTTAGGTTAAATGACCCGTCCACAGAGAGAGTCCATGGATGGGCTTCACCCTCGCTTGGAGGATCCGTCATTTCTAACACAAAGTCTGCCAATGCTTGGGATTTAATTGGTCCCCTGGGTATGTAGGTGATATCAAATTCTGATAACTCAACTGACCATGCCACCATCCTTCCCGCCAGGTCTGGTTTGCGCAGCACGTTCTTGATGGGGTAGTCCGTCTTCTTTGTAACTTGATGGCTTTGAAAATACTGCCTCAGTTTGCGGGCTGTTATTACTACTGCTAGGCACAACCTTTCAATCTTCTGATATCTTGTTTCTGCCCCTCGTAGCGTTCTGCTTACAAAGTAAATGGGCTTTTCTTCTCCTCCAACCTCTTGTACGAACGCCGAGCTGAGTGACTTCTCGGATACTGCCAGATATAAATATAATGTTTTGCCCTGTTCAGGGCGAGTCAGGATAGGAGGTGAGGCTAAGAATATCTTTAATTTTTGGAATGCCTCCTCACATTCAGAACTCCATGTAAATCTTTCGCTCTTCCTTAACGTGGCGAAGAAGTGACAGGCCTTCTCGCCCGAACATGACAAAAATCTGGAAAGTGCTGCTATTCGCCCCGTTAGTTGCTGTACTTCTTTAACGGAGGTAGGACTTCTCATGTCGATGATAGCTTGACATTTATCTGGATTTGCCTCTATCCCTCTATGAGTAAGCAGAAAACCCAAAAATTTACTCGCTTGGACCCCAAAAGAGCACTTGGCCGGATTGAGACGCATGCTATACTTCCTTACTGATCTTAGAATTTCTTCCAGATCCTTATCGCGCTCGCATTCCTTCTGAGTCTTGACCACCATATCATCAATATATACTTTCAGATTCTTCCCTATTTGTTCCACGAACACTCTGTCCATCAACCGCTGGTAAGTGGCTCTTGCATTCTTCAGGCCAAAGGGCATAACGTTGTAGAAATAGTTACAGGTGTTGGACATGAACGCCGTATGTTGGACATCCATGGGGTGCATCTTGATTTGGTTGTAACCTGAGTAGGCGTCCATGAAACTCAACGTTTTGTAACCTGATGCTCCATCAATTAACTTGCCGATACTGGGCAGTGGATACGGATCCTTAGGGCATGCCTTGTTTAGATCCATGAAATCAACACACATTCTCCACTTGCCGCTCGCCTTCTTCACCATTACTACATTTGCTAACCAGGTGGGATATTTGATTTCTTCTATGAACCCCGCCTCTTTCAGTTTAGCCACCTCCTCAGTGATGGCTGCTCTTCGCTCCACTCCAACTTTCCTTTTTCGTTGAACCACGGGTTTGTTGATGGGCGAGATGGATAGTTTATGCGTGATCACGCTCTCGTCAATTCCAGACATGTCCGATGGCTGCCATGCAAACAAATCCCTGTTATTGCGCAACAGGGTGACGATTCTCTCCTTTTCATCTGGTTGGAGGCTTGTTCCAATATTGGTCGTCTGATGTGAGTGTTCGCCAATTTGGACTTGCTCCAGATCTTCAATTGGACTGACTCTTCTGTCCTGAAATTCTTCCCTTGGATCCAGATCTGTGATGTTGACCATGTTTATCCCGTTAGTTCGCTCTCCGCTGACTGGGGGCGAGACAGGCTTGGATGGTCTGTGCTGGATTTTGAGACTTGACTCGTAGCATTTCCTGGCCAAGACTTGATCGCCTTTAACCACTCCGACTTTACCATTGTTCAGAGGGTATTTGATGGACAAGTATAGAGTGGACATGACCGCACCTAATGTGTTGAACGCCGGTCTCCTAATGATAATATTATATGAAGTGAAGAGTGTCTTAACCACCAAATATCTAACCTTATTGTCTTGGTGTTCTCATCCTCGCCGAATGTAGTGTACATCGTGATGTGACCCATGACGTCCACTTGTTCGCCGGCAAATCCTACTAACGTGCCGAAGTAGGGATTCAACTGCTCATCAGATAGGTGCATCGCCTTATAGGCATCCCAGTACAGGATATCCGCAGAACTGCCTGAGTCAATGAGAACTCTTTTGACGTCACAATTAAGAATTTGAACTTGTATTACCAAAGGATCGTCATCGTGTGGGAGGATATCTCGTGCGTCCTCCGGGTTGAACGAGATTTCAGGAGTGCGGGGAAAAGTTGAACTTCCCACTGAGCATATTTCAAACTTTGACTTCCTGACATAACACTTTCTGGAAGAGTTGGACTCGCCTCCTCCTGCGAATCCTCCGGATATGGTGTTAACCGCTACCCGTTGCTTCTCTCCTCCGTTTCTTCCATCGCCCTCGCCCTTCTGTTGGTTAGGAGTTTGTTTTGGGAGGGCGATTTGACCCTTGTCGGCGTCTTCAAGGAATTTCCTCAAATGGCCGCTTCTGATTAGATCCTCAATTAAATCTCTCAAACGGAAACACCTTTCAGTATAGTGACCTTTGCACCTATGGTAAGAGCACCACGCCTCACTGTCTGGTCCCATGATGGTGTTGTGCATCCTAGGAGGAGGTAAAGGTGCCAAGCCTGCTTGTAAAATTTCGTGCAACACATGCACTCTAGCCTTGTTTAGCGGCGTATATTCTCTATCCGCTGGGTATCGTCTGTAGTGAGGATAACCCATTCCTCCAACCGTATTAGGAGGGTGGTAGGGCTTAGCACGATACCCATGTTTGTGAGTATCGTGGTTTTGCCAGTTTCGATGTGGTTGCGAATTTTGTCCTTTGCTATTGCTGTTCCTTGAATCCTTTTCTTTGGCATCTCTGGAGCGTTTTTCTGCGTTGCTCTCCTCACCTTTGATGTAGTAACTGGCTCTTTTGATCACCTCTTGCATCGAGGTGGCAGGTTTCTGTGCCAAAGATTCGTTGAAATGTCCAACCTTCAATCCATTGTGAAAAGCTGCAACGAACATTTCCTGGTTTGGGTTTGCCACCGTGATCGTTGCTTCGTTGAATCGAGCAAGATATTCTCGAAGAGTTTCAGCATAATTCTGTCGGATTGTGAAAAGACTGGTTGCTGTAACTTTGACATGCTTAGTTCCAGAGAATTGATGTATGAACTTTTTATGAAAGTCAGCATAACTTTCAATGGAATTGTTGGGTAAGTTCATGTACCAACATAGTGCAGCATCTTTCAAAGTCCCTGACAGGAGTTTGCACTTCAAATGCTCTGGTGCTCCAATGATGGCAGTTTGAGTTCCCACAGCCATCAAATGCTCCACAGGATCTGTCTTACCATCGAAGGTTGGTAAGTGAGGTGATTTGAAGTTATTTGGGACTTTGGAATCTCAGAGTGACTGACGAAGGGGCTAAGATTCAATAAGACCCTCATCATCAGAATCTACATTTTGTTCAGCCATTTCTTTTTCCATTGTGGTGACTTTCTTCTGCAAGCTTCTGATTTCTTCCATTGCGACCTGGATTGAAGGACTACTCCCATGATTGGTAGCCATGGTTTGATCTCTGTTTGCAGCGTTGCTTTCTCTCTAAGTGGTAGGCTGGGAATCGTTTTACCGCAGCCCCACGGTGGGCGCCAAAATGTTCTGGTGAACACTTAAAGGGGTGTGAAAAGTAATTATATTGGACCATCAAATAAACAAAATAATCAAGTATATGATCTCAAATGTCTTTCAGTCCGTCTTTTTTTCCATCCATGTTACAAGTATTTATAGGGTGTACAGGAAGAGAGTTTTTCCCGCCCCTTTCCTTCGTTGGCTTATTCCACGTTCCTGCTATACATTTGATCACATGCCTATTTGCAAGGTGATCATGGGGAACGTGGTTTGAACATAATGGTTCCTCTTAAAATCTACTCCTAGTCATACGGAGGATGAAGATAAGTGTATAAAATCGTGGGGAAGATGGTAGTTACAGTGAAGAATGGGGGTATCATGGGATCGTGGGTATCTCGCCCATGCGGCCATATCTCGCCCTGAGTGAGTGACTCGCCCTTCTGGTTCCCGCCCTCATGGAAGGATTGGGCTTGATTCTTGCGTGGATATTGGGCCGTTGTACAAGTCCTTAATTAATGTTTGAGCTTTTGCTAAATATACCCTTTACATTTACTCCCGGTCCAAAACCGAATTTCAAAAAATAGAAAAAAAGAATAATATTTTATTAAATTTAACTAAAATTAGTAGATTCACCCTTAAATTAGGTTCATATTATACTGCTCCAAATTATGCTCTAGCGTATTATGGAGTTAGGATTCTCTCCATTTTTAATATTTCTATTTTCTCTATTATTAAAGTTTTTAATTATTTTGATATGTATAAAAGATATTTTAACTCATTTAATATCACATTTTGCATTTATTTTGATATGGAGTAATATAGAAAATGGAAGAAAAAAATTGGAGAAAATAAGTTGCATAAGTACTGGCAGAGTTGAGATACTCTCCATTTTCACTTCCTTCCATTTCTTCTATTACCAAAGTTTTTAAATGTTTTTGGGGTGTATAAAAGACATTTGGATCCACTTAATGTCACACTTTTACATTTATATTTCCAAAACTATATAGTAATGGAGAAAATAGAAAGAAGTGAAAATGAAGATGATCCCAACTCCTACTGTGCTATCTAACTATCATTAATGTCATCACTTGACAAGCAACATCACAACAAGATAGGATCCTAACTATTATCTCTAGCTAACGTATATACAGTAAGTTCTTGAACAAGCAACATCACATGAGTTAGGATCGTAACTATTATCTCTAGCTAACGTACCGTCATTAATTGCTCATATAAAAGTTAGGGTTTACTAAACAGTGTCTCGGGGAACTCTTTAAGGATTTCATTTTAAAAAATAATTTATTCAAAAAGTAAACCATTTCAATTTCCAATGCATTGACTTTACACATTTTCATAAAAAAATTATAAAAAAACTTACTATTTAAAGTCTTAAAAAATGCCCCAGAAGCACTATTTAACATTTTCCTATATATTATTATGACCAGACAACATCACAATGGCATAAAGTAAAGGACACTCCTTAAGTTATGGACCATAACTATTCTATGCAACAATGACAATTTATGCAATCTAGTTGTCATAACTGTATTATCCATTAGCCGTCAAAAAAAAAAAAAAAAAACTGTATTATCCATTAGACCCTTAAAAGTGAGTTTAGTTTGTTAATTAGAATTAGTTTCCCTCTTGTTATTGTATCATTATAGCATATCTAACGAGTATCATACATTATTAATAAGTGGTCCCTATATTGTCATGTAATATTTCTGCAACTCATACATATTTTGTTCCATTAATAGTAATACCACTTTGAGTATCATACATTATTAACAAGTGGTCCCTTCTATATTTATTTTTTTAACTTTTTCTAAATAAAAGTAAAAATTTATTTAATTTAATTTAATAAATATGTAGATAAATAAATTAATAATTAAATATAATGATAAATACAAGACAATAAATCAAAAATGGTGAAAAATACATAAATATGACGGAAAATATATAATAAAAAATATAATAATTAATTTTGATTATTCTCTTGTGCGAAACGCTACCAAACGTGTTTCACGAGAACTGCTTGGAATTGTCAGTTATTTGAGAGCAAAACAAATAGAAATTGTGTAATATATAAAATAATATGAAATATGATCAAATGTTAGTTTAAAAAAATAAAAATCAAATGGTCATTTAATAACATTAAATTGATGATACGGTACCTTAAATAAAGTATTGTATCATCAATTTTGACACCTTCTATGTCATGCCATGAAACTCCAATGATAAAAAAGATAAGGAATATATCATTAACCTATGAAACTCTCTTACATACCTTTTATCTTTATTAAAGATGCTCTTAGCTAGCTGGCATTGATTCACATCTTGTATATACTTAGTTTTGTGAGTAATAAATATTTTTTACTTTAGGCTCAAATTGTGCCAAAGTCTTTTGCTTCATCTTCTTCATTTCTGTGTTTCTTCTGTTACAACGGTGAATCAACATTAATTTTCATAGAGAGCATGCATTATTGTGAATATCCTATTGGTTCAATTGGGAAAAGGATTTCTACGCAGTTACAGTCCGTCCGATCTGATTAACAGTTCAGATTGTTTTACTGTGTAAGCGATTTAGGCTGTCTGCTGATCGTTAATGAATTGTCCATATTTAATACTGCGTGAAACAGTGTGAACTGTTTATAGCATGCAATCCTGGTCCAACTCGGATCTTTCAAAGATCGTAGTATTTGTTGGATTGTGGTAGTGATTCTTGTTTTTATATTGACTTTGTCAAACTTTAAATTTGTTGCATTACAAATACTAAGTGAATTAGTTTGTTAATTGCCTTGCTGTTTGGGTTACTTGCCACATTTCAATAGATTTCAATAGATTTACATAGAGAAGATGTTAATCATTCCTCATCTTGAGTTCAATAGATTTAATTGAAATGTTGATTTTAATAATATTGTAAGGAAGTCTTCTCTCTTATATGTTGTAGGTTACATTGGCCATCTTACAATTCGTGGGGTGATATATATATATATATATATATATATATACCTAATTTGATTAAGGATGATTTCTTTTGACTATAATACACTTTTGACCTCCTAAGTTTCAGAAACTTGTAATTTTGGCCTCTTATGTTTCAAAATAGCACTTCTGGCCCCTTAAGTTTCAGAAAGTTGCGATTTTGGCTCCCTATGTTTCAAAATAGCAATTTTGGCCTCCTAAGTTTCAGTAGTTGCGATTTTGGCCACCTATATTTCAAAATAGCAATTTTGGCCCCCTATCTTTACCCCTTTTGCAAAAGGTCAATGTTGATCGAGTCAAAGTTGATGTGCCAAGTAACTTAAGTGACTCAGCTGCCACGTCAGCATTTTTTTGTCATCTTATAATTAAAAAAACTAAAAGAATAAAAATATAAAAGGAAGAAGTCACGTGCTTTAAATTTATTATTTAACTAACACATATAAAGAATTAACATAATCTTTCATGACGTTTATTCAAAAGGATTTCTCACTATACGTAAAAAAAATAACCTAATCCCAAATCCAAAAATAGGACCAATGTAAATTGGAAACCCTTCGTGCTTTTTGTTATGTCATTTTGATTATGTTATTTTGATTACGTAATGACTTCTTATATGTAATGACTTGATTTGTTATGTCATTTTGATTTAGAAAAGTGTCTTGAACTTCTATTTTGAATGTAATTTCTTATATGTAATAAGTTTGACTTGTTATGTCATTTTAATTATGTTATTTTGCCTCTACAGTTTATGCTTAACAAGTTTATATATTATTATGCCACATCAACTTTGATTTGGTCAAAATTGACTTTTTGCAAAAGGGGTAAAGATAGGGGTCAAAAGTGCTATTTTGAAACATAGGGGGTCAAAGTCGCAACTTTCTGAAACTTAGGGGGCCAAAAGTGCTATTTTGAAACATAAGGGGTCAAAATTGCAAGTTTCTGAAACTTAGGAGGTCAAAAGTGTATTATAGTCAAAAGAAATCATCCTTAATCAAATTAGGTATATATATATATATATATATATATATCACCCCACGAATTGTAAGATGGCCAATGTAACCTAAAAATCAGTTAGACTAAAACTTTGATTTGCTAAATTTGTGCTCCTCGTTAAGTTTGAAGTAAAATCTTGACGTTTCAAACACTTGATTAAATAAATACCATGGACCCAACACCAAACATATGTTGATGGAAACTGAAAAAGTGAAGGACAAACCTATCTCTGAAAAAAAGAAAAGGAAATGGATATCTTTAAATTGAAGTTAGATGTGAATGGGTGATTTTTACTTTTAGAAATATGTAATATAATTTTATAAATATATTTTAAAAAAATCTAATACGCAGAATCTCACCATTTGTATGTCATTAGTCTGAAGTTTAGACCACTGGTGACACCCACAAACTATTAGTATTTTTATCGAAAAGGAAGATAGATTTGTGCTTTTCAAACGTTAAATTTAAATTAAAATCCTAGCTAGCATATATCAATGTGTGGGATATTGTAAAAAAATATCAATGTGTGGGATATAAAGTTTCTCTCCTCTAGACGTAGGTTATCTTGAATTGAATTGGATAAATAAATATTATGTGATTTTTTTTTTTTTTGTATTTTCTCTTTTATTGTTCGTTATTAATATTGTTGACTAGTTTATCGGTCGCGAATTGAATTGACTTGATTATCGTTGACTTGATTATTAGTTGATATTAATTTTACTCCGCAAATCAAAATATTATCGTGAATTTTTTAACGAATTCACAATAGATTTAATTACTTAAACCACCAATTTTTTGTTGTCGACAAATAGATAGCATAGTGGCTAGAATTAAAGCTAATTTCGGATTTAACTTATTGTTTGGGTTACTTGTCACATTTGCTGCAATTTATGGTGCTCATAGTTTAGCTAAGGCGGCCACATGTATAGTGATCTTTACCTTGATCAGAGTCGACCAGATGGTGGTGTACGGTGGTTGTGAATGTCCAACGGCTCCAATATACCGGAGGGGGGTTGTGTACCTGCAGGTGCTCCGACGCTCAAGTCAGTTGAGGAAGGAGTAAAGGTTTTCAATATAGGATAGTACGTACCTTTGACAAATGAGAGGTGCTCTCTATATATAGCCCCAGCGCTTGGCCAAGGCCGTTGATGGGCAGTTAATGCTCATCAATGGCTGTCGGAAAACGGCTGAAGAGCCGTGATGAGCATTAAATGCTCATCATTCCGATGTCGAGCGTTACGGAACGCAGGGGAGATGATCGCTGTCCAACGGTCAAGTGGACTTGGGCCTTGCGCTTTGGGCCTTGCTCGACGGCCCAAAAGTGGACGTTCTCAACGCGTTGGGCATTTAGGCCCAGTCCAGAACAGGAGCCCCCCAAGTCGACATGCTCGGGCACGAGGATGAAGACTTTAGTTGGTCGTATCTCTGGTACTTAGACTAATAGCGAATCTCCGTTGAAGTTTGTCGAGGAGGTGATCGTTTGCTTGAAGATGGTGTCGACGAAATGTTCGTTTGGGGGAACGTGCCTTTGTTTGAAGTATGTCGAGGAGATAATGCTTTGATGTAGTAACGAGGGAATACGTGCGGAATTGTCGCGCATTTATTACGATTCGTAAATCACGCCGAAGATTGGATACGACGAGTTTTTCGATGCGATTTTCTCTGATGTTCGGCGGGATTTACGAACAGATGGATGTGACTCGGATGGACAAGTCACTTCGTCTTCCTCTGCCACGTGTAAAGGCTATCCTCTAGTACTCAAGTGCCTATTTAGCTGTTTTGAATTTCGAGGACGAGTTACAGCCGTTGGATCTTCGCGCCTTTTCACTTCTACGATGAGTGCGTTTGGACCGTTGGATCTTCATGAATCGTGGCCTTTGGATCAAAGCAAAGGTCCAGATCTCATTGGCGCCCATTTGCATCATGCAGACGTGCTCGTAGGTGATTTCCTATATATAGGGAAGTGGAGGGATTTTTGAACATTACACTGTTTTTTCTCCAACTTCCTACTCAAACTCTCTCAACTTCTCTGAACATCACAAACTCCTTCCATTTCTTTCAAGCTTACGGATCGCATCTTTTCTCCAGACTTCTTGATATTTGCTGCTTTATCAACTACAAGTAAGTGATTTATACTTGTTTTCTGTTTGTTTACAAGCTTTGATGTTTGGTTTTCACAAGTTATTTCAAGCTTTTTCCCTTCGTATTTTTCTTTATTTTGCTTTGCTGTTTGCTCTATGATTTGGAGGCTTTTAATAGTGATTAGCGCCTTTCCCTCCCGCAAAACAGAACCAAAACGTAGTTTAGTTGATTTTAGGCCTTTGTTTAGGAATTCACTAGCGATTTTCGCCTTGTGAATTTACTTTGGCCCTCTGGTTTTTGATGATTTAAGCCGAGCATTCATATGAATGTGCGAGCATTCATATGAATAAGTCGAACATTCTTCTCTTTAGGAAGAGAAGATGTTCGCCGACCAAACATGTCCGTGAGGACGATTGTTGTGTCGAGCACCAGAGTTTAGGCGAATGAGATAAGCGTCGCGCACAAGTGTTCGTAAAGATTTCTACATCCTCGCCCTTTCACTTGATTTGGCGGTGGAAGGGTGGATTTGATGTTTCTAATGTCGAATTCATCTTCCTCCTCTGCTTTTTCAGGTGTTATGGCTGAGGAACAAGCTCCAGCATCGACTTCGAATGTGGACGGGGACGATTATGCGTGGGTGGCCGACGAGCCGAGGAACACTATTTCGAAGTATTCTCTGAATGGCGGGGAGGGGATATTTCGTACAATTCAGCGTTCCCCGGCAACTGATTGGAAGTTATGCATACCGAACACCAGTCGCCGTATTTGCAGCAAATTTCAACGGGGATCTTTCCCCATGTATCAAATTGCCTTCGAGCAAATGGGTTATAGGCTTCCTTTCAGCGACTTCGAAGTCGCGGTTTTCCGATATCTACACCTTACTCCCTCCCAACTACATCCGAATTCTCTGGCCTTCATAAGGGCTTTTGAGATGACAGCGGCGTACTTAGGGTTCCTGCCGACCATTCCCCTATTTTTTCATGCTTTCCATCTGCAACGGTCGAAGCCCAAGGGCAACGCTGCGAACAAATTTGGATGGGTTTCGTTGAAGCAGAGCACCAAGCTCTTCGAGATATTCTTGGAGTCCGTTCGGGGATTCAAGGACTGCTACTTCTTCGTCAAGCCCTTGAACTCCATCTCTTGGCAGAGCGTTATCTACCGGGGACCAGCAAAGGACGCCACTGGGGTTCCGTTAGTAGGTCCGGATGGCCGGCAGATTTTGGAAGATTATAGTCATTTTTCCCTGTCGTGGAGGAAGAGTCATTATCTAAAGCCGGCCAGCGATTTTGTGTATTCTACTGAGGAATTAACTGTCGAGGAACTATCTAATTACGAGCAAATGAAGGCTTTCGTAGACAGTTTTCCTCGTAAATATTATGAAGACGAGGAAGGAAATCCTATTCTGGACGGCGAGGGTTTTCCGTTGACGAAAAAGGCCTTCATCGATACGAAGAGATTGCTCGCTTGCAAGAGCGAGGCGGAGATGGAAGCTCTCTTCCGTTTGCTCGTTACACTTTATTTTAACTTCATCGTATGCATATATGAATTCAGTTTTCAGTTATTTCACAAGTGTACTGATCTTGTTTGTTCATTTTTTGCAGAGGAAATGTCGACCGTCGCAGCAAAGCTCCGAAAGTCTAAAGCTGCCAAGGAGAAGAGGCAGGCTGCGATGCTCGGCGCCTCCTCGGTTGCTGCTCCTTCCCCCGGGGGGGGATAATATTGACAATGCTCGGACGAATGCCGCAGTCGTCGATCTGGATGACGTGGCAGTTCATGGCGAGACCCAGCCTCGTCCTGCAAAGGTGGCAAGGGTGGATCTGACAAATACGACAGCCACCGGTCGAGCAACCCCTTCCTCGCCGAGATTTGTGCTCCCACCGGCCATTGGCAGTCCGGATCTGGTCAGGAAGTCTCCTGTGGCTCTTTCTGATGCAGAGCAAGCGATTATGAATGACATGGGTCCTGAGGCCCTAAAGAACGAGCTTGCGGATGCCATGGTTGCCGCATTCAAATTAATGGAGATCTCGAGCTTCCTCAATGGTCGGGAATGCAAGTACTTGGAGGAGAGGGACGCAGCGAAGGAGGAGGTTGCCCTTGTCAAGCAGAAGTTGGAGCAGGCCAAAGTCAACCATGCCGCTTATAAGGAGAAGTACACGCTCCAGGCAGGTTTGGTGACCAAACTGGCCGAGAAAGAGACAGAGGCTGCCCGACTGGTTGGGGAGAAGGCGGATCTGGAGGAGAGGCTCAAGGACCTGACAACGGAGAGAGACACCTTGGCGGGGAAGGTGAGAGATCTGGAGAGCAGGCCCTGCTCGAGTGGAACTGCCCCGGATGCTGAGGAGCTTGTGATCGACCCCAATGGTGAATACAAGGGGTTTACTCGAGCAGCTCTGGTCTCCAGGATCTTCGAGCTGGAAGGCAAGGAGCTGGATGTTGCGAAGTCAAGCTTCGACAATGCTGTTGCCCAGCTAATGGTCCTCAACCCTGGGGTGGATCTGGTTGTGGAAGGTGCATCCGAACTGAAGGAAGTCCTCGACGGTGTCATTGTCTCCCCCTCCCCGGACGAAGAAGATTAATTTTAACTTGTCTTTGTTTTGTTAATTTATAACTGATTTTGTAATTATATGCCGGCGTTATGCTCGCCTGGCCTTTTGATTTATTTCGGCGCTTGTTCGTCGTTTCTGTAATTTTACGACTTCCTGGCCTTTGGTCATTTATCTATAACTCCTTTTATCCTGCAATTTGTGCTCGTTTACAATTTCTGCACGTTTATTGCTTGTTTGTGGAGTGTTATATTTTAACTTATCAATCTTTATGATTATTTCCCTGTGAATTCGACCATTAGAGTATGCGAGGATACTTTCTAAAATGATGCTCGTTTCTAACTTAGGGTTTTAACTGGGTATTTTTAGACGCTCTATTCGTTAGGTAGATCACCTTTTACGCTAGTGCTCGTCTAATAATTACGGTTGCTTCTTGATGTCGCGGATCATAAGCACCGTTCCCGAGCAGTTTGGGGAACTACCCGAGTGTTTGGCTGGCTCCCAAACTGGAGTCGAGGAAAATTCCTTCGTTTGAAATTGTTCCTCGCAGCATTGAGCATCCCATCGCGAGCTGGGTGCTCTGCCGGGCTTGTACTGAGCGATGGTGGGGCTCGCATGGAGTATTCCCCCGTCGAGCATGGATGTTAGCATCTAAGGCTAACGTCGAGCTTTAAGGGTTTTAAGATTCCTGCCCGTACCTAGGCATTCCTCCGTTGTATAGGCGCGTCTCCTCGGTGGGATTTGCAGCCTTCGTTGAAGAGCATGTCGAATTACGCTATTTTCAACTGTAGTATTGTTTTAGCTTCTCGGCGTTCCATGTGCGAGAAATTTCTTTGCCATAGAGATCTTCGAGGTGGTATGCTCCGTTTTCTGTTTTTGCTCGGACTCGATATGGTCCTTCCCAATTAGCTGCGAGCTTCCCTTCTCGTGCATCCTTTTGGTTTCTCCTTAGTACCAAGCCACCTACCTCGAATTCTCTTTTGATGACCCTTTTATCGTGCCGAGCAGCTATTTTCTGTTTGAGGGTAGCTTCTCGAAGAGAAGCCCCCGTTCTTAGTTCCTCGACAAGATCTAGCTCTTCTCTTAATAACTCGTCGTTTATATCCTCCTCGAGAGGATATTCGATCCTCGAGGATGGTTCTCCTATTTCCACGGGAATTACTGCCTCTGTTCCGTATGTTAATCGGAAGGGCGTTTCCCCGGTTGTGGAATGAGGAGTAGTTCTGTAAGACCACAGGACGTTATGTAGTTCCTCGGTCCAATTTCCTTTAGATGCGCCCATCCTTCGTCTTAGTCCTCGTAATAACACGCGGTTGGCTGCTTCAGCTTGCCCGTTGGTTTGAGGATGCTCGACTGACGTGAAGTGTTGAGTGGTACCTATTGCGGCGAGGAATTCTTGGAACTTTTTGTTCGTGAACTGCGTTCCGTTGTCCGTTACCACTACTTGAGGGATTCCGAATCTTGCGAGGACGTCTCTTTTGAAGAAACGTAGTATGTTGGATGCGCTGATTTTTGCGAGGGGTTCCGCTTCAATCCACTTGGTGAAATAGTCCACGGCCACTATGAGGTATTTGACTTGCCTCGCAGCTGTTGGAAAGGGGCCGAGGATGTCCATTCCCCACCAGGCAAACGGCCACGGGGAGATTAGCGTCTTAAGCTCGTTAGCTGGTGCGAGGTGCATGTCCCCGTGTCTTTGGCACTTGTCACATTTAAGGACGTGGTCTCTGGCGTCGTTTTGCATTGTCGGCTAATAGTACCCTGCCCTTAGTGCCTTTCTTGCCAAAGATCGTCCACCAATATGTTGCCCATTGATCCCTTCGTGGATTTCTTGCAAGATGAACTCTACGCGCGTTTCTTCCACACATTTGAGTAATGGAATTGAGAATCCTCTTCGATATAACTTATCGTCGAGCAAGACGTATGAGCATGCTCTCTTCCGGATTTTCGTTGCTTCTTTGGCGTCTACGGGCAGTGTGTTCGACTTCAGGAAATTGTATACCGGGGACATCCAGCTTTGTACGTCGACAGCACAAATGTGCATGACTTCTGCCGTTTTTTCGATGCTCGGTTTTGTTAATGTTTCCTGAATGAGGGATTGATTGCCCGCTTTTTTGCGCCTTGTGCTCGCAAGTTTTGAAAGGACATCTGCTCGTGCATTATGTTCTCGAGGAACATGTTTCACCTCTGTTTCCTTAAACTTTGCGAGTTTTGCCCTGATGAGGTTCAGATATTCGAGGAGTCGTTCCTCTTTTGTCTGGTACTCCCCTGATACTTGAGATGCTACTAGCTGCGAATCCGTGAATATTCTGATCTCCTCGGCTCCCATATCCTCGGCTAATCTCAACCCTGCTAGGAAAGCTTCGTATTCGGCCTGGTTATTCGTCGTTGGAAAGGAAAGTCCGAGGGATACTTCTATCAGGACCCCGTCTCCATTTTCGAGTATGATGCCCGCCCCACTTCCTTGTGAGTTCGAGGATCCATCGACGAAGATGGTCCATTTATTCTTTTCGGAAGTGGTCGACGTTGTCATTTCGGCGACGAAATCAGCAAGTACTTGAGCTTTCAAAGCCTTTCTACTTTCGAAGCTTATGTCGAATTCCGCGAGTTCCAACGACCATTTTAACATTCGTCCGACCATATCTGGTCGTGCCAGCAATTGCTTTACGGGTTGATCTGTTCGGATGATGATGGAATGGGCGAGGAAATAGTATCGAAGTTTCCTCGCAGCCATTATTACTGCTAGAGCAATTTTTTCTTTTTGCAAGTATCGGAGTTCGGGTCCTTGTAGTGCTCTGCTTACAAAATAAACAGGCTTTTGCCCTTGCTCGGTTTCTCTTATGAGAACGGCGCTTATGGCCTCTGATGCTACTGCGAGGTAAAGATAGAGTTTTTCGCCCTCGACTGGTCGTGTTAACACTGGAGGTTCGGACAATGCTCGTTTTAGGTGTTGTAATGCTCCTTCGCATTCTTCAGTCCACTCGAAAGTTGTTTCTTTTCTGAGGAGTTTAAAGAGGGGCAGAGCATGTTGAGCAGATTTGGCGACGAATCTGGCCATTGAGGTTAACATGCCATTCAACGTTTGTATGGATTTCTTTGATTTTGGAGTTGGATAATCAAAGAAAGCTCTGCATTTGTCGGGGTTGGCTTCTATTCCTCGTTCAGTTAAATAAAATCCGAGGAATTTTCCAGCCTTTACCCCAAACGTGCATTTTTCTAGGTTGAATCTCATGTTAAACTTTCTTGCTTGGTCGAACACTCTTTTTAAGTGGATGGTATGATCGATTTCCTCTTCGGATTTAACGATCATGTCGTCCATGTAAACTTCGAGCATGTCTCCAATTTCATTGTGAAATACTTTGTTCATCATCCTCTGGTAGGTGGCACCTGCGTTTTTGAGCCCGAAAGGCATTACATTATAATAGTAATTACCTGTTTCGGTCATGAAAGCTGTTTTCTTTTTATCGATTTCAGCCATTTTTATTTGATTATAACCGGAATATGCGTCCATAAACGATAGTAATTTAAATCCCGAGGAATTATCTACTAATTTATCTATGTTAGGCAAAGGATAAGCATCTTTAGGGCAAGCCCTATTAAGATCGGTATAATCAACACACATGCGCCATTTTCCATTAGATTTTTTAACAAGTACAACATTAGAAAGCCAGGTTGTGTACTGGGCTTCAGCAATGAAATTGGCCTCTAGGAGGTCTTTTACAGCTTTTCGAGCAGCCTCCGCTTTTTCGGGAGACTGCTTCCTACGACGCTGAACTACAGCACTAGCCCTAGGATCTATGGTCAACTGATGACAAGCGACCTCGGGGTCTATTCCGGGCATTTCAGCTGCACTCCAGGCGAATAGTTCAGCATTTTCTCTTAAGCAAGCTTTCAACTGCCTTTTTACCAAGTCGGGGAGATCAGCTCCAATCTTCACACCTTTGGTTGGATCCTCACCAAGGGGAACTAGCTCGAATTCTCCATCAGGGATGGGACGATAGTTTTCTTTGATCGAAAGGTCGTCCTTGCCTGTCTTCCTTTCTTGTTTGCGCTCCTTCTTGGAAGTTCGAGCATCCAATTCAACTTCATCCTCGGTACTGATAGAGTTTACGCCGGGGAGCTTTGCTTCTGCTTTCTTTTTCTTCGGCGTAACCACAGAGTTGAGGTTTTTGGACGCAGCTTCAAAGCATCGCCGAGCAGCTTCTATGTCCCCGTTGATTGTGGCGACCTGCCCATCTTTGGTGTAATACTTCAGTTTCAGATGGATGGTCGAGGACACTGCAAACAGTTCAGCCAAAGTTGGTCGTCCAATGATGCAGTTGTATAGAGATGGGCAGTCGACGACCAGGAATTTGACCTTTACGGATTTCATGGCCTTGTTTTCGCCAAAGGTGACGATCAGGTCCACGTATCCCCAAGGTTTTGTCGTTGATCCATTGAACCCTTGAAGGTCAGATCCAACGTAAGGGACCAAATTTTCCTCAGTGAGTTGCAGCACTTTGAAGAGTCCTGAGTACATAATGTCACAGGAGCTTCCTTGGTCGACGAGGATTCTTCTCACGTCGAAGTTGGCCATTTTCGCTCTGATGAGCAATGGAATCTGAAAGTTCGGTGATCCTCCGGGGACCTCTTCCCTGTAGAATGCCAAAGGAACAGAGCTTTCTTTTACCTCCGTTATTTTTATTTCCTCGACAGGGGATGCTTTTTCTAACTCATCGAATTTTCTTTTGATGGATCCGATGGTTATGGGGTTAAACCCTCCTCCGGAGATGACTAGTGCTCCGGGGAAATTTTCCCAACTCCCGTCCAGATGCGCAGCAAGGTAATCAAGGGCTCCCTTCTCTTCGTCAGTTTGCAGAGGAAGGAAATCTTCAGGTCTTGAAATGGCGAGGGCCACCCCTCCGATCACTCTATTTTCGTCCTCGACATGTTGTTCCGAGCTTGCTGGGTCAACTGCCAACTGATTTTGTCGAGGAGCATTATTATTGGCAGCCCTTGGCTGCCCATCCACATACTGTCGTGCATATCCTTTTTGAATAAGGATTTCAATGGCGTCCTTTAGATGCACACAGTCATCAGTAACATGCCCGTAACTTTTGTGGAAACGACAAAATTTCTTCTTGTCCACGTTTGGTTTTGCGGGCAGTTGTTTTGGGAATCTAATCCCCGCGCTTTTGAATTCAGCATTCGATATCTCGGATAAGATCCTGTCTCGAGGAGCGTTCAAGGGAGTGTGGTAGGTGAACTGACTTTTTGGTGGTTTAGCCTCGCGGACTTTTCCACCTTCTCTTTTCTTTTCGTCTCCTCGACGTTCTTCTCTCTGTGAAGAGGGTCCACCGACCTCGAAATTCTTAGGTCTCCTGACCTCGGAGGCCTTTTGTTTATCCTCGTACTTGATATATCGTTGAGCCAACTCAAAGAATGCGTCGAGGGTTTCTACTTCGAGGATCCCAACTGCTTCTTGAAACTTTGTTCCTTCGCGCAATCCTTCTTCGAGGAGATACAGCTTCATCTTGTCGGTCGCTTCGACCTCGACAGATACTTTGTTGAACCTCTCGATGTAATTCCGAAGAGATTCCTCGGGACCTTGGACGATTGCCTTTAAGCTGGCCACCGTTTTGGGATGTCGCCGAGAAGTTGTGAAGTGTGCTGTGAACATTCGACATAGTTCTTCCCAAGAGTCGATCGAGCCAGGGGGTAAGTTCCTCCACCAGGTTGATGCTCCTCGAGTCAGAGACAGTGGGAATAACTTGCACTTAATTGATCCTCGGAGATTCCTGTAATCGAGGGCAGTTTCCACGCTCTAGACATGCTCGTCGGGGTCAGTTGTCCCATCATACTTGTCCAGTGTTGGGGGTTTTTCCAATCCTCGTGGGAGTGGAATGTCCATAATTCTTCTTGAGAGGGGTCCTCGGTGCCTCTCGTCTCCACTGCTCGGAGATTCCCCTCTTGGGGAATGTCGGGCATTGCCTCCACGAGCAGCTGCTCCACCGCTCCTCGGTGGTGATCGGTTATTTCTCCGAGGAGGGGAACGTATGTTCCTTGGCGGGGAAATATGGTTGTTTCTTCGTGGAGGAGAGTGATTCTGCCTTTGAGGAATGTCTCTGGGAGGACTTACTGGCCTCTCCGCATTTCGTCGAGGTGCAGGTCTCGGGGACCTAGACCTCGATCGTGAGCGATTGTTCACAGGGGTTGGCGATTTCTGTCGATGAGTACTCCGCGACACCCTTGAAGCAGCACGCGATTCTTCGACTGCCCGGAGTCGCCTATTCTGCTCGCGGATCAGCTCATTCTGTCCACGCATGTTGTTCGCTTGCTCGCGAAGTATCTCCCCCTGCCTGTTGATAGTGTTGACCAACGCAGCCATTACCACTTCCATGGGTGCTCCTTGTGGAACTTGTGGAACTACCAGTGGATCTTCTGGTTGTGGAGGTTGTGGCGGCGGTACACCAGGCGGAGTTGCTTGTGCATGCGCAGCGCTGCCTTCCGGCGTGACAGAGGCTTCCTGGCCATCAAATTGGTTGTGGGGATTAGGAGGATTTGGGTGGTTCTCTCCTACGAATTCATGGTTTGCATGGTTTGCACCAGCCATTTGGTCAAGAAATGGGTTTTTGTAGTAAGTTTTGGTCTAATTCTGGGAAAAGACGGGGGAAACTTTTAATTCCCACAGACGGCGCCACTGATCTTTACCTTGATCAGAGTCGACCAGATGGTGGTGTACGGTGGTTGTGAATGTCCAACGGCTCCAATATACCGGAGGGGGGTTGTGTACCTGCAGGTGCTCCGACGCTCAAGTCAGTTGAGGAAGGAGTAAAGGTTTTCAATATAGGATAGTACGTACCTTTGACAAATGAGAGGTGCTCTCTATATATAGCCCCAGCGTTTGGCCAAGGCCGTTGATGGGCAGTTAATGCTCATCAATGGCTGTCGGAAAACGGCTGAGGAGCCGTGATGAGCATTAAATGCTCATCATTCCGATGTCGAGCGTTACGGAACGCAGGGGAGATGATCGCTGTCCAACGGTCAAGTGGACCTGGGCCTTGCGCTTTGGGCCTTGCTCGACGGCCCAAAAGTGGACGTTCTCAACGCGTTGGGCATTTAGGCCCAGTCCAGAACATATAGCTAGTCTCTAAATATTGGCTGACATACCAAATTGTATTGAACAATTATTGATTAATGAAATGCTATGAACTTGTTGTCTTAAAAAAAAAAAAAAAGGCAATTCATTTCAATAGATTTATATTGAAATGTTGAGTTCAATAATATTGTCACATTTTATTTACCAAGATTTCAAAGCCAGGATTTACTAACTAACAAAATTCTCAACCTCTAAAAATATGAGAAATCTAAAACGAAAACCTTAATATGATTTACATGTTTAAACGACCAAAATTTGAAATTGACAAGAAATCAGTTACACTAAACTTGATTTGTGCTCCTCATCATTAAATTTGAAGTAAAATCCTGACGTATCAAACACTTGATTAAATAATTACCATGGACCCAACACCAAACCTATCCAAATACAAAGTTGATAGGAAACTCAAAAGGGTCTTGCTAACGAGTGTCCCCGGGACATTCTTTAATCATTCCATTTAAAGAAACTTTTTATTAAAAAAGTTAAACAACACAATTTTCAATGCGTTGAATTTACATATTTCCATAAAAATTCTATAAAAAAAACTTACTATTTAAGGGCTTAAAGAGTGCCCCGAGGACACTCGTTAGCATTTGCCAACTGAAAAAATGAACACACACATTTGATAAAGAATTCGACCAAGTAAACTCATTGGTTTTTTTTGAAGCAAGTAATCATTGGTTTGAAAGTCAAGAATCACGAACTATGTTTTTATTAAATAGTTTAGTGGTTAGAATTTTTTCCTTAAGTTAATAAGTTTCAAATTTCAGCTCCTACAAATAAAATCCACTGTTTCTATCAACTAAGTTATATTTATTGAAAGAGATTAATTATCGCAACTATTTACCCTCTAAAAATGTTACTAACTTTTTTTTAAACAGCAAATATATTATTAATAATCAGGTCTCTTCACAAGATGAACAAAGACCCGTAAAAGAAAAAATGTGACTAACTCTAGCTACAAAATAGTTCTAAATTAGGTAGAAATTAAAGTAACTAAAATAGAAAATTTGCTAGTAAAAACTAATATTTACAAATTGTTGGAATTTTTACTTCAAATTGCTTATTAATAAAATAAGTTAACAAATACTTAAAATATTTTTAAGATACAAGAAAAAAAAATTAAAATGTAATTTTTATCTTTGCACTTTCAAAAACATTATTTATCCTACTATATGTTACAATCACTATTTTCTATGTATCTCCTGTAGCACTTGACAATTTATCATATATTTTTCTTCTGTCCCAAATTATAAGAAAATATTTTTTATGGCACTTATTAAAAAAAGAAAGATATAATAATTTGAAGTATGATTATTCATATTTTTATTTGTATCAATTATTTTTATTGGTTATTGATTTTTTTTAAAAAAAAGAAAAATCCACTCTATCATATGCAACTCCGTAACTATATCATTAATTACTTATAATTTATGAACAAACATCATCATAATGGTATAAAGAAAAGGCTTATATCAACCAAAAAAAGAACTTTAGAGTTACTGATTATCTTCTTGTGTGTGTTATGCAGGGCAGTTGATGGGTCGGTAGATTATCTTTTCGTTTCTTGTGATCGGATCTCTCCTGTTTGGTACCGTGTTTCTAGGTGATTAGGGATGGAGTATGTGTCTCTCAATAGTATGCAAGTTTTTGAGAGTTTCTTTGACTTGGGTGTAGGGTGTCGGGTTCAGTTAGGTTTGATTCTAGTGTGACATGCTGTTGTGTGGACTATATGGACCTCCCAAAATGATATCATCTTCGCCGGTGGATCTTCAACGATTGAAAATATTGTGGATAGGGTGAAACTCATCTCCTGAAAATGATTTCTAGGTAAAAACCCTGATAGCCCCTGCTCCCTATACGAATGAGAGGTGAAACCTCTCTTGTGCTGGTCCAGTAAGGTGATGTGAGGATGTCGTGCTTGAAATTTTCAGGTTTTAGTTGAGTGGTATCTCTAGGGGTGCCCCCTCATAGTTGACTTTTCCTCTCCCTTTCTTAGATGACTGTTTTGGGTGGTTGTGGCGGTGTCTAGCTTTTGGGTATCATTTTATGGTGCTTTTGTTTTGTCCTTTTTTATGATTTTTTGTTGGGTACTTCTAGTATTTTTGATTTGTACTCTAACAACTGCTATATATATATATATATATATATATATATATATATATATATATATATATAGGGGACGACTCCGGCGAGAACACTTTGTTATTGTGAGAAATGAGAACTATGAATATTAATCGTTAGATATAAATCAATGGCTTTTATGGAAAATGTGTTATGTGAGCCATAATTACCTGATTTCTTCTTTATTTTATTTAATACAAATAAATTTTTTATTACTTATACAAATAAATGTCAATTTATTACCATTATTTTTGTTTTTATCATTAATTTAATCTGGTTCGGAAGTTAGTCCTGTCATCAAGTGGTTCTAGGCTCCAGCCCCCTCCCGATCACAGTAGCGGAAGTATTGTGAATGTTTTGGATATTTTGAAGAAAATATTAGTGGATTCTAACGAATTAATGGATTATTTTGATCCACCCACTAACATCCAAATCCATCCATTTTTACACTCCTACTTTTATAGAGTTTTGATTTTCATCCGTGTAAAATAAAATCACTTATTTTCATTTCTACAAAAAAGTTTATTTTGTTTTTATTCCCTAATGGGCAGAATTTTAACATTTTTTTAACACAATATAGACTTATATAATTTTAACATGATATATTGATATAATATAGACACACTTTGAACACAAAAATATCATAATATCGGCATTAAAATGTCAAAATTTTGCCCATTAAGACAAAAAACAAAAAAAAAAAATTAAGGATAAAAACAAGTTATTTTCTTTTACATGGACGAAAACCAAAACTTAGTATAAAAGTACAGACTGAAAACATATTTTACCCTAAATTATTTTTGCAACTTGTTCTTCCACACTTGACCATCCTGTACAACTCGCAAATCCCCATCTCTTTCTAACACATCACATAGCCTTAAAAAAGTTTGAGGGCTCATTCTCAATATATTTATACTAATTTTACAGTTACAAATTCGACACAATATTTTTTCACGCACCGTTTTAGATTATATATATATATATAGACACACACATTAATGAAAGGTATAAAGGTATAGATAGGAAACAAGTTGCGCCTTTAATAAAATTTGACAAAGAATTCGACCAAGTAAACACATTGGTTTGAAAGTCAAGATTAGTAACTTCAGATCACAAACTATTTTTTTTTTTCAAAAAAAAAAAGTTAAACCAATACATTCATATGTATTTATAAAAAGAAAAAAAAGGAAATGGATTTGTTTAAAATTTAAATTATAGGTGTTTTTTTTTCATCCATGTAATAACATGTTTATCCTTTTTTCTCCTACAATGTAGCGACGCCCCTGGTTTAGACCACCCGTTACACTTGCAAACGATTTGTACTTGTATCAAAAAGGAAGATAGATTTGTGCTTTTCATATTTTAAATTAAAATTAAAAAACACATAATATTTATTTATCCAATTCGATTCAAAGATAATCTATGTCTAGAGGAGAGAGGAACTCTATATCCCAATCATATAACTCTTCTCACTCACAATCAAAGTATATATCGTCAGCAAATATGTGTTTTATTTTTCGTCAAAGCAAAGTCTGATAAAAAATTGTTTCCACAAGAAATCAAACGCATATTTTCTCAAAAGATTCATCCTATCGAGAGCTCATTAATCATTTAAACACAATGCATGTCTTGTATATGTTGTCAAAAGAAGAAATAGATTTGTGCTCCTCATCATACATTAAATTTTAAGTAAAATCGTATCAAACACCTAATTAAATACCATGGACCTAACACCAATATTAGATACTAGTATATTTATACAATATAACCTTGTTTGATAATATTACATGACATTATTTGAAGCACATAACAATGAGCTTGTTTGAGTATATTACATCATTTGTAGTAGCCATTCTCTTTGTGATATTCTACAATATATGGAGACACAACAAAAATGTACTAAAAAATTGGCCAATAATTGGCATGCTACCATCAGTTTTGCTGAACCAATCCAATATTCATGATCTTCTAACCTTAAGATTGAAACATTATGGAGGCACTTTTGATTTTAAAGGACCTTGGTTCACAAACGTTGCGAGCTTTATCATCACCAGTGATCCGATGAATGTGCATCACATCACGAGCAAGAATTTCAGCAACTATGGTAAGGGATCTGATTTCAATGAGATTTTTGAAGTTTTTGGTGATGGTATTTTCAATTTGGATTCCAATGAATGGAAACAAGAGAGAGAAATGTTTCATTCATTGCTCAAAAGAAAAAGCTTCAAGATATTCCTTCAAGAAAACATTCAAAAGAAGCTTGAGAATTCCCTATTACCATTTCTTGAGAATCATGCATCAAAAATAATTGATTTACAAGATATTCTTGGGAGGTTCACCTTTGATATTTCTTTTACTTCTATATTTGGATTTGATCCTAATTGTCTTCCTTACAATTACTGCAACGAAATCGAGTTACCTGAAATTCGTTTTGTAAAAGCTATTTCTGAGATTGAGGATATGCTATTCTCGCGACACTATATTCCAAAATGCATTTGGAAGCTACAAAAATGGCTAAATATTGGTAAAGAGAAGAAGGGCAAGGTAGCTCAAGAAAATCTTTACCAATTCTTGTACAAATGTATAGAAGTCTATTACAAAGGCGATGATGACAAATCTGATTCTTCCTTAATAAAAGAAATAATGATGGAAGGATTGAGGAAGGAAAAAATGCTTGAGAGATACGTTAGAGACACTGTAGTCAACATCTTGTTTGCAGGAAATGGAGCAGTTACTTCAGGTCTCAATTGGTTCTTTTGGCTTGTTTCAACTCATCCTATTGTCGAAGCTAAAATTATTCAAGAGATCAAAGATAATTGTTTAACACAAGACGAGAATTTTGTCACAAATTTAAGTATGGAAGTGCTTGAAAAGCTAGTTTACCTTCACGGAGCTATATGTGAAGCGTTAAGGCTTTATCCTCCTCTACCATATGAACACAAGTGTGCAATTAAATCCGATATACTACCGAGTGGAGACCATGTTAAGCCAAATACAAAGTTAATATACTCTTTGTATGCAATGGGAAGGATGGAACAAACATGGGGAGTGGATTGCTTGGAATTTAAGCCTGAGAGATGGATATCTGATCGAGGGGAGATTAAACATGTACCGTCTTACAAGTTCATAGCATTCAATGCAGGTCCTAGAAAGTGTGTAGGGAAAGATATCAGCTTTGTTCAAATCAAAATGATTGCAGTTGCTATGTTATGGAAGTTTCAAATACAGGTTGTGGAAGGTCACTCTGTTATTCCAAGGGTTGCTGTGGGTCTTAGCATGAAACATGGCCTTAAAGTCAAAGTTAATAAAAGGAGCATTTGATATAAGCATTAAAAGTTCACATATCATATAAGCATTAATTAAAAGTTTATGTGTAATGTATGTTGTGTGTCTCCTTTAAATCTACTTTTGTTGTTTTGTATGTCCTCAATGTTTGGAATTGTGTATTTGTATACGTGGAGTATTTAATTAGTTATTATGACTTCTTTTTTATGTGTAAACTATTTTTTTTTAAGTAATTTAATACTATCTCCGTTCCAAATTATATGTCACTTTGAAGAAAAAATTTGTTCCAAATTATATGTCACTTTACATTACCAATGAAACATTTAATGCAACTTTACCTATTATACCCTTAACTATTTATTACTCTCTTTTCTTTCAATTCTTCAATTTATTTTTTCAATATAATAAATGAAGGACAATTTTGTAAATCAATTCATAATTTCACTTTTCCATACAACAATGATTACATTTCTTTATATGTGTAAAATTGTCAAAGTGACATATAATTTGGAACGGAGGGAGTAGTTAGAAATTCTACTCTGAATGTAGATTAGTGGAATAATCGGATTCGAACTCCGATCCTTTCAGGGACGGATCCACACTTAGAGAGTCTGTGGCCATGGCCACACCAAAATTTCTAAATTTTTTTTTATATATAGAATTACGTATGTGTTTGGTTCCTATAAAATATAGATTTTTTAAGTTTAGTCCTTACTTAATTTTTATTATATTGTTAGTCTTTAAAAATTTTCTTGCCCATAGTTTTACTTCCTACTAAAACAAAAAATTTATTTAATTATCATTAAACTCTTAAATTTTTTAATGATTATTTATAAGTATGTTTAAAATATCATATATATATTGCATAAAAAAAGAAGAAGCCATATATAGATATTTACTAAAATATGAATTTTTTAAAAGACAAAAGTACTGGTTAAAAATAACGAAAATTATGGCCTAGAAATCAAATTTTGAGTAATTTTTAGGAACTGTTATAATGTTCTAAACATATCTGTGAAAAAATTATTCCAAAATACATGTCGACTTAACAGTAGTGACAAAAATTGAGTCCGGGATAATTTTCTAGAGACTAAAAATTTAATAAAAATTAAGTAAGGACGTCTAAACTTAGAAGGTCACCAATTTATAGGGATAGAAAATATATTTAATCCATATTATATATACTAAAGACAAAAAACAAATCAGAATTTGTTGATGTTTATTGTAAATGTATTGCATTTTAGAATATTATTTCTTATTTTATTTTCAGTATAATTTAGTTTTTTTTTAATTTTTGAATGCCCAGTATAATGCATTGTATTTGATCACACCGATATGTAATATCTGAAACCGTCCCTGGATCCGCTGCATATATAATGTAATGTGTTTGTCAACTGAGCCAAGCACACATGACCGTGTAAACTATTTTCTAACTCGTTTCAAGTAAACAATTAGGTTGGGTAAAAATTGTGGGATTGGCGGTATATATAAAATAGCTTCTTATTAAACAAACAGAAATAAAAGGAATTTCAATATTATTTTTTTTTTTTTGAAATTTAAGTATGCATGTCATATAACTGATCAAAAGGGGTGGATCTAGGGAGGTGCAAACAACTCTAAACGCTCTACAGAGTTGGACCTCCAAATATTTGGGGCCTCAATTTATTTTTTAATAAATTGTTTACCTAGGGGTGCAAATAGTAAGTTAGTGTAGTCCTGAGGTGTAAACAACAAGTCATCAACTACTTCCACCAGTCCAGCCCACTCAATAAGAATGTTGACTTGTTGTTTACACCTCCAGGCTACACTGACTTTCTATTTGCACCCCCTAGTTAGATTATTTTTCCCTATTTATTTATGATTTAAATAGAAAATTGATTTTTTATAACAATTTTTTTTTATCAAGGGTCCGCTGTTACGTTGAAAGTCAGACCTCTAATTTAATTGGAATGATCCTGCTAATTAGTCAATTTTTTTCGATTTTTCTTCTATTCTAATTGCTAATTTATTCTTTTAATTTGCTAATTTGTGATTGTATTTGAGAATTGTTAATTATCTCTTAATTTTTTTTCGGTTCAACTTCAACCTTGTTTATCAACCCCTTGTGTGTGAAATATTAGATTTAATAAATATTACGGTTTGAATTAATTTCCGGTAGGAAGGATAGGACAAATTGCATAAATATTTCTCAAAAACATGTTGTAGGCAAACTTATCTGTTTTGTTTTTTTAGGCTAAATTGTTTTATTGGTCCCTTAACTTATTTGTTGGTTTTATTTTAGTCCCCTAACTAATTTTTATTCTGTTTTGGTCATTTTGATCTTTCCCATTAATTTTGTACTAAAAATGTTAACCTTCATGATTTTCTTCATGAACCTTTCATTCCTTCATCCATTTCTGAAAAAAATAAGAAGAACATTACTAAATCTTTAATCTTCTCCATTCATTTTGGTCTTTTTTTCACCTAGTTTATTGTTTTCTCTCCAAATTAAATTAATTTGGGTTTCCTCAAATTGCTCCAATTTAGGTTTTCTCATTATTGGATGGGAATTTAGAAGAAGAATGACAAATTGATTTCTCACTAACATAAAAAAATTCTCAATCTAAACACTCATTTTTCAGTTTGATGTTTTTGTTGTTGTTGTCGTTATCATTTCTTATTTATCACAACAATCAAAGTGGATGCAATAAGATGTACTTAAAAACTAATTAGTATCACAAGATACTTTTGACCATCATTATAAGTTCATTTATGTTTTTTTACCGGAAGATCTTTAATGGTATTCACGTTAATATTTCCAACAAAAAATTCAAATATCAACCATTGATTGCTAAATTTTATTTATAAGTTATGTTTTCATTCATCTTTTTTTTAATCAGTGAATTTTATTTATAAAAAAATCATATATAAATACATAGAACCAAAATACAAATCATGAGGACAGTGCGATAATCTACGGGGGACATGTGTTGACCTAATCCTTCGATTGAGATAGCTAGATGAAAAATCCCGTGTACATCACCACTTATGATAATTTGATAAGGCCGGCCAGGCTAGCAAGAGGCAGGCTGATTGCCGATGTCCAATCCTGAGCATAGACTGCCTGCATAAATTTATTAAATTAATAAATTTAATTATAATTGAAATTCTGGTCCACAGGACAAATGTTACGCAAGATGCTACAACGCAGGCTGTAAGTATTAAAAGTAGTAAAGTGCATAATAGTAAATAACACAGTAGGTTTGTTAACCCAGTTCGGCGCAACTCACCTACTTTGGGGGATACCAATCCAGGAAGGAAATCCACTATAATAGTCCTAGTTCAAAGCACTCAGCAAACGCTGACTTATCACCTAGACACTACCGGTGCAACTTCTACCTAGGAACTCCTAGATATAAGATCTCATCTCACTTCCCCTCAAACAACAGAGACAACGTTGTTTACAAATAGAACAATCATATGGTGGAGACACACTCCTAGACACAAATAGACTTTACTCTCGCTTAAAAGCTTTTGAGTAAATTAAAAATACAACTTAACTAAAACAAATCAACTCTATGCTTCAAAGCTTAAGAGTGGATTCACAAATTACAACTCAATAAAGCAGTCTTACTCTAGCATCAACTTGACACAAGAATGGCTCACAAATAAAGCACAAGGCTTAACAAAGACACAAAACCCTAAAAGACTACATCTTGATATATCGGTTTTTGCTTCAGTTTCGGTGAATAAAATTAGGCATGAGTCTTCCTTTAAATAGCCACGAGCAATCATGGGCTTGATTAATAATAAGCTTCAGCTCCAAGAAATCTTCTAAAGGCAAAATATATTTTCCAAAAATATATTTGCACCAAATATTTGTTTCATAAATATATTTTCTATAATAATCTTCTTGAAGCACAACATATATTTGAAATATATCTTTTATATTTTCTACAATAATCTTCAGTGGTTATATTCAAAAATTAAATCTTCCACAAATATATTTGCATCAAATATATTTGACACAAATCAAATCTTTTTTTTTTAATTCCATAATCTTTTATAACAAACTTGAGGAACAAGTAACCGTCTTCTGAAGATTCCTAACCATGCACGTTTTTGGCTTCAAAATACAGCTGGTATTTGCAACATCCAGCTCACAAAATATTTACTCCAAATATTTCTTCATAAAAAATTTGATACAAAAATACATCTTCAATATATTTTTGGAGTAAATAATAAAACAGGCCGCCTTAGAAACTTGAGGCACAAGGTGCGATGGTTGTCGTATAGCACAAGCAAGATTATACTTGAATCAAATCTTCAAAAGATATGCTGCAGAAAAATAGACGCGCGCACATGCTGATGCAACAGATAAGATGCTGTAGAAACATGCTACAACATGTTATGAAGCATCTGGCTAGAAATTGTTTTTGCAAAACGTAGACAACACATGAAAAACCCAACAATCTCCCCCTTTGACAAATTTTGGCTAAAACAATCTTGACTAAGCCATATGATCTGGAGATATGTAATCGATACTTCCTTTCAGTTCTTCATCAGCACACATCTTTGAAAGAAAGTAAAAACTTCGTCAACGCTACTTCAAAAGATATCTTCAAAAGATATCTTCAACTGAAAGTAACGCACAAGGTAAAGAAGTAAACTCTACCATAAGTATCAGAGGCATGCAACAGCGGAAATGAACACATTTAGCCTCGCATAACACATAGAGAAATAAACTCTCACAATAGAATCACACAACACAAGTGCCATACAAGTGCACCAGGGAAAAATAAATTCCCATATTCATAGAACACCATAAGGAAAAATAAATTCCTGCACCACTAAGAAAAATAAATTCTCAGACATCAAGTACATCAAGTAACATGGATTCCTTAGGCAGGATGCTTCAACATTTGGTGTGGAATCTGATACGAACATATAATGCTCCCCCTTTTTAGCACAAAATTTTGACAAATAGTATCACATGAGCAACATTGAGTATCATAACATAGAAAACCACAGAGTACACATTGTAGACCAGAGAGCACACCCAGGTGCAGTGAGTATCAAGGCATAGCCCATAAAAACAAAAAGTGCCAAAACAATACATGTAAAGATCAAAACACATCAAGCAGAAGAACTGTTATAAGACTGCATGCTCCTCCACAACAGAGCATATCAAAACTTTATTCTACTCCCCCTGCATATCACAAAGCAGAGATTACTCCCCCTCAACATATCAGGGCATATGAGAACAACACATAGCAAAAGTTAGATCAAATTAGTTATGCTCCCCCTCAAACTCTGCACACAATAGATAATACTACACTTTCTTACTCCCCCTAAATAGCTGACACATGAAAAACAATCATCACATGCACAACCAAAACTACTACTCCCCTTTTTAGCCATAATAAGATCTTCAAGCATAGAAATTAACGGAGTAGAGTGTCAAAACATAAGAAATTAGAAATTAACCAAAATTTTATGTATCCGTCGTAAATAAGGGTCCCGTGTATATTTTTTTAATAAAAAATTAGAAATTTTATTAGGAATATTTAGGATAATTTAGTAAATTTAATAGTAATTAACTTTATTGTATTATTATATTATTGATAGTAAATTTTGAATATTCCTAAATTTGATTTGGAATATACTACTTTTTTTTATAATGGAATATTTGATAATGGAATATACTACTAACTATTAATAATAATAATAATAATAATACAATAATATTTTTTTTTTACTATTTCATTCTTTTTATTTTTAAAGAATTGACTATTTTATTATTATTTCTATATTCCTACGATCTCTATTGCTATTTTTATGCGTATAAATTGTTTATTTTGTTGCTATCTATGATTTGTTTTATTCGTATGTTTAAGCATCTCCTATTTTTATTGTATTTATCTTATATTCTTACAATATCTTTTTTAATATTTTTATAGTGAAATTATAATGAATGATATAAACTTGGAATGTTACTAAAACTAAAAAGGATAAATTAGTAAATTTGGTAGTAATCAATTTTATTATATTAGAATAGAATATCCTTTTTCTTTATTGTATTTATCTTATATTCTTACAATATTTTTCTTAATATTTTTATATTGAAATTACAATGAAGGATATAAAACTTGGAATGTGATTAAAACTAAAAAGGATAAATTAGTAAATTTGGTAGTAATCAATTTTATTATATTAGAATTAGATTTACCAACGGCAAAAAACAAATTTTGAAAAAAATACTCCCTCCGTTTTTCAAGTGTCTTTTTAGAAGAGTTTAATTGATATGCACCGACGGTGTAAAATAGTTTTACACCATCGTCCAATAAATAACCATCATTTTGCCACGTCATGTCAAGAAAGTGGGGTAAAGTGGGGTGATGTGGCGGAAAACATGGTTGGTATTGGTTGACAGTGTAAAATTATTTTACACTATCGGTGCATATCAATTAAATCCTTTTTAGAATAGTAACACCATATTAAATCCTATTATACATTCATCTTAATTCACCAATAATTTTTTTTTCCACACACTTTCTCTTTTCAATAGATTTAAAATATTATGTACAAAAAACCAAAAATTTAATATGTTATGTACTAAAAAAAATAAAACAAACTTTAGTTTTGAAATATATAGCATTAACTATAGTTTTAGTCGAAAAAATAAGACCAATTGACATATGGTATAATTAACAAATCTTACCTTTAAAATACCAAAACAACAGTTAAATCATATCGCTAAATCCAACGTCAAAAGACACTTAAAAAAACAGAGGAGTATTACATAAGAGTGAAACAAAATATGCCAATATCAAATACAAGCCATTTCTTACTTTTTATATTCGCAATGTGATATTATGATAAGACTGTTTGATGAGTCAGAATATATTAGTAATATTTTTTAGTTAAATAGTATGTTTGATGAGTTAATATTCTATTTTTTTTTTTATAATTATGAGTTAATATTCTAAGTTTTGAAATATTTACAATAATTATATAAAAAAGAAATATTTACAATAAGTCAATAAGAGTGAATTAATGTTTGATGACTCATCATGGTATCATTGTGAAAAATATTGTCTTATTTTTTATTCGCAATGACGCATCCAACGACATTTATAGAGATGATTAAAATGCCTACAACCATAATACACAGGAAAATAACGCGACCAAATATGGTAGCGACCGAAAGCTTTCTGTGCTTCTTCTTCTACGTATTCTGATAAATACGTATTCTGATAAAAGTCGGTCTGCAATACACATTTATAGGAAATAGTTTTATTATAATTTTCATATATTAAATTGATAAATTCAAAATTTAACATATATTATAATTCTTAAATTTACTTCAAATGAATTTTGTTAGAATGTTTCTGATAACTTTTAATTCTTCAAATGAATTTTACTATTAAGATCATAAGATTCTAAGTCAATTTTAAAATTTAGTTAAAATAATTATTTTATTTATTTATTTTAACGCATGCACGCACACGGGAGTGCACGCATGCACATAGACACACTAAGTTAAAAAATATTGGTGTGCCTAAAATTTTGGTGCTCTATACCGTCACTCTTCTCGAATACAATCCAAAATTCTCCTGATATAACAAAAGCAATATCATACGTCTGTTATTTTATTTTCACCAAAATCAAGTTTAAAAAGTAAGTATGAATAATGCATGTTTATTGATATAGTTACCTCTTAGCTCTGGAAAATTTCCTCCGCTCTTTCGCATCAACAATCGGATTCGACACATTCTCCTCTTCAATAATTACTTTCTCAACAACCGGTTTCCCTTTCTTACCATCCGATAACCTCACTCTCTTTGCTCTGTATTAATTCACAACAAAGATGTTAATAAATAAGTTATAACAATGAATGAAAAATTCTGAATTGTAATGAACATGATTAGAGTTTGTGAGTGAATAAGATGGAGAAGAAAATTTAATCTAGATAATAAGTAGAAATGTCATCCAAAGGGCGCTTACAGGTGCTACGAGCTGCTGATGATCCTCCTGAAATTAAATTTCTCAACAACCGGATTCGACACATTCTCCTCCTCAACAATTACTTTCTCAACAACCGGTGTCCCTTTCTTACCATCCGGTAAGCTCACCCTCTTTGCTTTGTATTAATTCACAACAAAGATGTTAATAAATAAGTTATAATAATGAATGAAAAATTCTGAATTGTAATAAATAGGATTAGAGTTTGTAAGTGAATAAGAGGGAGAATAAAATTTACTCCGGATAGTAGGTCGACATGTCTTCCAAGGGGCGCTTACAGGTGGTACGAGTTGATGATCCTCCTGGATGAGATAAATTGCATTTTAACTTTTTTTTTTAAAGTCCGAATTTATGTTTCATTTTTTAAATCAAATTTATATATAACGAATTAAGGAATAGAGTTGAAAAAATATAAATTCAACCACCTTCTGCCTCCTCTACTTCCCGACCCTCAGCCACCTCTGTTCCACCTCCCTCTGCTACCTCTACGATGCGGCCACCGACCTCCACCAACTCAAGGACGGGAGCGCTGCCTACTAAACTCTCTCCGCCTCCTCCCATATCCTCCTGGACAACCGCTCCCTCAATGTCGGTTTCCCTATCGACCCGTCTATAGTAGACATACAAGAGAACCTGAATGATCCCTAGTGTGAGTCTGATCACATTGGGGATCTGGAAAAAAAATATTAATTAATACATATATTCATTTTTTTATAATCATAATTAATATGTAATGCAATTAGTTTAATTTTTTCAATACTTACATATATGTTAATATCTCCGGCAAAGAAGCCGTAGCAAAATCATGCCGTGGCGCTCACTATAAGAGAGACGCTAGGTGCAAGTGGCATATATTGTACACTCCTTGTTCGAATGACTTATACCTACACATATTATTAATGAAACATGCAACAAATTAAAAATTAAAAATATAATAATAGTAATAGTAAAGTAGTAAATTTTAAATTATAGATATCAACTTACCATATCGCTCAGAGGCGCCGCAAAAAGGGCAATGGATACCGAAGTGCAAATCCACCCAAGCACATCACATGATGCTTCTTAGCTATAGCAAATTGTATGGCTAAAAAGATCGAGAAAAGTAAACCCACATTCATTGCCATAAGCATGAGGGTTAATAGCTATAATTAAAAACATCTTAATAATTTGTAACAAACTTAGAATACAAATAATTTTTAAATAAACTTAGAATATAAATAATCGAAGAGTCTAACGTAAAATTACCTGGGTATGTCTAGGAGCGTAGACAATATATAAAACTATATAAACAGTCTCAATGACGCATCCAACGACATTTATAGAGATGATTAAAATGTCGTCTGTCAGTAAGAAGCCGTAATACAGCCATAATACACATGAAAATGACGCTACCAAATATGGTAGCGACCGAAAGCTTTTCGTGCTTCTTCTTCTACTACGTATTCTGATAAAAGTCGGTCTGCAATACATATTCATAGCAAATATTTTTATTATAATTTTCATATATTAAATTGATAAATTTAAAATTTAACATATATTATAATTCTTAAATTTATTTCAAATGAATTTTGTTAGAATGTTTCTGATAACTTTTAATTCTTCAAATGAATTTTACTATTAAGATTATAATACTCTAATTCAATTTTAAATTTTAGTTAAAATAATTATTTAAACGCATGCACGCACACGGGAGTGCACACACGCACATAGACACACTAATTAAGTTAAAAATAAATTGTGTCCCTAAAATTTTAGTGCTCTATACCGTCGCTCTTCTCGAATACCCTCCGAAACCCTCCTGATATGGACGAGAGATAGAGAAGCAAAGTAGTATCTTATGACTTATATCTTATAGAACAAATCTTCTAATCTAAATCTAAATACTTTTATTTAAAATAAAAGAGGATAGTTTTGTAATTATAACCTATTAAGCCAAAGCTTCGACCCTATGGAGAAAGCAGATCAGATCTGGACAGACAGTATATATGTATACCAATTACCAAAGTGTTAAGAAACAGGAATTTCAGATTTCACAGCAGAGACATTAGTGTGTATCTTAATGTCACCAATACATTATCAATATGTCACTAATGTATTAGCAGTACATATTCCACACTAGGACAATATTATATTAGTCGTCCTAATGATTGAAAATCATAGCAACAAGAATCCAACCACTTTCAAGTTCGTATTACAGCTTTCATGTCCAAGGTTGTTTTTAAAGTTTGATGAAGATGCAATGACGGTGTAAAATAGTTTTACACGATCATCCAATAAACAACTATCATTTTGCCATGTCATATCAAGAAAGTGGGGTGAAGTGGCAGAAAACATGGTTGGTATTGGTTAACAGTGTAAAATAAATTTACACTTTCGGTGCATATTCTTTTTTCTTCTCTTGTTTTTTTTTATCAAACTATGTAGTAAATGACATCATGTAATACATCTCTTGATATTGTCAAAAGAGTATCAATATGTTTATGCCCTTGTTATTGCCTTCAACTATAGGAGTAACCAATTAGGTACATTCAACATTAGAAATGAGTCATATGATTATTCATTTGCAATCCTAAAATCTTCAACTAGTAACTTCACAATGGGGTTTACCCTTTTTGTTCTTCAACTTATTACTTTTTCAGTTCTTGTTATAGCTCAAGAAGAACCTAAAGGGAACACCAATGATGTACAGAATAAAGAGAGATAGGAGTTAATGTTTTTCAATGATGAGACAAAATTTCAAATGGGAGAACTTCTTAGAGCTTCTGCTGAGGCATTGGGACATGGAATTATGGGGTTTTCTCCGGCGATCAAGGTATTACACAGTCCTAGTTGATTGTGCTGAGCTCCAACGATGATTTTGGAATTCTTTTCTCCAGAGGATGAATTATAAACATCTTCAAGTTCCAAACCTCCAACACTGCTGAAAATGTGTAGTTCATCTATGTCATCACCGGTGCTATCTTGAATGATGTGGTCATTCCAATCAGTCACTCCAGAAAGCAAATCATCCTCGTCCGGAAGTAGGTTACTAATGATTTGAGCCTCGAGTTCTTCAAAAGAATTAACAAGCCCCTCTTCCTCAAAATGGGATGCATTTGTATCCAATGAACGTCCGTATAAAGCATTATTTGTAGATAATCGCACTATGTAAACAGAAGCACAGATTAGCCAACAATTTTCACAAGAAACCTTAGCATACAATTTTGCAAAGAAAACTTACATTTTCTGCTAAACAAATCTGACAAAGAACTTGAGAAGATGCTAATTTCACGCGGAGCCGCAATTATATTAACTTCATTACCATCTGAAAAATTGGATACTGCTTGAATAGGTTTTGTTCCTTGATCAAAATCTACATCACATAACAAATTCAAAGAATAATTATTTCAAGTACTTGGCAAATTAATCTCGTAAAATACTCATGAAATGCATGGAGTTACCTTGAATGAACAAATATATGTATAATACTATAGAAATGAAACACATATAAAAGAGAACAAAATCATTGGACTAGTAAATACTATAGATATCATGGCATTGCATGGAGTTACCTTGAATGTCAAAAATGAAAGATAAACAGTTCCAAATAGCTAGCTGCATTTCATTATTAGAAACCAATTCATAACTATGTTTCTTTGTAATAAAATAAAAGCAGAACAAAGTTGGTAATATTAATATCCTAAAACTTCATGTTTCATTTGGTCTTTTTTTTAACATACTTGCCATATAGCTTAACTAGCATTGTATAATGATGTTTTCAAGTGTGACCAAACCTAGCTATCTATAATTCAACTATATTAACAAGGTTAATGTAGTGAAAAAGACTCAAATCAAAATCTCTACAAGAAATTCCATGTTTCCTCTTGCAATCCATTTCTGTCAAGTTGCTTCACAGTAACAACCTGCAATGTAACACAGCACTTAGTTAGGATGTTAATGAAAACCTTAACAAAAACTTTAGTCCAATCCGAAGATTCAACTTACATGGTTTCATGCTAAAGACCTTCCTTCTGTCAAGCCACAAAAGAACACAGCAAAACTTTGAATTATATAATTTGGTTTGATGATAACAATTACACACAAATATCTTGTTACAAAGCAAATTGCAATGAGGTTTGAAACAACCAATAAAACACTTCATAGGTTCTAATGTGCTAATGACAATTTCACGAATTTATCAGTAACTGATATGAATTCAAAATCACTTTCGATGGCACTAATAGAGTTTGCAGTTGAAAATGGAAATGGTAATTGATGTAAATTCAGATATCCAACTTTAATATCACAGCAAACTCAATCATTTTCTAAACATTAACGTCCTAAAAGGCCATGTCTTATTTGATGAGATAATAAAACAATAAGGTTATAATTTGATGAGGTAATAATGTTTTCAACTGAGGCCTAACCTTGCCATCTTTAGTTCTCTATGCACTCTCTCGAGTCGGCTAACTCTTTCTTCATGTTCTGCTGCGATTAATTCAAATAAATCACTATAGCTTCCTTCTTGAGTCCCGGATTCGCAGATAATGTCACATGACAGCCCTGCTTCTTTGTTCTCATTTCCATCTTCGAACACATGCTTACAATTCTCAACAGATATGGAAGGAGTCAGAGTGTTTTGTTTTGGAGGTAAACTTGAAGAACCACCAGCAACAATATTTTCACCAGCTTCCAAACACTCTTGAACAGAATTCACAGAGGGCATAGTTTTCAAAATTTTAGGAACAAAATTAGAAGGAACATCATCATCAATAACAATATTATCACCCTTGCTAGTTTTTGAACCATCATCACAAGATTTTCCAGTAGTAACAGTGCAGTCAACAAGTTTAGGAGGTGGAATCTCAGGATGAGGTCTACATTGTGATGAACTTTCACATCTCATCCACGGCACAACATTCTGATCAAAACCCCAAGGGCTCAATACCGATTTCTTCCAACACTTTGCATAACACGTGGTAACATCTGCCTGAAAAAATCTAGATGGAAAATATAAACTTTTATTAGAATCAGGTAAGTATCTGCTGTAATTTTTCCAAGCAATGGCTTTAGTCTCATTGAATCTAGACACATAACCAGGAATGTCTCGATCCAATCCAAATTGCGTAGCAACTCTATGTGGTAGATATTGCTCTATAGATTCAAATCCAACTAGCTCAGAAACTCTCAAGCATAAAACAAATGAGATCATTTGTTCATCCATCAAATCTTTCTTAAATGGTACCAAATTAGTTTCATCATTAGGATAAAACATTCTACACTTATCAGCATATCGAACATAAGGACGCCAGATGAAATCATCAATAGCTGAATCTAATTCCAACCTCATGTTTTTAATTTCAAGGGCTTAACCATATGCCACCTCAACAATACATGGTCTCCATTGTTGATCAAGTTTGGCTGTGGTTGCAAATTTGCGAACCTCTCCCAAACCCAAACTTGAACCAAGTAAAAGGGTGATTGTACATTAACATCCAACACCAATGGAAATTTATCAGGACATTTTGTCAAATCAACAATTTGTTTCTTGAACAAACTCAAATCCCTATATAAGCTAGCCAAAACAGCAGGTGCCAAAGCAATAAGATTACCTCTAGCAAGAAATCTTATTGACCACACATTGTACCTATGAGGAAAAACATTAACATTCTTTACCAATGAAAATATCCATCCACCTTGATCTGGTGCCGTTCCCACTCCCACCTAGTAGTATTGTAACAAATTTTGGCATAAAAGCATGCATTGTGCAACCTCACAAATACATACTTGCACAGACAAATAAGGGAATGTGTGCAAACCCCAAATTATCCTCGTTTACTGAATGTAGATTATGTAGTGAGTAATTTTCTCAAACAAGAGGACAAGCTCCATTTGTATGCTCAGGGACACTAATTTTGTCCTTAATTAATACAGTTTTTTTTATTCTTTTTCAAACTAGGTACATACCCGTGCATATGCGGACACTATATTTCGTTGGGGACATTGGGTCGTCAAGGGCGTGATACAGAATTTAGTATTGCGTCTAACTTCACCATTTTAAATATGAAAAAATGAAATTTTTTGAAGGGATAAATATGTTTCTGGTCCCTATAAATATTCCGAGTTTTGTTTTTAGTTCCTCTAAAATTTTTCTTCAACTTTTAGTCCCTCAAAAATTTTCAATTAACACTTTTAGTCCCTACTTTCAAATCAACTCATGTGTAGGCTTCATTTTTTTAATGAAATTTTCAAGAAAAGTGTAGAATAGTTTAACAATGACTCACAAAAAAAATTAGATTTTTTTAACAAAACATGAATTAAATATGAATTTTTAAGCACCAAACATATAAAAATTTATATTTAATATATGCTTTGTTAAAAAATTCAAAAAAAAATTTGGAGAGATTCTTATAATATTTTAAACATTCATAAAAAAATTCAATCAAAAATATGAAGTTTATACATGAGTTGATTTAGAAGTAGGGACTAAAAGTGTTAATTGAAAAATTTTGAGGGACTAAAAGTTGAAGAAAAATTTTAGAGGGACTAATAACAAAACTTGGAATATTTATAGGGACCAGAAAGATATTTATCCCTTTTTTGAATTCTAATTCATTCGTCTAAAAACTTTATAACTACTGATTAAATTGTAAATACTAATTACGAGACTTTGTAAAAAAAAGTTTATAAACAAAAGATATTTTCAAGGACATACTCCCTCCGTCCTATAATAAAAGTAAAAAAAATATTTTCACACTTATTAAGAAAAGTAAAATGTGAAAATTTGAAATATGATTTTTTGTGTTTTCCTTCAAATAAGTTTCATGGGAAGATGTAAAAAGATTCTTATTGGTTATTGATTATGGGGAAAAGAAGAGAGAGAATAAATTTTATGAGAATAAATAAAAGTAAACCTTAAAAATGATAAAAGTTTTTTTTTTATTAAATTCATTTGATTTTATATATATATATATATATATATATATATATATATATATATATATATATATATATATATATAAAATAATTACACATTAACAAAAGGTAGACGGGCAACAAGCTGCGCCGCTAATCCTTTTTGAATAGCAAAACCTAATCTTTGAAAAACTACATCCCTAGACCTAAGCGTCACGACATTACAATGCATAACCTTTTGAACTCTTTTCAAAAGGTTTACAGCCTCTGGTGCTAGAAATCCAAAAGTGTCGAAAGCAAAAGGTATAAAAACTTGTTGATTGTCAGAACATGTTTTCTCATGTTTTGCCATTTTGCTTGAAGCAGCTTTGAGGGCTGCCCGTCCCACGATAAAAGTTGATTTTTTTTTTATAATTTGGGACAAGGAGTAGGTAGCAATACGAAAATTGAAAAAAAATAAAAAAATTAAGCACTTATCTCCTATTTTTTTGCCAACACTTAATCTTAAGACCATTTCTTTATCAAATCCACCTCTACCAACGGAGGAAAGCTCATGGGGATAATATATTCTTAATTATACCCTCTAATTAATTAAGTGTACACTAGTACTCATTTTATAACTATTGTAAAAAAATCACATGCACCATCTTCTTATAAACCATAGGTTCATTGAAAAGAGACCGGTGTGGGAATAGATGTTCCGCAAATATGGAAACAAAATCCATCACAGCTTGGTTTGGTTCTGCACAATTTCTTATAGTATCTTTTTCTCATTCTTCCTTTTGTTATTGGGCAGAAGAAAGCCAAACGAAAGCTGAGAAGGGAAATGCATTGATGGAAGAGGTTTGGTTTGTCTTTTTTGTTTGCCATCGTATTTCTTAAAAATATATGGTTAACCGGATTAAACTAGAATATTTACAAAATCTCTATATTTGCATGACCATTTTAATATTTAAGCAAAATTTAATTCATTTCAAAGTTGTCTAAAACAAGGTTAAATAAATGCTTACTTGTAGTAAAGTTTACCCTAAATTTAAATTAAGCCTCTGTGCCTAAGAAAATAATTATGGTAGTTGGGGCTATTCCTTTTTCTTTTTTTTATGACATAAGTAGTGGGGTTATTCTCATAGTGGTTAATGGTTATGGTGCTTTTTGACCAACCATTATATTGTCCCCTATTTTGCAGGTAAGGTAGGTGGCAGTGTTTGTCAAAATAGAAAGTTTGTTGTGAAATAGGTGCATTCAATACCTAAATGTATAGTAATTTTCTCAAACAAGAGGACATGGGCCATTTATAGTTTAATTTGTCTTACGGTAGGTTCTCCCTTTAGTCTTATATATAAATAAAAATTCAAAAAAACACACACTTTAAGAAAGTACTCCCTCTGTAATACTATATAAGCAAAAATCACCTTTTTAGGTATATTGTATAATCAATGTATCTAGTCTATATTATAGACCAAATACATTAATTATACATTTCTAGATTCATTGTAAAATTAATGTATTTGGTCTATAATATAGACTAGATACATTGATTATACAATATACCTAAAAAAGGTGATTTTTGATTATATAGTGTTACGGAGGGAGTATGTTAAATGAATTGATTGAAGAGAAAAAATACTTTATTTTCAATTATACCCTTATTGGAAAGTGTAGAACATTGTATTTATTTGTTAAATTAATATTTAATTTAAGGGTAAAATTGGTATAATGACATAAAACATAATTATTGAAATAGACTTTTATATATGAGACTTTTAATTTTTTTATTTTGTTGCTTATATTTAAGATCGGAAGGAATATATTTTTTTTATCAAAGACCGGAAGGAGTATATATTAATGTGGTTAACCTCATTTTTCATTGCCACCTCGACAGGACGTGATTTTGAGATGGTCCGCCAGGTGTCACTGGACAATGTAGCTGTTCACCACTAAAGCAACAAATGGAGTTTGACAGGTGGAGATACCATCCCTTCAGAATGCAAGGTGATTTTGTACACTTTTGGAATTAAATATATTTATTTTTCTTTGTTTTGAATTAAGATGAGTAGAATATTAATATGTTAGGTAATATTATGAGATCAATACCAGTGTTTTAGAGTTGTATGGTTGGATTAAAAAATGAGTGAGTTGCTTTAAAATTATGTTGCTCATCATTAGAAGTTAGAATTCTATTGTATCAAATACCAATACTCCGCCAACATTGTGTATATTGATAGAAGATTAATATTAGTTAGTTAAATAATTATTAGAGTTAGGATCCGTTGACACCAGATGTCAAATTTAAGTTTGACACCAAATTTCAACCATATATTTTGTTTAATCCAAAGGCCCTAAATTGTTTGTTAGATGGACTAACGTGAATCTTTCTCTTCCAATTTTTCTCACGATGCACACTTGTTTTCTGCCCAACGGAACAAAGTCTAAATGAACAACAATGGAAGTGTGTGTCCTCTGACCGATCTCAAACTGGCTCCTTCTAGGGTGGGAGAGGCCAATATGTCTCCCACCATCGGTGAGTGGAAAAAAACATGTTATTGTAGGTGACACTAATAATAATAGTATAATAATATTTATTTTTATTTACACATTTGTCACATCTGTGATATTTACAAAGATTGCCCATAAAAACCAGAAATTGGGATTTAAACACTAACTTAAAATTATAAACTTAATTGCTTTTTGATTTTCCACTTTATAATCCCTTTGCAAATATAATCATCGAGAATAAGATGAAGAAGCCGACAATGTTTTATGAAGAGACTGGGGTTATTTTTCAGAAAACTTTTTATGGATTTACTTCTGATTTGATTTTACTTATAAGATCCTGGGTTTGATTTTACCTAAGAAGAAGAAAATTTGAAGATTTAGTGTTAAAAATGGGGATTTTATTTTTTGTTGTTTTCATAAGTGGCAAAAGTTCAGGTTTTCTCTTCATAAAATTGTATGGATTTGGAAAGATTCATAAATAAAGAAGTAAATCCATAACAAAAAATGTATGATTTGGTCGGATTCTACATCTATAGCCACCACTCCAGTCATGATTCATGGCAGCCACTGTCGTATAAAATTTTTGGTCTTGGAGATTGGAGATAAGCTCAATGGATCTTTGAATTGAGATTTGGGGCTTCTTAGATTTATGCTTCTGCAGAAGGATAGAAACAGTTTTTCTATATCATGGTTTTGCTTGCATTTTGATTGTCTCTATTAACTTGAAAACAATAACAATGGGTCGATGTTTGGAGTTTATAGTAGGGATGACAATTAAGCCTAAACCCGCGGGCTCTGCCCAGAACCCAAACCCGAGTCAACGGATAAAACCCGAGTTGACTGGGTTTGGGTTCGGGTGCCATCCGATTCCACGGGTGCGGGTTTGGGATCAATCAAACCCGCACCCGAAACCCGAAACCACACCCGCTTATATATTATACTATTTAATTACCCCTTAGTTTATACAAACTATTTATTTATTTTGTATCATGTGGGGTGAAACTTATTTGTTTAATTTGATTGATTTCTAAGCCTATTGATATTTTATTTTGGTTGAATATGGAAAATTACTATTACTTCATTTTGGTTGAATATGAAAAATTACATTTTTTCTTTTAGTAGATATTTTGCTTCGGGTGAAAAAACCCGAACCCAACGGGTGCGGGTGTGAATTTTGTTTTGCCACCCGAACAGCCTTTGGGTTCGGGTTCGGGTGGTGATTTCGGGTGCGGATTTGGGTATTATAAAACCCGCACCCGTGGACACCCGTTGTCATCAGTCTTCATTTTAATGACGATGGTATACAACATTTTTTTTAATTAATTTTAAATAAATGAAATAAAAAACGGTTGGATATACAATATAATGTTTGTTGTTTTTTTTTTTGTTACATTATTTGTTTTTAGTTTAATTTTTAAATCATTAGGGTGAAATTTGAATAATATAAAATATAATGGTTACAATGATCATTCTCAAATTTTAACTAATCAACAAGAATTGGGCATTATAAATTAGCTCTAACAGTTAGAACACTGTACTAACAAGTTACAGGTAATTCATCTTGTCCATTTATTAATTTAATAATAAGTTTAATGGTAAAAATTTACTTTCTCATGGTGGGAGACTCATTCTACTTACCCACCCTAGACTCCACCTCTCAAACTAGTCACCTCCTTAGTCTCTCTATTCATACCAAGCAATATAGCAACTCATGATTTTTTGTACACTGAAAATTGGCTGCCAATTCTATTTATTTAATATAAAGGGTATTTATATTTTACCGAAACTGGATCCCAATTTTTTATTATGCATTCAGATATATGCAATTGCTTTTTCATTAGTGTAGATTTCCCACACCTAAAATCCCAGCAATCGAATCAAATCCATAAAGCCCTAAAATTCTAATTGCGATTAATTTCATAAATTTGTCTGCTACATAAGTTGCTATTCATGTAGAATAGAAAGTTGGTTGACGAGTGGAGATGTGGTAGCAAAGTTTCTTGAAGCAAACAAGGTGCATTGTAAAAGAAAGATAAAGTAGGTAATGCCTATCATTTAGAGTAATCAAAATTCAAACAAAAAGAGTTAGTAATATACCTCAAATGCCACCGACCCAATTCAGCTTTTTGTTTGTCACTGGACAAAAAAATATAGAAGAGAAAAATTAAGATGAATACATAGGTTAGAGATATCAATGTCAAAGCATCAATTCAATTCACAAAATATAGGTCACAAGAAGCACTATCAAAACTCTCAAACCCAACAGTTACATCATACACAAAATTTAACAAACAAAAATGCCAAAATAACACCTCATTGTTGTTACCTCATACACAAAATTTAACAAACAAAAATGCCAAAATAACACCTCAATGTTCAATAACTCTAAAAAGAAATCAACATTTTGGACTGCCTTTTTGCACCATAGCTTCTAATGTTGATGAGAATTCACAACAACATTTTATCAAACAGATGGTGTGCATATATGTATAAAATTGAAATAGATGATTAAATTCGAAGGTAACAAAGAAATAAAGAAGACACATATCAAATTGCTAAACACACTTTCGTCTTCACCCATTCATATAAGCATTCACTTCCTGCTTTATAGTTATGGAACGGGTCGTCAACTCTCCGTCTTTGCAACCTAACGCGATGAATGGATTGGTGATTTGACACGGTGGTGGAAACGGAGTTTGTGTTGGAATTGATAGTGAGGATTATGTGATTGGAGGTGAGGAGCGGGGAGGTGATGATGTTGTTGCTCAATGGTATTTATATGGTGAAGCTGCAATGGAATTAAAACATGTGATGTGAGGGAGAAGAGCGTGCTGAAGAAGAAATAATAGAATCAGAATTAGAATAGAATAAGAATCTTACCTGACAGTGATGCTGCGATGGAATTGAAAACGTGGTGAGGAAGAAAGTTGTCCGTCCATGGCACCAGTGAAGAACGTGTTGAGGAAGAAGGATGGAAAATCTGGTTTGGAATTGAAGGAATCTATCGACGTGGAAAGGAATCCGTCAACAGTAGCCAAAGCGACGAGAGAAGAGGATTTTGAAAAATGCTCTGTTTTTTCCTCCTACAGTACTCTTGGAAAGTTAGAAATGATTTTATCTTCAACTCAAACATTTTGGCAGTTGCTGACATTTTTGACAGAATTACAAGGTTATCTTGGAAGTGGATATTAGTAAAGAAAATGGGAGGATCTTGCTTTTTTATGAATGAATTTCTAATCCTATGAATTGTATTCGGTTTTTCACCTAGAGATTGTTTGTGCTCTTGTTAGGTGCTTTTTATTGGCCTAAGTATTCCTTGTTCTTAATTCAAATATGTGACTATAGTACTATTTAAATATCGTTAAAACATATGGAGTTTGTCACTCATCTGAATATCACAAGACTCAAAAAATTAGTATATGTCGTTGCACCAAAAAAATATCAATTTAAAAAAAAATAGATAAAAATATTGAGGTGTTGAACAGGATTGAAAATTAGAAGTGTTCCATTGTCAATCTGGTATTTTTTTTTTTTGTCTTCTCTAGCTACATCCTTTGTTCTTGTAGTGTTAATAGATAGAAATCTGTCAAAAAATTATTTCACAAATGTCTTCTCTACATCCTTTGTTCTTGTACTATTATATGTTACTTTATGTTTGGCATTTCCGTCAAAATGGATCAGTGACATAATTGTGGGAGATGGAAATTAAAAAAATAAAGAAAGAAAATAAAATCCAAATAAGAAAAAAATAAGTAACATTAGTAGTACCTACCAACCAACATGGAATTGAAGCATAAACTGGACAGACAATTAATGAAAGAAGGAGACTCACACTTAAAAGAGGTAAAACGAATATGAAAGGAACCAACCAACATGGAATTGAATGAAGAAAATCAAACAAAACTAACTCAAAAATCAGAAAAATAGCAAACCTTCAAATATTGGTTACAACTAAATTCAATAATTTATAAAAAATTGTTGATAAAAGGTACACGTTCCTCGGCGCTGAGGGCATCCCCGAAGAGCGGGAGATTTTGTTCCATTTCGAATTGGCTGTCTTGTGTTTCTAATAAGTTGTTTTATAGTTGGCATAGTGAGTCATATACATAATGAGCTGGTTTAGATCAATCTCTCATGCTTCATTAACATTCAAGGGTCTTCTGACATTTTGTATGCAGAACTTTATGTTATCTATAAGGACCTCTTGATGACCATAAACATGAGCATTGACGAGCTACTCAAATTCTTTAAAATGTATCAACTTCATAAAATGTCCTCAAATTAAGTACCATGTTCATGCAGTTTTAATCCAATACATAAAGGAATTGATTTTCCAGAGTAATGTTTCCCTCTGCCATGCTCTTAGAGAAGATAATCAATGCGCCAACTTCTTCACTAAGCTTGGAGCCACCTCTGATGCTGATTTCTCTAGCAATGGCTCTCCCGCGAAAGACGTTCGTGAACTGATCAGGATCGATGGTTTTGGAAACACTCCATTTTTTTTTTGACACAACACTCCATGTTTTCATCTCCTTACTTTTTAAACATTTGTTTGATTTATTTATTTTTTATTATACAATTCAAAAGGCAAAATTTTTTTCTTCTTCTTTTTCTTAGCCTTGTTCATGGCTTTGGATGATCCATATTCAATTCAATATCTCAAACCAACTCAATCCGTATTTTATTTAAACCCGTTTAAGTTCATATTCAATCCGTTAAAATCTGAAATGATTTGTTTCATATACTAAATTTATGATTTCACAGGGAGAGTGGTTAGGAAGTTTTGCTAGGGTGTTGGTCAATGTAGTGCCTTTATTGCGGAGCTTTGGGGAGTGCTAGAAGGGTTGCTTCTTGTTCAGCGTATGGGGTTTGAAAATGTGGAGTTAAGTATAAACTCCAAAGCTGTTGTCCAAGTTATTACAACAGTGAAAGCTACAGGTGTTGATGGTTATGCTATAGTGCAGAATACGTCGACTTCTCTTGATGGATTGGAATGTTACGGTTATGCATGAGTACCGTGAGATAAATAAATGTGCGGATGCGCCAGCGAATATACAATGCACCCTGGATCTTGATCGGTTCATCCACTACCAAAATTGTCCGGTGGAAATTAGGAATATCCTCTTAGCAGATGAATTGGGTGTTTCTACCCCAAGATTATTTTGATAATAATGATCAAGATTTTAATGTATTAATTTTCAAGCATTTAATGTTAGGCTTGATTGCATTTTTTGTCTCCTATTTTGTTAACCTCGCGAAAAAAAACATGAGTTAAGATCAAAATTGCAACAAATATAAAGATTGAGGGACTAAAGATGCAATTAAGCCTCAATATAATAAGTTGTGAAACGATTTTCTTCTTTGCATTGATTAGTTAAAAAAAATAATTAATATTTGCAATTGAAAAAAAAAAATCCCTAATCCAAAAAAAAATTAATACTTAAAATAACAGGAAATAAACATATATGAAATAAAAAACAATCGAAGTTGACTATACAGTTTGGTAAACAATTAATTCCATATGTGTTGTTAGTTGTGTTGACTGCTTGTTGAATGAAACTTCTTGATGTTTTCATGTATTTTGGTGGTCCAGTTGAATTTAAGTTTCAAATTTTTAGTTGCGAGGATATATAGTATTTAATCTGAAATAAGTGTGGGAATATAATGAAATTATGAAAATAATCATCGAATTCAAACACAAAAGTAGGACAAGTCACTTATGAATTTTGAAAACGTGAGCAAATATTATAGGAGTTAAAGATGGAAAACTTAAAACAAATAACATCCCAACATTTAAGTCATTTGTTCATCATAATGGTTCGACAGTGAAGACTATGACTCTGTTTGGAAAGGCTAAAAAGTTAGCTTATAAGCTAAAACTCTGTTTGGTAACGGTCATTTTGTGATTATAACTTATAGCTTATTTTACTAACTTATAGTTTATTTATACCTATCTCTCTCTAAATAGAGAACAAATGGAAGGATATAAAATGGAATAACCCTAAATTCAACTAATATGAAGACAACTAGTTTTTAACCCGTGGGATGCACGGATGATTAATTTTTTATACTTCATTTGTATTTCTTATTTCATATATATATATATGTTGAAAATGAATAAAATAAGTTAGTGTAAATTGAAATAAATAAAAATATAAGCATTAAAATAGTCGAAAATATAACACAACCAAACACGATTCAATTTATAATAAAGTAATACATACTATATAGAAATCTATGTAACAATCTTCTATTTATATTTTTTGAAAAACTTCGGGATACACAACATTTATGGACATGTCTTTGCTTGAACACTATCATCAATGATAAAAATCTTCAATCCAACAATGTGTAGAAACAGACCTTGATATTTAGGCACAAAAGATATAGACACAATTTTTTTTAATGAAGATTCTTTCCGATATGAATCTGCCTGATTCAAAGGGGAAAAACTTGCAACAGTATCTCAATTTCAATTCAAACATGGGTTTGATTCACACTCCATATTCTGAGAAAAATTTACCATCCGAAAAGAGGAAAAAACGTAGTTCTTGTCTAAAAAAATCCCTTGAAAAAGCGCAGGTGTACACAAATTTAGACACACACGTTGATTAAAAAATTAAAAGAAAAATAAAATGGTGACACCAAACAGTATCACTTTAATTTTGTTTTCCCTTTATTGTGAATATGTTTAAGATAAATTTATTTGAACGTGCCCATATTAGCATTTCTCTATAATTAAAATCTAGTTCGACATGAAAGCAAATAAGATAAACTTAAGTTTGTTTAAGATTCAAAAACCAATTTCAATAATAAGAATTAATATTTAAATAATTTGATCATTTTTAATAAATGTTAGATATATATTTTTTATGTAGGTATTTTTAAAATTAAGTGACATAAACTCTAGGTTTAAAATTGTTTTATTATTCATATAAAAAAAATTGTTTTACTATTCACCAAAAAGAAAAGAAATTGTTTTATTAAATTTAAAACAATTTCGCAAAATTTTATAGGTTTTTTTTTACCATTTTTAAATTATAAGGACTATTTTTAACAATTTCGCAAAATATAGGGACTAAAAATATATTTAACCCAAAATTTAATATAAATGTAATTTTGGACATAATGCTATTCACACCATACAGCAGCGCCTTGTACTACGAAAATTGGGCCAACCCCAATATCTCTAATTACACCGTTTCTTTTATTATTGATTAAAAAAAAAACCACAACCCTTCTCCACTCACGTAAATCTTTTTCATTTTGTAACCCTAATGTTCCAACTCTCTTCATTCTCTCATTCCTTATTCACCGCCACCACAAGCTTCTCTCCAACACCTACCCGTGGCGTATGCCTCTTTTGATCAAAAGAACCTAATTTTCTTCATCTCTTCAACTATCCCTATATATCTATCTATCATAATAAAATCACCAAACGGCTGTTTTTTTTTTTTACCAAACCATCGCCGTCAAAAGCTCCGTTTTCGACCCCATCTTACCTATTTTGTCGAGTTCAGTACCAGATCTGTAATCCTCATCATATGTACTCTCTGTTGGACTGCTTAATTTCACGACTTGGGCAATGTTATCAGCGACCACCGTACCGGAAGTCATCGCCGCCGCGAGGATTAATTTCGAGGGTATTCTGTCTATTATTTTGGCTTAATTTTTATCTTATCTTCCCTTTTATTTTGATATGATATTTTTCTTTTTATTCAGATTGCATACAAACTTTTACTTCGAAATTAGTAATTAATTGGTGATTCATGATCTAACAATCAATTTTTTCCTCATTGGATTTTGAAAGATAATTTAAGCTTCCTACCCAATTTTATTACTGCATTGAGTAAATGTAGTCATGTGAGTTAGATTGGTTTAAGTATTAAAATTGAATAAATCAAGATTGGTTTAGGAATCATGGGTTAGATTGGTTTAGGAATTCCAATTTTGAAAGAAAAGAAAACTGAATACATGGGAAAAGGAAGGCGTTAATTGAGATTTTGTGTAAATATTTTTTATTTAATCTCATTTGTGCTATGTTTTAAGGATTGTTTTCTTTTTGTGATTTTTCATTGTTGTTCCATTTTTCATTGTTAATCCCATTTTTTTTATTAGAATTCATACTTCCTAGTATAAATGATCTTTGATTTTTTTTTTTAAATTTTGTGATTTGACAGGTCATTTTTTAGTATTTCTCAATCAAAATAGAATGCGGTAAGCAAGTAGCCAACAGTACAATCGAGAGATGGAAAATGAAAGAGAATAGAGATAGAGTTGTGTGATCAGTGTGTAAGTAACATGCCTACACAAAAATATGATTTGAATTGCGGATTTTCTTTAAATTTATCATAGACCTATAATGTATCAAGTTTTCTAACAAAATGGGTTAAGCATGAGTTCAAATGTTAAATTCATGTTGTTTTTTAAGCGTGAGTTAAGCATGAGTTCAAATTCATGTTGTTTTTTTTTATAAGTTTTCTAACTCCTTTGTGAATTTCAGCCTGTGGCGTTGAATTCTTCTCTCTAATCCATTTTCCTTTTACTTTTTTTGGAAGTTAACTATCTCTTATATTTTATTTAGTTTTTCCTTGCTATTGTATGGAAACTACTTGAACTTTTTCTTTGTGATTACAAATATTCCTTTAGTACATTTTCTTTTTATTTCAAGGAATATAAGATTGTCATTATTGTGCATTTTGATAGGTTTTTGAAACTTTAAATATTATTAGTGTTTATCATTGATACTATATAACTTCCAATAATTGAATACCTTTTACCATGTACTGTAAAAACTTTTAATTTTTTATGTTTATAAATTTTATGAAGTTCTTCAATATTCTGTCTGTTAAAGTACAAAAGTAAGTATATTTTTATCGTCTCCACAGGGACTGATGCGATATTAGTGTCGTTCAACAATTAATATAATTTTAAGTATAGAGAAAGAGAGTTTTGTTTATAAACATCCAAACTTACAACACAAATAAATTTAGGAAGAAATATCAGGGGAGACAAAGTTACTGGGATTAGATATAGTTAACTATTCTTCTAATGCAACCTCTTAATCGATTATATATTTTTCAAATTTATAATATGCTTTCACCTATCGCTCACATACGTGTCCGTGTCCAGAGCACAATGAGAGAACTATCATACCTATCAACCTCCGATGTCTCGATCTGTTAATAAATACGATAGCTTTAAGATCCGATAGTGTACGTGAATGTGAACCTAGCACTATCTCTAGCAATAATTAATTAACATTCACAGATGAATTTATTTCATTTCTTTTAAGCAAAAAGTCTATGTCTAGAACTTTCTGAATCAAATAATCAATTTCGGAGTTTTACGTCGGAAAAGCATTAAGCACAGAAATAAACCATCAACATAATAAAAATAGAGATTATACATAACAAGCCAGATTGAGAGTTTACATGAGAATTTTAATTAATTAAACCTAATCCCAATAATAGAGAGAATTAGTTACAAATAAACATAGTAACCTTACAGTACATAACTAGAAGAGATGGAAAGTTGATATCGATGATTCCGCCGCTCCTCTTGGTCGCTCTCGGTCTCCTGAGAATTTTCTTCTCCTCTATTTGTTTTGGACGTGTTGTATATGAATGGAATGGTGTCCCCATAAGGAATGGCTAATGCATTCCTTTTATAGGCTTTTGAAAATAACTAAATGGCAAGCAAGTTGTGTAAGGCGGCTTACACTTTGATGATGCTTTATTTCCTTGCTAGTTAAGTAAACATGAGTACTTAAGAGTAGTCAAATGGTGCTGCCAAGTTTTGTTTTGGTCTAATAGAAAATCTGCTTATATCTTTAAACAAGAGACAAATTATGCCTCTTAATTAATGTTTTTGTCCAATCATAAGCTTTCTTAGTCTCCAAGTATTTGCTTCCACTTTTTCAATAAACTCATAAAACCTACAAAAGTGATGGAAAATAGGTGAAAGTAGCTAAAATAGTTAATATGTTATAGAAACTAATATTTACAAATAGTTGGAGTTTTTACTTCAAATTGCTTATAAAATATATTAATAAGTGCTTAAAATGTATAGTTAAAATCACTAAATTTTGGCACTTATCACTGTCATGATCCCATTTGTTTAAATGTTATATATTCGGTGCAGCGCAGATGAATTAATGAAGCATGCTCCTCCCAATTCTAAAATTTCTTTGCCCGAGCTTCTTCCAATTATAGAAAAATATCAGAGAGTGAATGCTTCTGCTAAAAATGAGGTATCAGTTTTAAAATTACTCACCTTTTAGAGAATAATATAAATTACAAAGATCCAAGTTCTAATTTGAACTCTAATTTCTTATTTTGATATTGGAAAGGGCGCGATCTATCCTTGTTTTAAGTCTTCTAGTTTTTTTTAGGGCAAGTCTTCTAGTTAACAAATCAACTTTTGATAATACTTATTAAATAAATTTTGTTTTTAAGAAAATTATTTCTTATTGTACAGATTGTATTAACTTTTTTACTTCCAAATTAGTATTTGTTCCAATTTAGATTTGCTTTTGTTATTGGGTTCTTATCTCACCATTAGGTGGATCATATTATGCCAAGGCTCTTTTGAGATTTCAATCACTTTTAATTCCAAGGGTTCACATTTAATGGATTAAATTCATTTAATTTAAGCAAAGACTCTTTTCTCAAAACAATCATGTCTACCACATAACACATGTTCCAATTGTGAAAACAAAGTAAGTTTCTTATTTTCATCTTCACTCTGGTCTGAAACCTCATGGATTTACATATATTGTGTTGAGTAGGACAACCTTGAAGAAAATTTTCATATATTTATCTTCAAATGTACCTGCAAAATCAGATACTGAGCATAATATTTGAAAGGTCTTTCCTTTCAATATTAACATAAACTCTGAATTTTAACAGTTATAAAGAAAAACTATACATATAGTTAGTAATTTAAGAATGTATTACCAAAGACATTATTCATGAAAGAAATGACATCCTTGCCTTTGAAACATAGAAGCAAGATCCTTGAAAAAAGTGAGCCTTACCTGTAAAAATTAGACCAAAATAATGAGAAAATATAAGTCTCAAACAAAGTAACTAATAAATTGCATAGATAAATAGTTTCTAGTCTAATCAAATATGTTTTCTATTTTCAGGCTCAATGCAAAACAAAGACAATGACAAAAAGGAAATGAAGAATGAAGATTGATTTTCCAGTTTTGATTAGAAGAGAAGAGAAGAGAATGGAGAAAAATGAATGTAAAGGAGGATGCATCTATTTTGTTTTGTAAAAATATTGGGCAGTCCTTTTGGTATTTATAGATAAAAGGATTTGAAGAGAGAAATTAAAATAATAATTTGTTAGACTTGGGTATCAAGTCTTTGTAATATTATAATTAATTTAATTGTTGCTGCACATAAACCAATGAAGGGTAGATACAATGAATTTACTGATAAGCGATAATACATTCCTTAGTAATGTCTTTCCTAGATGATGTCTTTCCCATATAAAAATAAAAGAAGAAAATAAAAAAATTTCAAAAAAAACAAAACAAAACCACAACTGGGATGATGTGGCACTCTAAATACAATCTACGATAGCAATTTTACCTTTCTCTTTTGTCAAGATTATTATTATTGATTTAATAAAATTAAAGTTAATAACTAAATTCTTATAAAAAAAACACTAGTAACTTGCAATAGTAGGTCATTTGTAGAGCTTCATTGGTGGACCCTTAATTTTTAGGTCCATTTGCTTTGGAGTTGACTAATAGCAGCACGCACGTGCGTAGGGTAGGCAACTAAAACACGTGTCTGGTAGGAAATTGTGGACCAATAGAAACACAGTAAATGATCGGATCTTCTCAACCACGAACAATATTTCCATGCCACGTGTCAGTTGATGCATTCATTTGCACGGATCCATTCATTTGTAGTTGATACTATAAGATGGAAAACTTGTACAACGAAATAAAGCAGAATATCATTCCGGAGAATTAATTTCTTTAACGTATATGCAAAATCTTTTAAGAAATTAGCACAACACCCATTGTGTATTTTATGTGCTTAAGGGTACAAATTTTTATTCATCAGAACTGCAATCACAACAAGAAATATGGAAAAATTGCTTCTGTGATGATGGACCACTTAATTTTTTTTTATGGTTCATCCTTCCTTATGTCCAGTCTAAAAATTCAGTGATTTGAGTTCCCTAATCCTCTCTCACGATGCTTTCTGAACCAACAACCTGAAAGTTAATATAAATTGATATTATCTTACCACATTATTTAAAAATGCGTAAGTTCAAATGAAGATAACAAACAACATATTTTTTAAGTTTATTTGAATTGATATATGCAATTTGTCTTAGCATGGTAACAGGAACTTCCATACTATAAAGGTTTAATTCGACTGAACAAATTTCTAACTATCACTTGTTCCATGTACTACAAATGTAACAAAAATTGATGAAATCCTCTAATTACACAATGGAGAACCATGTTAATTTTGGCAAAAAAATACAGGTGTCAATCAAGTAAACATAAAATTCTTTGCTTCTTTTAGGCAATTATTTGAATTCAGCCAATGAGAAGCAATTCTTAGCATATGATGTTGTAATGGGCCAGCTTGCATTTCCAGTCCAGTCCAATAAGCCCAATCGGGAATCAAAAACAAAAAAATGCTGCATAAAACACATGCAGTGACAGATGGCATTGTTTCTCACTTTCATATTACTACCTTTAAATATAGTTTTTGTTTCTCATGTACCCAATATAATTTTTAATTATTTTTCACTTTAGAGCAATTGTTTTTCCTGCTATGCTCCCCTGTGTTAAGTAAAGTGACTTTACTTCATTTCAGGCCATGTTATTGAGGGTGCGTTTGTTTTGTATTTTTTTGAAAATAGATTTTGTAGTGTTAGAAAATTTTGTATAAAAAAAATTTACAAAGAATTTTTTTATAAAAGCTTCAAATGAAAATTTTGTTTGAATAGTTATTCTTAAAATGTTATTTTAGGTATTTCATCATTTTATTGAAAAAAATTTGGATATCAAAATTACAAAAAAAAATCACTTTTTTTAAGCTATTTCAAATAGATTTTCATAAAAATCATTTTTGAAATACAAATTTTTATTAAAATTGAGATTTTGACTATTTTTTGTTCTTCAATAATGTACGTCTATGTTATATGATGTCAAAATTAGTGTTTGAATTTAGAAAAAACGAATATATAAAAACTTATAATATTTTAAAAACGATTTTATAAAATCTATTTTTAAAAATACAAAGAAAAAATCTATTTTTTTAAAACTGAAACAAACCGCCCTCGGCCTCATGGAACTATGATTCTTAGGAGTGCAGCTTTGCTCCATTTCCACTTGCTCCTTTTATTCCTTTTCCTTGCATAGATCAATAACACGTGGCAAAAATAAATTGGATGGCTAAGATTAAAACATATAAATAAATAAAAAAAACAAAAAAAAATGCATAAAAAGAAACTTGCAATGCATGTCTTCTTGTTTCCCTTATCCAGTGGTCGTTCCATATTCACCGACTCTTCCTCTTGCCGTAGCCACCGCCGCCTCTCTCCGTACATCACAGCGACCGAGTCCTTCCTCCATTCTTCCCGTGCACCACCTCAGTGTCTATCTGGAATGAGCGATCTCACCGTCTTGCCGTCATGACTAATCTCACCTCTCGCTGCCGATAGAGGAACATAAGAGAGCTCTTTAATAAAATCCTCAACTCAAGGATTCAGAGAACTGAAAAATCCATCTTTGGATTCCTGATCTTGAATATCCACTCTTTATTCATTCATAGTGTCATTTGGAAATTTACTTTTCTCTTGCCGTGATTAGATTTATGGATAAACAATTATCAAAGTGCTTATGAACTTTAATGCTTTCTTTTAGCTTGTATCATCATTCCCTTACCTTCTTTGTTAGTCTTTTTGAAGTGTGGATTGGTAGGGAGAAAGGGGCAGCCGGCGGACTCGAGGGAGGGATGGAAGGAGTTTCGGTTTTGCGTCACAGAAACCATGTTCTTGTGTTTTTATTAAAATAAATCAAATTCTTAATTATATGTTTTAATCTTAGCCATCAAATTTATTTTTGCCACGTGTCATCGATCTATGCAAAGAAAATGAATAAAAGGAGCAAGTGGAAATGGAGCAAAGCTACACTCGATTCGTAGATGCAGGATGTAGCCGCCTCAATCCATCGACACATCTGCCCCACTTAGCCGAATGGTTCATCTTGCAACGATCTACTATGTTTGGTCTTATTTGTTTGCTAATACTACAATTGTTACATACATGGTCTTTTAAACAATGTCTGTGGTTTTCTTGCAATGAACATTTGTATATGTCTTTGGTGATATGTTCTTACTACATTCTTTCTTAAGTTTTAATATTATATATACACGTTAACATTTGATAACTTATTTCAAATTTTAACATGTTAACCAATTATATTTTTATTCCAAGCTGTGGATGATTTTTGAAGTGTCTGGAGCATACATCTATATTATTATCAAAGGTAAAAGCTTAATTTTTTTGGTAATGATAATTATTTTCGTGTTTATTGAATTATCTATTTACTATATTTTCGACAATTTTTCAATGTTCATTTTCAGATTTCACCTTTCTCTTCAACAAATTTTTTGTTTGTGAATATGGTTTTTGTGATGGCTTTGAGGTATTATTTTTTATGCTTTCATATGAAATCATATCTGTAAATTTTATGATATGTATTAATTTGTAAGGTATTCTTTTTTAATTATTTTCACTCTCAAAATGCTAATCTCTATGAAAGCTTACTTTTGTTAACTTTTTTTGTAAAAAAAATATTGTTACTTATCATTTTTTTTTTGAATCGGCAAAAATATTATTAATAACACTCAACCATAAGTATAAGACATATTAATGGAGAGGAATAATACAAAAACTACCGCAGCAGAGTGCAGTAGCACATCAACACCATTTATGTTGTTTAGTTGAGTGTTCTAAATTCTGATGATTGATGGACAATTAAATAAGCTTACTTTCGATACAATATAAGCGGTCTTTGTATTTGGATGAACAGTCCACAAAAAAATATTGTTGCTTATCATTTATGTTGTTTAGTTGATATGTACAATTTTGTGGACTGTTCATCCAAATATAAAGACCGTTTATATTGTATCGAAAGGCCTCAGTTTTGTGCTATAAAGAGTTTGTCTTTTTTCCATTTTTCGAATTTTCAGTTTTTCATTTTATAAAATTTGAAATTTGTACTCGGTGAACCGTCTATAACAGTATATATGTCTCATATTTTTAATCATGATACCATGATGCATTTCTTATTTATGATTTCTCTTTCTTATTTACAAATTTCTCTTTGTATATTGCAATGTTATACCCTACTCCAATAATGATTTGTGAAATTTTCTATGATTAATTATTAGTTAAGTGCCTAATATGTATATTGTTTGATTAGATAGGTCTAACTCAAAATATCTTTAACATTGTCTTTTTCATTTGATGCACTGTAGTTCAATAGAAATGATATATCTAGGTACCAAAAAAATAAAGAAAGAAGGTGATATATCTAAAGTTGTAATTGGCTGTACCATATTTTGTTCCTACTTTTGTTCTTATGTTTATCTTCTGTTTGTTATTACTCACTCTTTTTGTTTATTTTCCGATGAATTATATCTTTTTGTTCAATTTTCTTTGTTATCCTCTTTCAACAAGGTAGATTGCAAAAGGACTAATTGTAGAGAACTAACCCCACCTCAAATGCTAATACAAGGAGAACAAAGTGAAACAATAAAAATTAGAGTAATTTAAATTTGCTGAACTATAAATGCATTGTTCTAGAATTTTACTTTTTAATTTTGTTTTTTTAAGGCATCACTAAAAAAGTTGGATTTATTCTAGATTTGTTTATATGTTATATGATATTTGACAGCTCTTCGAGATGAAACTCACTTTAAATATACTTTTTTTTTTTTGAATCAAACACTTTAAATATACTTGAAGCGATGAATATTTGTATATATCTTTGGTGATATGTTCTTATTACATTATGACAAATTGTATATTCATCTGACATGGCTATGTAAAAAGTGTATATTTCACTAACTTTTATAAATATGAACTGCAATGTTGAGCTAAAGTCTACAATTTCTTTTAGGATAATGTGCAACACCATAGTAGATACAGTAGATAAGATCGTAGGAAACATAGCATAAGAGTTTTCTCTTATGCCATAGAGTATTCTTATAACACGAGAAACTATAAAGTATTGTTTCGAGAAGTGTCTTTTAAAATTGTGTTTATGTAGCCTTTATTTGAAGAACAATGTGATATTTTTTTATATCGTGGTTTGTATAATTTTGAATGAAACTCAAAAAATAGTATTATGTATTCTCTCTTGACTGGGAATTGACTTATATGATGTTGGCTTTAATGCAATTTTGATCCCCCTATTTTGAAAAACTTGAATTTTTGATCTCCTATTTTAAAAACCAACTTTTTGATCCCCCTATTTTGAAAAACTTGAAGTTTTGATCCCCCAACTCATTTTGGTAAAATTTGTGATGATGTGTCAACCACATTGATGACCTCGCAGTGTCTATGTGTCAATCTCATATTCCATGTCATTATTTTTTAAAATAAAATATTATGTATTAAAAGTATTAAAAAATTAAAATAATTAATTAATTAATAATAATTAAAAAACAGTAAAATTAACCTCTATAAATATATATGATTAAAAATCAATAAATTATCCCAATATATAATTAAAAATCAGTAAATTATTCAAATATATAATTAAAAATCAATAAATTATCCCAATATATAATTAAAAATCAGTAAATTATTCAAATGTATAATTAAAAATCAATAAATGATCCCAATATATAATTAAAAATCAGTAAATTATTCAAATATATAATTAAAAATCACTAAATTGTCCAAATATATAATTAAAATTCAATAAATTACCCAAATATATAATTAAAATCACTAAATTGCACAAATATATAGTTAAAATCCAATAAATTACCCAAATATATAATTAAAAATCACTAACAACAATCTAATTCTCATCATCATCATCTACATCACTCTCACTAGCAACATATTCAGACTCATCCTCACTTAAGTCTTCAGGTTCCTTTTCACTTACTCCCGGTTCTTTTTCCCTTGTTTCAGCCTGTTTCTCTGATGGCCTATACAAACAATAATAAAACACTGTCATATAAAACCCTGGACATGTTTCTTTCAAAATGGAATCAAACACTAAAACCCTAAACATTTTTTTGTCCATCACCACTATTAAAATAATAGAAACTAAGTAACAATGGAGGACCATAACTTTTATTAGATGAATGATGAACACGAGCGTGATGATGAATCAAAGAAGATGAAAGATTGAGACAAAGATCGTCGAAGATGGGTGGCGCTAGGGTTCCATGATTTGGGAACTGAGTTACTATTTGTGCGTGTCTGATTCTTTTGCAATTCTTCCCTTTTGATCATCTGTGTTTTTTAATTATTGTTAATTATTTAATTAATTATTTATTGTTTTAATATTTGATTTAAAGATTTGATCAACAAAAATATTTGATTTAAATATATTGTTTTAATATATGATTTAAAGATTTGATAAAAAAAATTGATTTAAATATATTGTTTTAATATTTGATTTAAAGATTTGATAAAAAAAACTGATTTAAAAAAATTAAAACATAATATTTTATTTAAAAAATAATGACATGGAATATGAGGTTGACACATAGACACTACCACGTCATCAATGTGGTTGACACATCATCACAAATTTGAACAAAATGAGTTGGGGGATCAAAACTTCAAGTTTTTCAAAATAGGGGGATCAAAAAGTTGGCTTTTAAAATAGGGGGATCAAAAGTTTAAGTTTTTCAAAATAGGGGGATCAAAACTGCAGTAAAGCCTATGATGTTTTATGGTTATAATCGTCAACTAATATTAATCTCATACCATAAATAAAGTACATTATTTTATATAGATTAATCCTTTAATAAATTATCACTCTTTATTATTCAATTTTTGTCACTCTTTATTATTTAATTTGTATAATACGGGAGGTTATAGTATACACTAACATGGGGGTTATTGTATACACTATTGATATTATATATAAATTATTACTCTTTATTATTCAATTTTTGTCACTATTATTCAATTCTTATAATACGGAAGGTTATAGTATACAATATTGATATTATATATAAATAAATCATTCTTATAATACGGGAGATTATAATATACACTATTGATATTCTATATAAATAAATCATATCCATGCGGTGCACAAGTGTGAAATCTAGTCTTGCAAACAATTCCCAAATTTGGTGGTCAATAGAGGGAATGCTTAAATTATGAAATAAATTTAAAAATTCCAACATAAATCAATATACCTCAAAATAAAAAGCCCATATAGCATGGTTACATACTTACATGGTTTGCAGGTCAAGTATCATAGAGCCCATATAACCAAGCACACCATTAGTTTGATCATTTGAACAACAGTCATGTGGATATCCACTATCAAAATGAGCACATTATTTGTGGCTCAAAGCCTACGTCAAAACACAACATCTAAACAATAATTTCATGCTTAAGCTTAATGTAATGAACATTTTTCATTCCTATCTTCCGAATGTAAACTACTTGAAAAGAAAACACACCAATCATGACTACAAAAATCAATCATACCTAATATGAAATCAATCACTCTATTTTTCTAGAAACACCAACCCTGCATATTTAAATAATTAGATTCTATGCTCACCAATGAGGGTTTTTCTGTGATAGCAAAGCTTGCTTTTGACTCTCCAATTTGTCAATTTGAAAGCCCGTCTGTTGGTATAAACATTAGATTGAAATTCAAATTTTAAATACCAATAGGGTAAAAGTATGAAATTCATGATTTTTTGTCTCACCTAATTACATGTCAGAAAACCTAATTAAGAAGTAGAATAAGAGCATTTGCACAACAGCATCAAGCATCAAATCTCAGTTGCTCTTGCAACTTGTTCAATAGTTTTACACTTTTGTGCAATTTAAAGAAAGACTAAACCCTTTTTGAGCAACTACTCTTTGTACTAAGATTCTCAGATTGAAATGTACTGGTAAAAATAAAGTTCAACGTATAAACTAAAAAAAATTGCAAATGACAAATTGTTAAACTAATTCCAAACCTCCTACACACATGAAGGTACATCTAGCATACCTCACCCTTTGATTGTATTTGAAAATCAATTTCAATACAATTGTTAAACTTACAACAAAAAGATAAGTCATTCATAAAGTGAAAATTCAAGAACAAATTATAAGTTATTCAAGAACTAACTATCTCACACACGCGGAAACCTTATATGATTGGGGTTATCGTTGGTATCGTGTCTCTAAACTGGAGTTAGAACAAGATCGTTTTGGTTAGTTACTCAGTTTGAGAGTTTCTGGTGTGACTAGCTTAGCGGTGATAGGGTATTCATACATTCATTCGTGTCAGTGTGGTTCCGAACAATATCCAACGGTGGGGGTACCGAACCATAATACCAACGGCGGGGTATTTGTGTCCAATGGTGAGACATTTTACTCTGCAGAGCGGTGATATCTGGATCATATAGGGTGCATTAGGGTGTCATCTATTGGTTTTATTGTTGATAACTTATGAGCTTTCAATATGTATATATGCATGCTTGATTGATGTTTTCTTATGTTTTGAAGCAACCCTCTTGTATAAATTTGGCCAGGTTAATGATCTTGTAGATTAGAGTTGCACATCGAAAGCGTGGTGCGTGTAGTTGAGGCTCCGAGATTTGTGGACACTGGTGATTGTCTTGTCGAGAAAGATTCTCACAAGCGCCCCAAGTTATGACCAGTTATAGTTTGAGTGTTTGAATAGTAAAGAACAAGAGTTACAGACAAATCAATTAATCTTTTGTAATTGCTACTACTCTGATATATGATTTTTTAAAATATAATAATTATTGATATAAGTTCAATTTATTCCTTTTGAAAAGAAAAAAAAAAATTGTCTAAAAAAGAAATTGTCTAACCCCTTCCTATCATTTTATATAATATATTTTTCATTCTAAAGAGATTAAAGAAATAGGATATTACTGAATTCGGAAACATTCTTAATCATTTTAAAATCCATTTTTGAATGAAAAATCTTCTATAAAGTTTGTAAGGAGACAAACAAATGAAATTGTCCATGAATTAGTCAAAACTGCCACATTTGTGGTTAATTGCCATTTTTTTGTTTTCACCACCACTATTCAGCCATTAGATCGCCTAATCTGGTTCGGAGGTCATTTCTGGCATTAAATGGTTTCAGCTTCCTCCCGATTATAGTTGTGGAAGATTGAACCGCGATTCTCCCTACTAAATCCAGCGCAAATTACCACTAGACCAACTAATGATTGGTTGTTAATTACCATGTTTTGATTAACATACTTTAATGTGATGAACACTTAATATGATCTCATTAATTAATTATTATTAATTGTGCCTAATAAGTATTATCAACTTGTGAGACACAGTGGCGGAGGTGGCACGGCCGGGTCGCGGCCCATCCCAAAATATAGGAAATTATCATAATATCTATAGTATTTTTGTAATGTTAAATGCATTATATATTGGACGAAATGTTATCATGTTTGTGCCGTAGCCTAGTGATAGGTGGCGTGTTTTTACTTTTAAGGTTGTTTCTGGGGCTGAAGGTCCCTAGTTCAACTCTTCGTCACCACCAATTTTGCATTCTGGTTTTTTTTTAAAACAATCAACTTTCATACAAGAAGGGTTTAAACCTACTTTCTTAAGCTTATTCCAAAAAAAAAAAAAAAAAAAATACTCCCTGATAAGTGCCAAAAAGTGGTAATTTTACATATATATTTTAGGCACTTATTGACTTGTTTTAAAAGTAATTTCATATAAAAAACCCAACTTATTGTAAATATTAGATTTTACTAGTAATTAAACATTTTAGATATTTTCACTTATTTTCCATCACTTTTGTAGGTTTATGAGTGTATTATGGAAGCAAGTACTTGAAGACTAAGAAAGCTTATAATTGGACCCCAAAGTTAAGAGGCAAAATTTGTCCTCTTATTTAAAGACATAAAGATTTCTATTGGACCAAATGAAAAAAGTGCCACACCTTTAATTCTTGGCTACCAATCAATTACTTAACTAGTAAGAAAAGTATCTTGGCCACGTTTTGCAAGTTGCTTAACATTCTTGTTATGTTTCAAAGCCTATAAAAGGCATGCCACCACTCCTTGGAAGGAAATTCATTCCATTCTTACAGATAACACACCCATAAACAAAACAGAGTGAGAGGAGAAGAAAACTCTCAGGAGACAGAGAGCGACCAAGAGGAGCGGCGGAATCATTGATGTTATTTTTTCCATCTCTTCTAGTTATGTACTGTAAGGTTACCATGTTTATTTGTAACTAATTCTCTCTGTTATTGGGATTAGGTTGAGTTAGCTATGACTTTAATGTAATCTTTTGATCTGGCTGGTTATACATAATCTTTATTTCGTTATGTTGATGATTTATTTTTGTGCTTAATGCTTTTCCGACGTAAAACTCCGAAATTGATTATTTGATTCAAAAAGTTCTAGACATAGACTTTTTGTTTAAAGGAACTAAAATAAATTCATCTGTGAATTCTAATTGCTAGGGATAGTGTTAGGTTCACATTCACGTACACTATTGGATCTTAATGCTAATGTATTGATTAACCGCTCGAGGGATCGAGGGTTGATAGGTACATCAGATCTCTCGTCGTTATCTGGGGACGGAAACGTACGATGAGCGATAGGTGAAAATATAATTGAAATTTGGAAAATATATAATCGATTAAGAGGTTGCATTAGAAGAGTAGTTAACTATATCTAATCCCAGTAACTTTGTCTCCCTGTTATTTCTTCTTAAATTTATGTGTTGTAAGTTTGGATGTTTATAAACAAAACTCTCTTTTCAATACTTGAAACAATATTAATTGTTGAACGGCACTAATATCGCATCAGTCCCTGTGGAGACGATAATAAAAATATACTTACTTTTGTACTTTAACACTCCCTCCGTCACAAAATATAAGAACTCATTGACTATTGCAACACCAATATATAATTTTGATTACAAATATCTTTAATTGTCTATTAGTAAAAATTATAGAAATTTGATATTTTGAAAATATTCATCGAAACAAATCAAACAAGATCTTATATGATAATATTTACATTTATATATTTTGAGAAAAATACGGTCGAAACAAGATATATATAAATAGTGCAAAATAAGCCACATTTTTCTAAAATATTTAATTTTCATATGTATATATCAATATAGCAAAATTAAAAATGTATAATATCTATTTTCTCAAAAAAAAATTAATTTAAAATAATATAATTTTCATATTTAATTTACATGTTATAATTGAAGGTGTGAAAAACACAAGATCAAAGGGGGGGGGGGGGGGGGGGGGTTGAATTGTGTTTTTAGAAGTTAAAACTTTTCTAGCTTTGTAAGAGTAAATGCAGTGGATATGAGAAAGCTAAATAAACACAATGCACAAATAAACAGAGAGAGAGAGAAGAGTGTACACAAAGATTTATACTGGTTCCTCTCACAAATCGAGAGTAGTCCAGTCCCCTTGCACTTCCAAAAGATTTCACTATAATCACACAAGATTATACACTTGCTCCAGAACACACAGCAAGAGACTTTACACTTGCTCAAGTCACACAAGACAAGAGACTTCAAAACTAACTTAATACAAATTAAGTAGTGACCGAATGTTTCTAAGCTAGACTCACTAACACTTAAACTTAATCCTAAGTGAATACAAAGAATTAGGCTCAGAGTCTAAATAATATCAAAAGATATTGTTGCTTAGAGTTACAAAGAATGAACAATTTTATGGCTTGAAATTCAAATTTCTCTCAATGTTTAATTGTTCAATCGTCTAGTAGTCTTCTCTCAAGAGATGAGTCTTCTATATATACATCCGTAGATTGAGACGTTGAGATAAGACCGTTGATAGTACATTTGCATTTGCTGATATGGAATTGATCGTGGTTTCCAAAAGGCGTAAACCAATTCCACTACTTCGTTCTTTTTCAAATGGTGCTTCAGCATTTTGAGTAAACAATAGTACAGAGTACTACACGCTCCATTTGAAGTTAAGGATGATGTACTATTTCATTAGCCATGAGCTGTCAATCTTTAGAGAATGTCACTAGAAGCTTGTAATGACGTTTCGTTGTGTTCTGACTGAATTATGCAAGCTTCAGGACATGTATGCTTTTGGCATCTGAAGGACTTGGTTCAGAGACTCTGAGAGATTCAACGTTCAGAGCCTTTGACGTTCAGAATGTGGTCTTCAGAAGCTCAAAAAGAATGATCTTAGTGTTTAAAATTTTACTATGTTCCTGCACACTAGATCAATAGTTAGTAATTCCAATTATCCATTTAATACTTTGTTATCATCAAAACTTAGGATGTTTTATAAATAAAACTCATTTTGTTCCAACAATAATTTTTTGGCGGCCCACCCAAAATAAAATTTCTGGCTCCGCCACTGCTGAGACATGTTTACGGAGGTGAATTTTATGAGAAATAATATACAACAGAAAACTTATATATTGAAAGTGACGAGTCTTTTATTTTTACTTTTTTTTAGGTTAGGCTTATTTCCCACAATTTTTTTTAATTTTATTTCTTAATAAATTTAACTTATGTTGCAAATAATATAGTTAAACTTATAATAATAAAAATCAAATACATATAACCAATAGAAAATCTAGACTTTTTTTGTGAATTATCTTTTGGTAGACCTAACAAAAACTGGGATGAAGAGAGATAATGAAGTAGTCATAATGAAGGTCAGTGTGAGGGTGCAAGACAAAATCCTAGGCAGTAATTGTTGTTTTGATTTGAAGGTCTTCTTGTATGCAATTTGGAGAGCCACAAATACGCCATGGATGAAAAAGTAGCACATTGAATCCCAACATGGATCCCAAGCCTCCCATGTGGCATTCTTGCGCTTTAAATTATAGTATATCAGCTCATGCATCAACCCTGATACAATAAATGTCACCACTACGGCAGGGATCGGTGCCCACTTTCTCCCTATGACATGGCTAAATGTTTTCACCATTGGTTCATATACAGTTGGGTGTAGGATACGCGAGACCATAACATTCCACCTTTTCCCCCAGAATTCTTGCAATGATGTGCTTAGATAAGGTCTATCGAAAGGTTTCTCCAACTCTAATTGTAAAATTTTGCGAGAAATTGTGGTAATCATGGCAAAAAATATTTCTAATCCGAAATAAAAGTGGAGAAAATATAAGCACGTTAACATGAACGGATGGAAACTTTCGTTTTTCTCATAGGGAAAAACAAAAAAATATAATATAATGGACATCACTAGCAACTCGAACTGATATAAAGACGTGAGTTTGAATTTGTTTTGATTTTGATTTGTGGAGTTTTTCTGATGAATTTTGATGGGAAGAGAGATAAGAATGAGAAAGTTAAAGAGAGAATGAGGAGGGTTTGATGAGAGGGGACCTTTGGCAAAGGCAAATAGGAGAAGTTTGAAAGTAGAAAGCCAAGAAAAGTAAAATGTAGTAAGGATTATGAAATGGCAGTCAGTGACCCATATAGGAAGAAGGAGAAGTATGATTATTGGTGGAAAAAGGGCTATAAGTCTTCTTCTTCCTTTGGGAACAATCTTTCCTATTGTGTAGCAATACAAAAACACTGTTATTGCTACGCACCGTACAATGAGGTAGTTTGTGATTTCTCCTTTCATTATGTCTTGCTCCCTTAGTTAGATTCTCGTGATATATTATGCCTCTTATATATTGAGACTAATGAATAAATCATTTGATTACATAAGAAATTTTAAAAGTCTGATAATCTTTTTATTTTAAAAAAGATAAAAAGTTTGATTGTTTATATTTTACTCAAATTTAAAATTTATATTTGTTTACTTTTTTCTTATTAAGTAGTCTTGCGAAAATTGATAAGTGAGATAACCGAGTTTCGAATATCGACTTCCAACATATAGAATGTAATGTCTTGCGAAATGAATTTTGTTGACTGGACTTGTATTTCATTATTTTAATGCATGTGTAAATTGAGATTCTATAATTGTTTTGACAGTGTGTATTAATTTCGTACCTTATCTCTCAAACAAGTAGATGGCAACCTTATCTCTTTTCTTTTTAAAGGCCAATTGATATTTGTTTTTCTTTTAAGATTGAATATATGGCCAATGACTGACTTTGCCTCTCTTTATTTGAACTCACAATCTCTTGTTGTACTTTTTTTTTTTAAGTAGCCTAGTGACTTGAAATTCCACCCTTAAAATGGATAAGTGGGATAACCCGGGTTCAAACCCCGTCCCCCTGCATATAAAATTTAGCTGATTCAAAAAAATAATAATAATTCAGAACATTGATCAGTAGGGATTCATTTAAATTAAAATAAATTAAGTTAAACTTCAATTTAGATTGATATTTGCGGTTACAATTCAATTTAAATATCCATAATAATGTTCCAAAATGATCTTGTATATCTTTTATGATAAGATAATAGCTTAAATATAAAAATGGTCCTTGCAATTATGCCTTGTTTTGATTTTGGTCCCTGTAAAAAAAGTTTGACTTTAGTCCTGCAAAATCTCAAAAATTTTAAAAATGTTCTTAAGATAAATTTTTTACTAACATGTCAAATTGTTGATACTTTGGCATATGCTAGAATTTTTGGATGACGTGGATACTTACATGTAATACTCCCTCCGTCCCAAATTGATTGACACAGTTGACTGTTTCACGTATGCCGATGTATAACTTTGACGATTAATATTTTTAATTGTATTATAGTAAAAATTATAAAAATTTGATATTTTAAAAATACTCATCGAAACAAATCCAACAACATCTTATATGCTAATATTTATTTTTATTTATTAGTAGAAAAATACGGTCAAACCAATATGTGTGAATAGTGCAATATAGTCAAATGTATCATTCAATTTAGGACGGAGGGAGTATAATTTTCATTTAGCATTTAAATTGAAAATTACATTTTTCATTTTCAGAAAAACAAAATAAATTAAAAAATAGAAAGTTAAAGGGGATAGAGAACAATTCCCCCAATTCATATTATCACTAACCCTACCAAACAAATTCAAAAATGTATTTGAGGAAACCATTGTCGAGCGAAGAAATCGAAAATGAAAAACAAGAACTGGATCATCATAATCATATCCAAATAGTTTATTGGTGGAGCTCGTGAATTCAATACAACAACAAAGGGTATATCGGGAAGTTACTCTTGCTCTCAGTACCGATCTGAGAGAGATGCACGTGCCGAATTTTCTACTCGACATTTTCTTTCTTTTTTGCGTGTTCTGTCTTCTCCGAATCCTTCCCTTGAATCACAGCTTTCATTCAACAATGGAGTAGGAAGTCTAATTTTTGCCCCTTTCTTCTTTGGGCATTTTGTGATGCGTTTTCTATCCCCTTATAACTTACTATTTTGTTTTTTTGAAAATGAAAAATGTAATTTTCAATTTAAAAGTTAAATGAAAATTACATGTAAATATCCACGTCATCCAAAAATCTTACTCAGTATCTGCCAAATCATAAACAATTTGACATGTCAGCAAAATATCCACATCACCGACCTTTTTAAATATTATGAGATTTTGCGAGGACTAAAATCAAACTTTTATTTTTACAGGGATCAAAATCAAAACAAGGCATAATTGCAGGGACCGCTTTCATATTTAAGCCTAAGATAATTAACATCGAAAATTGGCTTCACAATGATAAGATAAGATAACTCGCTCTCTGATTTTATATCTCTGAGTTTCCAGCATGCCACAAATAAGAGAAGGTTTGCTTCCTTCTCCATCTCCAAATCGATCTGCATTGCGGATTGATTTTCTTTTATCTCTCCTTCTCTGACTCCGATTGGTCTACTTTTTTAATTGGTTTTGTATCTTTGCATTTTCGACATTGTTCTCCATCTCTAATCGATTTGCTTCCAAGGGTGAAGCTAGGTTAAGGTTCGAGAGGGTCGCAGTCAATTTCAATTTTTTCATTTTTAATAAGTATATATACATATTTTAGTTAACAATTATGGTATGTTACATTTTTTAAATATTCATACTACCCATCAAAAACATTAATTAAATTCACCAACTAATACAATATATAATAATTCATAAATGTAATAAAATATTATTAATTTATATATTTAGAAAGTAAAAAAGATACAGTGCTATACAGAGGCATGATGCAAAACATAGAAATCCGAGTTGCATGCATTTAAGATAATGATGTAGCCGTCCGATTAAGATCAAATTATCTAGATGTAAAACAGTCATGTAGTCTGATCAAGTCTTCCTTAATTCAATCATAATTGGACAGCCAAATACTCCTCTAGTCTTGTATATAAGAAGAAGAAAAAAAATGCACACCATTTAAGAAAGTGGAGTAAATGATTAGAAAAAATATGTCATTTCCACTTTTACTCTTACTTTTTGTTTTAAATTAAATTATTATTTATTATGGGTAAAAGTGAAACTAAGGGTAAAATTGGAATATTGATAATAAATATAATAATTATAGTAGTTTTTACTTATATTTGAGACTTTTAATTTTTTTGTTTTATTGCTTATATATGAGACCAGAGGAAGTATGTCACCGGACGCAATCGAAATCGAAAATATAACACAGTTGTCAAGTGTCAAATATCCCATAGTCTGACATATTAACTTTGAGCAATGTATAAGTTAATGCCATAGCATTCTGGATACCAACATATTTGCGGTGGGTTCATTCTGGATATTAATTTATTGGAACGCTGGACATAGCGAAAGTATTTTCGTGAAGGGTTAGCAAATGAGTGCATCATATCGACCATTAATTCCGGATATCAGTATTTATGATGGGTACATTAATATGGATATACCTTGTGATGGGTGCATCATAAATCAATAGTAATATGGGATATTTCTGCAAGTGTATCTACCCTTGCATGCCGATTAAATATCCCTCAAAATTCATGGTAAGATCCAAATTATATTTAGGGATAAATACGTTTTTGGTCCCTATAAATATTCCAAATTTTGTTTTTAGTCCCTCTAAAATTTTTCTTCTACTTTTAGTCCCTCAAAAATTTTCAATTAACACTTTTAGTCTCTGATTTTAAATCAACTCATGTGTAGACTTCATATTTTTTAATGAATTTTTCAAGAAAAGTGTAGAATGTTTTAACAATCACTCACAAAAAAAATTAGATTTTTTTAACAAAACATGAATTAAATATGAATTTTTAAGCACCAAAAATTTATATTTAATTTATGCTTTGTTAAAAAATTCAAAAAAAAATTGGGAGAGATTCTTATAATATTTTAAACATTCATAAAAAAATTCAATCAAAAATATGAAGTTTATACATGAGTTGATTTAGAAGTAGGGACTAAAAGTGTTAATTGAAAATTTTTGAGGGACTAAAAGTTGAAGAAATTTTTTAGAGGGACTAAAAGCAAAACTTGAAATATTTATAGGGACTACAAACATATTTATCCCTTATATTTATAACAATAACAATTAATTACACTTGATGCAACAAGCTGCGTCGCTAATATTTTTTTGATGACATAATCAATCTTTGAAACACTACATTTAGAGATTTAGGAGACACTACATGCTATACTTGCTACTCTTTTCAAAATACTCACAACCTTTGGTGCAAGAAAGTCAAAATTGTTAGATGTTAATTAATGATATAAACATATGTTGATTGTCAAAAAACGTGGTCTCTCATTTTTGGCCACTTTAATTGAAACATCTTTGAGGACAGTTTGTCCTACAGTAATCCCTAATCGTCAATTCCACAAGTCAAAAAACTCCGGTCAAATCCACACAAACATGTTATCCTCGTACCACCCTACACCATAACGTACATTGGCTGGTTTCAATGTAGATCTCTTCTCCAGTGGATTAGTAAAAAAATTCACAGGCCTCTCTCTTTCTTCACAGATTATCTTCCAGAACAAAGTTATTTGAAGTCTTGAAACTCTCGACAATGAACTGCTTGCTCCACAAATCTATCGAGAAATGCATTACGACAAACAGCACACACACCCCATTAACAACAAATAAGGAAATCATTAGGCAATATTTGACAATAGTGCGATACTCTATCATGAACTTATGTTGGCCTAATCCATCAGTTGAGATAACTAGCAGAATATTCTGAACATAGACAAAACCTGCAAATATCCAAAAATGGACAACAAGTTGTACAACTAGACCTTTATGTATTGTATGCTTTTTAAGAATTCAAATTTTTATATCATTTAGTAGTTAGACCGAAGGCAGGTGCAGTTAATACAACAATGTGCAGTTAATAGACCCAAATTTTAAGTTTGTTCATAGGCCACATAAATCATAGAAATAGACTTGTCCACAAGGTTGTGATTTAGACAAGTCTTCAAAAGGTTAAATACATCTTCTAAAAATGTTCCAAAATTTTAAACGACATATAAATGTAATTAACATGTGAAAGAAAGGACTATGTGCCGATTCTAATTCTTTAAAAGAGATATGACTACCCTTCTTTCTGAAAGCTTCGCTAGACGATTGAAATGGCCATACTATACAAGTTAGACGATGTGCAGGACCCTCGTATGGAACCCCATCGATCTTCCTTGCACTATGTGGAACAAACAATTCTTGGATTGGAGATGCCTATAGCTAAAGGAGCGTACATCAGTTGATTTAGCGTCTAGGAGCCTAAAGAGCTGAACTTAGTTTTAGAGAGCGACTAAAAAGGAGGCTCGACCCACAGGGAAAGCAGTAGGCAGAGAGAGAAAGGAAGCTAACTCGTTTCAAGTAAAAATTGAGGGATTGACATTATATATAAAATAGCTTCTTATTAAACAAACAGAAATAAAAGGAATTTCACTATTAATTTTTTTTTGAAATTTAAGTATGCATGTCATATAACTGATCAACATGGGCGGACCTAGGGAGGTGCAAAAAGCTCTAAAAGCTCTACAGAACTGGACCTTCAAATATTTGGGGCCTCAATTTATTTTTTAATAATTGTTTTACCATGGGGTGCAAATAGTAAGTTAGTGTACTCCTGAGGTGTAAACAGCAAGTCGTCAACTACTTCCACCCGTCCAGCCCACTCGATTAGAATTCTGACTTGTTGTTTACACCTCCAGGCTACACTGACTTTCTGTTTGCACCCCCTAGTTAGATTATTTTTTCCTATTTATTTACGATTTAAATAGAAAATTGGTCTTTTATAACAATTTTTTTATTAAGGGTCTACTGTTACATTGAAAGTCGGACCTCTAATTTAATTGGAACGACCCTGCTAATTAGTCAGTTTTTTCGATTTTTCTTCTATTCTAATTGCTAATTTATTCTTTTACTTTGTTAATTTGTGATTGTATTTGAGAATTGTTAATTATCTCTTAATTTTTTTTCTGGTTCAACTTCAACATTGTTTATCAATCCCTTTTAACTTCAATGATGACTATTATTTTGGATTTCACAAAAGCCTATTGTGATTTGTGTTCGAACAAAAGAAAATATATGTATTTTTTCATCTTTACCGGAATTAAAAGGGATATATATGTTAGAAGGAAGAGGTCCCGGTGCCAGTACAGTGTTTTTGTTTCTACGCCAACCACAAGGAATGTGAAAGGGAAGTATCAAGTATGACACACACACACACTAACAAAATTAACGATCATTTAAGACAGTGAGATTGAATAAAATGGAGGGCTTGAATTTGGAGTAACTCTAAAAATTTACTCTTTGAGTCAATATATCTCTATATACTACAAATAAAAAAAAATCTGGTTTTTTTAGTTTTTTCCGTGGTTTTGGGGCTGTGAAACTTTTGCTTATAAAAAATGAACTTTTACCGCAAAATAATGAACTTTTTATCTATAAATAAATGAAATTTGTCTGATTTTTAGAGGGGTTTGTTCAGTGGTTTTAGGCATGTGAGCCTTTTACTTTTGACTTTTACAATTTCCACCCTATTCATTCTCTTGCACGTTTTACAAATTTATCAAAATATTTCTATCCGCTACTTAAGTAGCGGATGTGTAAAAATTTTCAGATTTTTCAACGCTTAGTATTTTACTCCCCCAGGGGACATCCTACCAACAAATTTTCAATTTTCTACATCCGCCACTTGAGCAACGGAACACTTTTGCACTGTTTGCAATATTTCGCTACCTAAATAATGGACCATGACTACATATAGTCACTAACCTTCGGTCACAAACACTTCTCCTTCTCTACCAACTTTCTCAAATAAACCTCCAAAAAACCACCATTTTACTCGAATTTGTGTTACTAGCACACAACCAAAACATCAAGCACCAAGGAACTTCAAATACATTCAAATGAGCAGAATGCAAAGGTATATTCACATGTGCAAATCAAAAAGTTTGTTACAAGTTATTTCTGTATATTACATGCAAATTCATTTAAGTGACTTAATCTCATTGGTTGATGGATAAATACCTCAAATTATGAAGGGGGTAGAGTAGACCTCACCTTTTTTTTTTTAATTGTAAATATGAGGATGGGTACTATAATATTTTATCCATACCCTACCTATTGCCATCTCTACATCTATTTTCAAATTAATCATATTTTTCTAAGTGATTAACTGGGCGCATATGAAAAAGTGAGTATCATGAAACATTTTTATTTCAATCTTATTTGACCATACCAATGTATAACTAGGACAAACATAACACCACAACAAGGTTTAAAGGAAATCAAACAAATGCATCACAGTTATTAGAATTACACATAATTTAACTATATTGATGCTTAGCTCAAATGCATCTTTTAATAACATTGGCCTTAAATCCATTTTCCATACGAAGAATCATAGAAACTCTTGGAGTAATGGAGTGACCTTTCATCACTTGAACACGAAACTTCCATAAGACAGCAACTGCAACCATTTTCATTTGTATAAAGCTCATATCTTTTCCTAAACAACTTCTTGGACCTGCATTGAATGTTATAAACTTGTAAGATGGTACATGTATAATTTGTCCTCTATCTGATATCCATCTCTCTGGCTTGAATTCCAAGCAATCCTCACCCCATATTTGTTTTGTCCTTCCCATTGCATATAAAGAGTATAGTACCTTTAAATTTGGACTAACATGGTCTCCACTAGGTAGTATATCAGATTTCACTGCACACTTGTGCTCAAATGGTATTGGAGGGTAAAGCCTCAAGGCTTCACATATAGCTCCATGAAGGTAAACTAGCTTATCAAGATTTTCCATCGTTAAATTATCGATCAAATTCTCGTCTAGTTTTAGTAAATTATCTTTGATCTCTTGAATGATTTTAGCTTCGACAATAGGATGAGTTGAAACAAGCCAAACGAACCAACTGAGACCTGAACTAATTGTTCCATTTCCTGCAGCTAAGAGAGTGACTGCAGTGTCTCTAATATACTTCTCATTTTTTACCATTTCCTTCTTTCCTAAGTCGGCTTTGTTCATTAGTGCTTGTAGCAAGCAGAGAGAGTCGTCACTTTGTTCCACATATCCACTACTTCTCAATCTTCTTTTCTCTTCATTGCCTTTGGATGAAATTATACACTTCAACAAGAATTTGTCAAGAGCTTCCAAAGCTACCTTGTTTTTCTTCTCTTGACCAATTTGTAGCCATTTTTGTAGCTTCCAAATACATTTTGGAATATAGTGTCTCGACAATACCATATCCTCAAGCACAGAAATAGCATTTACATAAGCAATCTCTACGATCTCATCGAAATTGTATGGAAAGCTATTAGGATCAAATCCAAATAAAGAAGTACAAGTAATATCAAAGGTAAACCTCTCAAAAATATCTTGTAAATCAAGGACTTGTCCACCTTTTGATGCATGGTGATCAAGAAATGGTAATAGGCAATTTTGTAGCTTCTTTTGAACATTTTGTTGAAGACATGTCTCAAAACTTTTGTTTTTGAGCAATGAATGAAGTTTTGTCCTCTCTTGTTTCCATTCATTGGAATCCAAAGTTATAATACTAGCTCCAATAACTTCAAAAATTTCAGGGAAATCAGGTCCCTTCCCATAATTGCTGAAATTCTTGCTAGTGATATGGTTCACATTCATGGGATCACTAGTGAGGACAAAGGTGGCAATGTTTGTGAACCAAGGTCCTTTAAAATAAAAAGTGCCATCATGATGATTTAAAAGTAAGGCTACATAATCATGAATATTGGATTGATTGTACAAAAGTGATGGTAGCATACCAACTATTGGCCAATTTGTTATAAGTGCATTTTTGTTGTGTTTCCATATATTGTAGAATATGAAGAAAATAATGGCTATAAATAATGTAATATACTGAAACATGGTTATTGTACTTAGAAAAAAAAAGTGCATGTAATTCAGATTGGGTCTCTTTTGTATGATGATATCATTTAGAAGAGGATGCATGGGTATAAATACTCGAACAATATATTGTCATAAAATAATATGTAAATCAGTCATACTTTCAGCCAACACCCACAGCTTTTAAATTTTGGAGGGATGGCCCTCAAATAAGTTGTTGAAATACAGATGGATTTTAATTATGGATTTTAATTTGGTTACATTAATTATGTAATGAACATTTTTCCTTATATAGTGTTACGAGGGGAGAGTATCAACTGGGATATTGTATCTAGAGACTCGGTCTAGGTTTCCAATAAAACATGTCGAAATAAAGTTCAAATCTCGATCGAAAAATCTATATTTAATAAATATTAGGGTGTGAATAAAAAATCCTGCAGGAAGCAACAAGACAAATTCCATAAATATTTCTCAAAAACATGTTCTAGGCAAACTTATCTCTTTTTTTTTAGGCTAAATTGTTTTGTTGGTCCCTTAACTTATTTGTTGGTTTTATTTTGGTCCCCTAACTAATTTTTATTCTGTTTTGGTCCCTTAACTATGATTATGTTTGTCATTTTGATCCTTTCAGTTAGTTTTTTGCTAAAAATGTTAACCTTCATCTTCTTCACATCACCTTTTACTGAGTCATGAATATGATGTCAATCTTTATATGAAATAATTTGGTGGAAATTTTACTTCCTATTAAGAAGCACATGTTCCTATTAAGAAGCATGGGTTATTTTCTTTTGATATATAAGTATTAAGTCTGATAATAGACCGAAGGCTTTTTTCATAAGATATATGAAAATATAACTTTAACAGTCATCAATAAAAGTCATGATTTTTTTTGTTTATGGTCAATGTACCATCAAGCTCGCATATACTGTTTTATCACTAATTAGCCATCGGGTCAATTTTTTGTTTTTTGTCAACTAGTAAATATTCCACTAACTTCCTTTTAAGATCATCCTGAGGACCTAGAAAAAATGGGTGAGGTGGTCGTGAAAATATTAGGAACACATATGCTCTTAATTTTTTTTTCCTGCTACTCTTCCTATTATTTAGTAACTCACATAGAGAATGTGCTAATAATAATATGTAGAGTCTACCTTTTATTATTATATTTATTCTCAAAATACACACTAATATGTAACACATACTAATATGTTCTAATACTCAAAGTGGGACTAAATATTTTATTTTCAATTCACACAAAAATGTGTTCTATGTTCCAACAATTTCTGAAAAAATAAGAAGAACATGCTAAATCTTCAATCTTCTCCATTCATTTTGGTCTTTTTTCACCTATTTTATTGTTTTCTCTCCAAATTAAATTAATTTAGGTTTCCTCAAATTGCTCCAATTTAGGTTTTCTCATTATTGGATGGGAATTTACACTACAAGAAACTTGACATACAGCTACGGCGAAATGTTGTTGCTAAAGGTCCAAAATCCGTGGGTACAGGCCATAAAACTTATACCCACGGGCATTTTGTTCCGTCTACTTTATCTCGATGTACCAATGGCAATTTGCCGTTGGACTAGCCTAGGAGCTATACCCACGGACATTACAAACTATTGTAAATCGGTTTACCCACGAATTTGTCCGTTGGTATATGTTTGAATTTTTTTTTTTGCATCTTTTTTTTTTTGACAGATTGTACATTTTTTTTAAAAAATAATAATAATTTGCCAATATGCATATTTTCTAACACCAAATCAACTATAATTATAAATGAGAATTTCCATTATATTGATTAAAAAACTAATAAGTCATACAAACTAACGGAGTACATTAAAACACCAAAACAATGTCACCTAGCTAAATCTTCTAAAATTGAAATTGCACCAAATAACTTAAGAGAACTACTAGTTACTTCTAATCAAATCCATCCCAAAATTACAACTCTAAAAACATACATATGTATGACATCCCTACCAAACAATAAACTCCAATGGCTTACAGCCCACAACATAGTACATGACATTCCTACCAAGCAATAAACAACAACAGTTTACATTGTTTACTTCTAATCTCTCTCTTCAATCTTCGTCAGTGTATGGACTTTGAGAATCCGTTTGGTTGGGGGCACTTGAAGAATCTGTAACCTATAGAAAATAAAAGAGATCAAAGTACAAACTCAAGTTAATTGATATTTTCATAATATTCGAAATATGAACACGAAGAGTAAAATAAAATATACCTGTCTTGCAGCTTGTAAAATGTCATTCACATCTTCTCCAACAAATCATTAATGACAACACATTTGCCAACACCGCATTTGTACTATCTTGATTTTCCATTTGCTTAAGTTTATCACGCAACTCTTTATTTTCAGAGAGAAAGAAACTTTCAATTTTTTGGGTTTGGGAATCTTGCCAATACATCGTGCAACTTTTGATTAACAACTATGATAATGTTTTTGACAGTCAATGAGGCATCCAAATACTATCAATAATTTATATAATAAATAATATTAATTGATTTCTTCCGGGTCATTGATGCATTCAATAATTCATCTCTTATATTATGAAAGAATCAAATTCAATTCATATCAATATCACATCGAAGTCATCAAGCAACTTTTACATTATGAGTAGAGTTCATAATGTTTTTTTACTATCAACAATTTATATAACAAATAATATTCATTGATTCCTTTTGGGTCATTGAGGCATCGAATAATTCATCGCTTATATTATTACGAATCAAATTCAATTCATATCAATATTACATCGAAGGCATCAAACAACTTTTACATTATGAGTAAAGTGTTCATAATGTTTTTTTACGTTCAATGAAACATCCAAATACTAGCAACAATTTATATAACAAATAATATTATTTGATTCATTTCGGGTCATCGAAGCATCTAATAATCCATCCCCATATATTATGAATGAATAAAATTCAATTCATATCGATATTGCATCGAAGGCATCAAGAAACTTTTACATTATGAGTAAAGAGTTCATAATGTTTTTTACGGTCAACGAGGCTTCCAAATACTAGCATCGAAGGCATCAAACAACAAAAGTACACATATGACAGAGAAAAAGCCCAACAAAATTGAAGAAGAAAAGTGTGGAATAGAAACCCTACCCAAAATCAAACGTAGAACTTAGAGAGGGGAGTGTTGATCTTATCCTCTAAAACACCTTTCACTGAGAAATCAAAACCTAATCAAAATAAAAACCATTAGCCGTGGATAGAAATCGAAAGAAGAGAATTAAAGAAAGGGATTCATGCGAGAGTTCGAGAGAGAAATTGAGAGATTGATGAGTCGCGATGTTATATCCTGCTTTTTTTTTTTGTTACGCATTCTGCTTTGAGTATTCCTTTCTCTCTTTTTTTTTTATATAAAGTATTTTTTGTTTTGTATAAAGTGAGTGTTGTTTTCTTTCTCCATAAATTCCTTAATTTTTGGTTATATATATTAAAAATTAAAAATTAGAAAAGGATAAGTTTATACTTTTATAGTTTATGCGATTCATATTTTGTTTAAATTGTGGGTATAAATTTGTTCCTACTTTTATGTATAGATTCAGTTTTTTTTTCTTTTCTTTTTTTGTTCTTCTATTTTTATGTATAGATTCATTATATTCTTTTTATATTTTTTTTTGTTTTTTATCTTATATTTTTTTAATATTTTTTTATTAATAAATTTTGTGGTAAATATATATATATATATATATATATATATATATATATATATATATATATATATATATTTCCTAATATAATACTCTACTTCTTAAAAGAAATATATAATATATAATACTATACAATACAAGTAATACGATTGATTTACCACAAAAGCCACTAGATTTGATATAGTAGTGAGGGATATGCATGCGGTCCTAGGTTAAATCCTCATTGGCAACATTGTAAACAAAAAAAAGATTACCACCGAATTTAATTATTAATAAAAAAATATTGAAAAAAATATAAGATAACAAACAAAAAAAATATAGAAAGAATATAATGAATCTATACATAAAAATAGAAGAAAAACAAAGAAAAAAAAAGCTTAATCTATACATAAAAGTATGAACAAATCTATACCCACCATTAAAAAAAATATGAATCGCATAAACTAGAAAAGTATAAACTTATCCTTTTCTAATTTTGAATTTTTTTTAATGAAACATATTTTTACCCACATTTAATAATTTTTTCCGTAGGTATAAGGCTGCTATACCTACGGCATATGCGGCTGTCACTAGAAACCTCCGTTGATAAATGACAATTTTCTTGTAGTGTTAGAAGAAGAATGACAAATTGATTTCTCACTAACATAAAAAATTTCTCAATCTAAACAATCATTTTTCAGTTTGGTGTTTTTGTTGTTGTTGTAAGTTCATCATGATTTTTGGATTGTGTTAAATTGAAAGCTTAGAAGGAATAGATATGAGGTTGAAGATGTGGAATGGGGGTTTGAGATTATTCCTAGTACTTTGGAAAGGAGGGTGAGAAGGAATTGAGAAGAAGGAGTAAAAGTAGGCAGTGTCACTGAGAAAAATATAAAGTTGCTGCAAAATGTGTTTTTTCCAACAACAAAATTGTCACTGCATATAGTTGGTATAAGTGTCATTGTGAAAAGTTTTGCAAGGACAATTAATCTTGCTGGTATAATTAGTGTTTTTGCAACAACGATGATTGTTGTCTTATATAACATGGATATATTGACTATTGTCGCTGAAAAAATGTATTTTTGTCGACAATTAAAGTCGTTGAAATAAGTTATTTTTTACCACAACTAACTTATAAGCAATGTAAGTTGTAGTCATTTCTTATTTATCACAATAATCAAAGTCAATGCAATAACACGTACTTAAAAACAAATTAGTATCACAAGATAACTTTTTTTTTATCACCACTATTCGGCCCAAGATCGCCTAATCTGGTTCGAAGGTCATTTCTGACATCAAATGGTTTCAGCTCTCTCCCGATTATAGTTGCGGGGAATTGAACCGCGATTCTCCCTACCTAATCTAGTGTAAATCACCACTAGATCAACTAACGACCGGTTGCTACTTACCATGTTTAGATTAACATACCTTAATGTGATGAACACTTAATATGATCTCATTAAATAATTATTATTAATTGCGCCTAATAAGTATTATCAACTTGTGAGACATGTTTACGGAGATGAATTTTATGAGAAATAATATACAGCAGAAAACTTATTGAAAGTGACGAGTCTTTTATTTTTTCTTTTTTTAGGTTAGGCTTATTTCCCACAATTTTTTTTATATTTTATTTCTTAATAAATTTAACTTATATAGCAAATAATATAATTAAACTTATAATAATAATAATCAAATACATATAAGCAATAGAAAATCAATTTTTTTTTTTTTTTGTGAATTATCTTTCAACAGACCTAAAAAAAACTGGGATGAAGAGAGTTAATGTAGTAGTCATAATGAAGGTCAGTGTGAGGGTCCAAGACACAATCCTCGGCAGTAATTGTTGTTTCGATTTGAAGGTCTTCTTGTATGCAATTTGAAGAGCCACAAATACGCCATGGATGAAGAAGAAGAACATTGAATCCCAACATGGTTCCCAAGCCTCCCATGTCACACTCTTGCGCTTTAAATTATAGTATATCAGTTCATGCATCAACCCTGATACAATAAATGTCACCACTACGGCAGGTATTGGTGCCCACTTTCTCCCTATGACATGGCTAAATGTCTTCACCATTGGTTCATATACAGTAGGGTGTAGGATACGCGACACCATAATGTTCCACCTTTTTCCCCAGAATTCTTGCGGTGATGTGCTTAGATAAGGTCTGTCGAAAGGCTTCTCCAACTCTAATTGTACAATTTTGCGAGCAATTGTAGTAATCATGGCAAATAGTATTTCTAATCCGAAATAAAAGTGGAGAAAATATAAGCACGTTAACATGAACGGATGGAAACTTTCGTTCTTCTCATAGGGAAAAACAAACACATATAATATAATGGACATCACTAGCAACTCGAATTGATTTAAAGACGTGAGTTTGAATTTGTTTTCATTTTGATTTGTGGAGTTTTTCTGATGAATTTTGATGGGAAGAGAGATAAGAATGAGAAAGTTTAAGAGAGAATGAGGAGGGTTTGATGAGAGGGGACCTTCGGCGAAGGCGAATAGGAGAAGCTTGAAAGTGGAAAGCCAAGAAAAGCAAAATGTAGTAAGGATTATGAAATGGGAGTCAGTGACCCATATAGGAAGAAGGAGAAGTATGAGTATTGGTGGAAAAAAGGCTATAAGTCTTCTTCTTCCTTTGGGAACAATCTTTCCTATTGTGTAGCAATACAAAAACACTGTTATTGCTACGCACCGTACAATGAGGTAGTTTGTGATTTCTCCTTTCATTATGTCTTGCTCCCTTAGTTAGATTCTCATGATATATTAGGCCCTCTTATATATTGAGACTAATGAATAAATCATTTGATTACATAAGAAATTTTAAAATTTATTTTAAAAAAGATAAAAAAATTGATCGTTTATATTTTACTCAATTTTAAAATTTAGATTTCTTTATTTTAATGCAATGTAAATTGAGCAGTTGAGCTTCTATAATTTGTTTTGACGGTGTGAATTAATTTCCTACCTTATCTCTCAAACAAGTAGATGGCAACCTTATCTCTTTTTTTAAAGGCCAATTGATATTTGTCTTTCTTTTAACATTCAATATTCGGCCGATGACTGACTTTGCCTTTTTCTATTTGATTTGACAATCTCAAGTACTTCTTATTTAGGGAATTTCTTCATCAATAAATGATCCGTTTATTTTAGCCTTAAAAAAATATATTTTTTCTTTGTATTTTTGAAAATGGATTTTGTAAAACGGTTTTTTAAAATATTACAAGTTTTTGTTATTCGTTTTTTTTAAATATAAACATTAATTTTGACATCATATAATATAAATCTACATTATTGAAGTTCAAAACATAGTCAAAATCGCAATTTTTTCAAAAAGTTGTATTTCAAAATTAAGTGATTTTTTGAAATTTTGATATCCAATTTTTTTTCAATAAAATGATGAAATACCTAAAATAACATTTTAAGAATTACTATTCAAACAAAATTTTCATTTGAAGGTTTTATAAAAAATTTCTTTGTAAATTTTTTTTATACAAAATTTTCTAACACTACAAAATCTATTTTCAAAAAAATCCAAAACAAACGGGCCCAAAATTTATCCGATCCAAAGAAGAAGAAAAATACAGAACACCAATATTATCGTTCATTATTGAAGTTCAAAACATAGTCAAAATCGCATTTTTTTAAAAAAGTTGAATTTCAAAAATAATTTTTTGGAATATCTATTTGAAATAGCTTCAAAATTAAGTGATTTTTTGAAATTTTGATATCCAATTTTTTTTCAATAAAATTATGAAATACCTAAAATAACATTTTAAGAATAACTATTCAAACAAAATTTTCATTTGAAGCTTTTATAAAAAATTTCTTTGTAAATTTTTTTTATACAAAATTTTCTAACACTACAAAATCTATTTTCAAAAAAATCCAAAACAAACGGGCCCAAAATTTAGCCAATCCAAAGAAGAAAAAAAATACATAACACCAATATTATCGTTCATTAGTAGGGATTCATTTAAATTAATAAATTAAGTTAAACTTCAATTTAGATTGATATTTGCGGTTACACTTCAAAATAATTTTGATAAATCAACTGTACTGTGTTCTAGCTGGAAGTGCCAAAATGATCTTGTATATCTTCTATGATAAGATAGCCTCGAAAATTGGCTTCACAGTGATAAGATAAGACACTACAAGAAAATCTTGATTTTGTGGGGAATTCAATTTTCACTTAGTGGTCACTTTAGCCCCCATAAACTTTGTGGCGGCATAAACGGCCACAAAATAAGCAAAAACGGCCACTAAATAAAAAAAAAATTTAATAACCGTTGCAGTTAACGACGCGCGGCTTAAACTGCCGCAAATGTTTTGGCCAAATTTACTTTAAGCCGTCGCAAAGTTCCTTGGAAATAAAAAAAATAGGCGCCAGAAATCGCCAGAAGTGTGCGACCACTTTGGCCCTCGTAATCTATCTCGGAACTCAAAAAAAAAAAGTCAGAGATTCGCCAGAAGTTTGCGGCCACTTTGGCCCTCGTAAACTACCAACGGTCAGTTTGACTGACTTTGCGGCCACCTAGGCCGCCACTAAGTCCACAAGTTTCAAAACATATTCACGTTTTCCCCCCTTCACTTTCCTATATATATTTCATTCATTTCATCCTAATTTCATTCCCCCAATTTTTTCTCCAACATTTCTCTACTTTGTTCATAACTTATGTAAGTTTTTTTTTAGTGTTTGTATATTTGTTAAGAGTTGATTTTTTATTTTTCATAGTTATTGGATACTTATATTAATAGTTACATTTTTAATGTTAATGTAGAAAATATTGTTGGTTGATTGTGCATTGGAGTATAATGTAGACATTATTCGGCATAACAAGTAAGTCTTTTTATTAATTTTGTTGTTCAATAATATTAGTTATTTTTAATGATATGTGTTTTGGTTCTACAATTTTCGTTTTTTATAAGGAGAGCAAATTTTCGTTTTTTATAAGGAGAGCAAAGTACATTGTTTTTGCACATATAACATGAATTTTCGTTTTCTAATAATATTACTTTTTTAATTATTTGAATTTTCGTTTTTTTATAAGCCATAAGACACTGTTTTTTTTTTTGCACATATAACATGTTTTTTTTTTCATTTTTTTTTTATAAGTCATGTTTTTATTAATCCTAAGTATAAATAATTGTTGTCTACTTATGTTCTTAGTTGCAAAAAATTCTTGTTATTCTGTGTTGATGTAAAAGTCTTCGTGTAGTTGTGTGGCTTTTTCATATATGCTATTCAATGATTTTTGTGAAATTAAATTTCACTTGAAAATTTTGTATAATTTGTCATGATTATTTTATGAAACATCACTTTTTTTTACAGTACTTTAGATATATGTACGTAAATATTATTAAAAAAAATGCACGTAAATAGTACTTTAGATATACTGTGATCGATTTTAGTCATGTTCAATTTACTAGTTTTTTAGGCTGTATTTACAAAAACTAGTTTTTTTTTGTTAAAATATGTGCTAGAGTTAAATCTCAAATATTCAAATCGGTTTGAGTGTTAGACTAATTGATTGTTGTGGACAAATTTATGTTAATTTTTGTTTTGTCTTTAGAAAATTGGTCTTAGATTAGGAGCACAACTTGTCTTTAGAAAAACTATTTTTGTTCACTAATTTATTTTTCAATTTTTGTTCACTAGTTATAATTTTATTAGTATATATTAATCATTTTTTAAATATATGTATATTTAATAGATGTTTTTTATTTTGATTTAAAGAACGTTGTTTGGTTCGTCGATTGTTGTGGTTGGAAGCTTAGTGTTATACACCAAGTCAGACACTACTCGGCACAACAAGTAAGTAATATTTTATTTGTTATATTTTATACTCGACAACAAAAGTAATTATTAAATTTGCTCACATATCATATAATGTATTTGTTTTCTAAAAGTTTTTAAATTTGGTCATATGTGATATATTTAAAATTATATTTATAATGACAACCATAAAATATTTTTCACGGGATTATTATATTTAATGTTTTATGTGGTATTTTGAAATTAATAATGTAGGTTTTTTAATTAAATACATATATCTATTTGTGACTAGACATGATATATATATATATATATATCATGAAAGTCGATCCCCCTTGACTTGGATATTGATCTTGGTAACAGTCGTGTTGATATATAATGTCTATTTATGTCCAGAAATGGATCGTAGGTGAATGTATGATAGATGTTACGATGGAGGGCAAGTTAAAGAAGTTTTTAAATTAGGGGTTGAATTGTTTATTGACGCCGTCAAAAGAAACCCTGTTGTTCTCAGGGCAGGAGGAATTAGATGTCCTTGTGCGAGTTGTAAATGTAGACGTTTTCATAGTGAGGAGGAGATTAAGGTACATTTACGTAAAAAAGGATTCCAACCGAATTATTGAATTTGGACAAGTCATGGTGAAACATTTCCCTCGGATCAAGGTGCTTCAAGCAGTGCTCGACCAGTTCAACGACATGAACGAAATGATCATGGTCGTTACACGTTCAACAACATGAACGAAATGATAGGTGATGCTCTTGGATTTCATGAGGCGAACGAAGATGAATATGAAGCTGAAGAACCTCCGAATGCCGAAGCCCAGAGATTTTATAATCTTTTGAAAGATTATAATGAACCGTTGTTGATTGAAGGTTGTACAGACTCGAAGTTAACAGTGTGTATTAGATTTTTGGGTCTAAAGTCTAATTATTTGGTTGCAGAATTAGCCATGGATCAAATCGCGGAATTGGTTTTGGATACAACACCCATTTCCGCCCGCGGTTATTTGCCGCAGTCTTTTTATGAGGCAAAACAACTAGTGGCAAAGCTAGGACTTGGAGTGAAGAGAATTGATTGTTGTATCAATGGTTGTATGTTGTTCTATAACAACGAATTTGGTATCAGTGACGGTGATTTAGTTGAATGTAAACTTTGTCAAGAACCAAGATACGAAGTAAAAAAATATTCAAATTCAAACAAGAGGAAGCCAATACCAAGAAAGTCGATGTTCAATTTACCCATAATATCGAGGTTGCAGAGGATGTATGCGTCATTGCAAACTGCAACAAAAATGACATGGCATTCTGAAAATTATGAAAAAAGAAAAAGTTTTGGTGAGTTGAGACATCCTTCTGATGGTCTAGCATGAAAGCATTTTGAGCAAGTTAATCCTGATTTCGCCAATGAGCCACGAAATGTACGGTTGGGATTATGCTCTGATGGATTTACACTGTATACTCAAGTATCAGCCACTCCGTATTCATGTTGGCATGTTATTGTTACTTCATACAATCTTCCACCCGAAATGTGTATGTCAAAACCTTACATGTTTTTAGCCGCTGTAATACCTGGGTCATCTAGTCCAACTGCTGGAATTGATATTTATTTGCAACCTTTGATTGATGATTTGAAGAGACTGTGGGAAGGTGTTGTTACATATGATATCAATCGAAAACAAAATTTCACTATGAAGGCAGCTTTGATGTGGACTATCAACGATTTTCCTGCTTATGGGATGTTGTCTGGATGGGGGACACATGGTAAATTGGCATGTCCTATTTGCATGATGGACACCAAAGCGTTTACGTTACCGAAAGGTGGGAAACCTACATGGTTTGATTGCCATAGGAGATTTCTTCCTCTTAATCATCCATTTCGAAGAAATAAAAATGCATTTGTTAAGGGTGAGATTGAACCTTGACTACCACCACAATATTTGACATCAGAACAAGTTTGGGATACAGTGAAGGATAAGCCAAATGTAGAATAATAGGTGGTGTTGCTTCAAAACTGCAAGGTTACGGTGTAACGCACAATTGGACAAAAAAAAGTATTTTTTGGGATCTCCCTTATTGGAAAGACAATCTTTTACGTCACAATCTTGATATTATGCATGTTGAAAAAAATGTTTTTGAAAATATATTCAACACTGTAATGAATGTCAAAGGAAAAACAAAAGATAATGATAAAAGCAAGACAAGACATGGCGCAGTATTGTAGACGAGATGACCTATTGTTGGTGGAGACTTCCAACGGCAAGACCCTAAAACCTCGTGCCAATTATACTTTATCTACTGATGAGGCAAAATCAGTTTGTCGATGGGTAAAAGCGCTCAAGATGCTGGACGGTTACTCTTCAAATTTGCAAGATGTGCTGATGTTGACAATGGTAAAATGCGCGGGATGAAGAGTCATGATTGTCGTGTTTTTTTGCAGAGTTTACTCCCTATTGCCTTTAGTTCTTTACCACAACATGTACTGAATCCGCTTATTGAAGTCAGTCAATTTTTCAAGAATTTGTGTTCAACAACACTAAGAGAAGGTGATCTGATCAAGATGGAAAATGACATTCCATTGATATTGTGTAAGTTGGAAAGAATATTTCCTCCACCATTGTTTGATTCTATGGAGCATCTTGTAGTGTGTAACGACCCGATTTTTATTATTCGTATTATATTTATTCGCTATATTATTTTGTGTCTATTATTATATTTTCATAAGCGATAATTAATTAATAAGCGAGAGTATTAGTTGATTAGACGAGTTTGTGAGAATTACGCGAGAGTGGGCTTAAGAGCTATTGGGCCTTGGTGACATTGGGCCTAAGTGACTATTGGAATGGGGGGACCTTTATAAGGCATTCCTTTAGAGAGAGAGAGATCACTATTCACAAAAAACTCATGTTCTTTTGAGAAGTAGAGAGAAGGAAGAGCATTTTGTGTGCTAGGGCAAAAGGGATCTTGAAGATTCATCAAGCTAAATCCGAAAATTCATAGAGCCAAGGTAAGAGAGATAGTTTTCATAATTGTGAGTGGCTAGAGAAAGGGGAGAATGTCAATTTCTCCGAACCCAAACTTTCTCCACTCATTTTCGTGGGCTTTTTGGGATGATTTTTCTTAATGAAAGTGAAAACTCATGTTCATAGTATGTTTAATATACTCTTAACATGATGTATGAACAATTTTAATGGGTAAAAATGGGTATTTGTAGATGTTTGTTAAGATTTGTAAATGTTTATGAGTTTTTACAAATATGTCAGATCCATGATCAATAAGTGATTATTGGTGTTAATAAGTTGCTTTTAATGTGTTTTGAACATGTATGAACATAACCCATGCTTGGTATAATTTCTGGAACTGAACAATAAGTGATTTTGGGTCAAATAAGTGATTTTCGTACAAAAAAACGCGTTTGACAGATTTACCTCTGCTATGCCGCGCCGCGCGCCGGATTTCCCGCGCCGCGCGCAGCTTTTTCTTTGTTGACAGTATTTGGTTTCTGTTATTCGGCGCCGCGCGCCGGATGGTCCGCGCCGCGCGCCGATTCTTCTTGTTGGTTCTGGCTTCCCGCGCCGCGCGCCGGATGGTCCGCGCCGCGCGCAGAGGTCTGTTGACCAGGGTTGACCTGTGTTGACTTTTGGTTGACTTTTTGACGGTTTATGCACCCGGAACCTATTTCACTCGATTTTTCGTGTAGATTCCGATTCCAAAGTTATTTTCATAAGATGAAGTTTGGTTTATGAAGTTTTCTTACATATTCGTATGTTTTCTATACTTTAAGGTTGTGGATAAATTGTATTTGATGATTGATGACGAATTATATAAATTGTGGATGATATTTTTGGAATATCAAAGACGGATATTGAGATGTATGATATCTTAATAAAGACGAATATGAATAATGTTTTCATATTATATGAGTATAGCTTAATGCTAATTGTTTGAGATTATTCATGAGTCATCCATGCATTCATGAATTGAGTTAGGGATATTAGAATATTTATTCTAATAAAGACGGATATCGAATTATATTCATTCGATAAAGACGGATATTAGAGGTGAGATACTCTAATAAAGACGATGGTACCACATGCATTAGAAATGTCTAGGACGACATATCATGAGAACTTGACATTAGTTGCATTAGGGAATTATGCTTATATGTATTTGATAATTGGTACATGGCATTGAGTGGGTGTGTTAATTGGATGAATTCGTATTCATTAATTCTTACCCTCAATTGTGATTCAATTACATTAATTATTTATAATGAAGAATGAAGACGTATATATGAATTAGTTATGCATGATAACTTATATACATGAAGTAAGCATATTGTGTTAAACTTATTTATTGGTTATGTTTACTAACTCTCTGTTTTGTGTACCTCTGAACCGTTGGGTGGTTCAGATCACCAGGTTGAGAAGTCCGCTCAGGATTAGGAGTTCGTGCTTGTGCTATTAGTAGCATACTTTTTGGTGAGGAGTTAGTTAAGCTACTCCTGTAGTATCATCTTTTGGGTTGTAATAGCAATTGCTCTGATAGTTGTAACATCGAGTCGGGGGTTATACGCTTGAACTCGTTTATAACTTATTTATTTTGATGACCTTGCTAATTGTAATCTATAACTTGGATGTAATTATATGGCTTGTATGATGACTATTAGCCTCTGAATATGTTACGATTATCATAATGATCAATATATGGTAATCGAATTGTATTCCGTTGCGGTTTTACTTTGGTAATCTTTCCTAAATGTTTTGCATGTTTGTTTCCGCTTTTTATTTTCCATGTAATGCCTTAATTGCTAGGTGCTTATTTGTTTATATTTAATAAATACGCGCTTAAGGGGTTAGGGTGTTACATAGTGCATCTTGCATATGAAGCTAGACTCGGTGGACCTGTTCAATATAGATGGATGTAACCGTTCGAAAGATTCATGGGGGATTCAAAACGTTCGGTGAAAAATAAAGCCAAAGTCGAAGGCTTAATTTGTGCAGCTTACTTACACCATGAAACAATTCACTTTTGTTCACATTATTTCAAAGACACGTTGTCAGGAAGACCTGTTCGTAGGAATGAAGCTAGTAATTAAAGTTTTATTCACCCGTTAACCCTATCAGTATTCAACTTGCCTTCCTATCCTCATAGTAAAACAAATTATAAACATCATCACACAAGTCGTCACATATGTAAAGCATTAAGCACAAGGAAAGATTGATGAAACTAACTTCGTAATTAATTAATAAACATAAAAGAAATCACATGGTTCGAGATAATTCGGGATTAGAATCCCCTAAGGCCAATCATAAGGATTTAGCCGGACATAGCTAAACACAAATTAACAAGTTTAAAGATGAAAGAAAGCATTACAAAGAGCTCTGAGTTTCTTCCAAAAGTCTTCTGTTTCTCGCCGTAAAATTCTGTACCTTAATTCTGCTTCAGAAGTTCAAATATATAGGCTTAGGTTACGGGCCCGCGCCCCGCGCCCCCGCGCGGCGCGCCAAATAACAGAAAGGGATGGTTGGCTTCTGGGTGTTGGCGCCCCGCGCCAAACACCAGATATACTACATAAATTTCCTGCGTTTCTCGTGCTTTCAGCAGCCTTGTACTTGACGTATCTTTCACTTATTGTTGTGCAAAAACATAATAAAAACGTACTAAAACCTCGTAAATAGGTCTCGAAAATAGGTAGAAATAAAGTAATGACGTGGAGTCATCACAACCCCAAACTTGAACTTTTCCTTGTCCTCAAGGAATATCTTCATCCGTCGGAAAACCTGGCACTATCATCAACAATCTTATTCAAAGCATCAAAGTCAATCAAGTTAGATACCCACAATTATCATTTCAATGATCATCCCTATCAAGAATTTTCTCGCATATAGATTTATAACGAAAAATCAAGAACTTTTCACAAATATTGACCAAGCTTTAATCACTTCACTCCCTCACATTCTCTCCTGTTTAAAGATGGTTTAAATTTCACTCAATCAACACAAACATAGCCATTCTACCATAGGCTTGCAAACATTCTAGAAATCAATCAACATGCATAAGAATTCACACCTTTAGAGGACTTGAGGGTTATAACGGGGCTAAGGTTTTTAGGGTGGATGTTTTTGGAAGGTAAGCAGAAAAACTTGGAGTTTAAAAGATCACCTATTTCAAAAAATTGGATTATTCAAACATTTTCCCCCTTAATTTCAAGCATTGTTATACTAGAGAACTTATTTATCAATCAATTTTACTTCTTTTTTTTTTTTTTTTTTGTGCACACCATTTTGTTCATTCATTTTTTTTCTTTTTTTCTTTTTGTAGTTCTCTAGTACCCCACCCCAAACTTAATCGGTTGCAAATACCAAAAGCAACCCCAAACTTAATGATGAACATCAAATCAAAAGTAAAGTGATCTAACTCCAAGAAAATCATCTTTTTTTTTTTTCTTTTTATAATTTCAAACTTGGGTTATCAAATAAAGAACATTTTTCTTTCGGCTCAAATGAGGTTTAACGAAGGATATAATATACGTAAAGGTGGCTTCAAAAAGGCTCAAGGTACAAACAACATGCCTCGGTATGTAACTCATAGCAATCAATCAATTAAAAGAACAAAAGCAAGTTCTAGAGAATTAGCTAAGTTGTGGAATCTCTCATGACAAGAAAATTTATGTGTTTGGGCTCAAATTCGCACGGCTTTGCCGGATTATCGAGTGGTCAATGTTTGAGAAATTTCCTCAACTTTTCTAATTACAATCAAATATGAAAAGCAATCAATTAAGGGGGTCACGAATTCATGTATCATGATGCTAACCTATCTGACTTATAATAACATTCAAATAAAATCATTCCGATAGTGCGCAAGTTTTCAAATAGCCAAAACATTCACCAAAGACAAAATTAAATTCAAGTAAAAGGAAGTGAGACTAACCTTGGGTTGCCTCCCAATCAGCGCTCGTTTAACGTCAATAGCTTGACGGTCCGTAACCTCGGGGTCACGTGCTTCTTTAACGTCATTAGCTAGACGTAAGAAGATTGTTAGGGCGTCTTATATGAGAGGTGGAATATATCAACCGTCTTCTTCCTCTTGATTGTTAGGACTCCCATGAACTTGAGGAAGAGAGGATGTTGCTTCCATATCCTCTTCAGTATGGCCATAGCGAACAAAGCACATATCATATCTATGACTTTATCGATCTCTGATTTTTCTTTGGCTTTGTTGCTCGGATGTTCTTTGTATTGGAGATCTTGCTCTAGAAACTTCATTGGTTGAAACTGGGATGTCACATAGAGATCCATGTTCTTCACTTTGAATGGTTCTCTCATGCCATCTTCCTTATCTTTAAATTCTTCTTGTTCCATAATGGCATGTTGTTTCATCTTTATCTCAACCAATTGTCTTTCCACATCATATGCCTTCTCAACTAAATTATCACATCGAGCTTCAAATTTATCAAAAGAAGCTTGATTGGTATTAAAGAATTCGTCCAAAATATTTTGGAGTTGAGAATCAAAATTAGGCATGAACTTGTCTTGATCTTCAATCTTTATTGGTTGAGACTCACTCTTCCCATATATATCTTCCTTCTGCATGTTTGACGTTTCTCTTATAGCTTCTTCTTTCTCTATAACGTCATGCTGGTTAATTTCTACCTCAACCAATAGTTTCTCTAGATCTTCCTCTTTATCTTCTTTTTCATGGTGTACTTCTTCCTCACTTGTTGGGGTTTCAGCTATTTCTTCTACCACTTTATCAGCATCAGAGTGTTCACTTTTGTTGCTTCTTGAATCCAGTTCAATCTGGGTTGTAGCTGATTCAATTGACTCACCGTTTTGGGCTTCAAAATCCTCTTCAGAGATTTCTTCAACGAATTCAATCCAGTTTTCCACGAACGATGGGTATCTTCTTGGTCTATTGATGAATTCACTGAAAAGTTCAAAGGCTTCTTCTATGGGTCTATTATTGTCTAGGCTAAGTTCGATGATAGTTTTAAGAATCTTAGACCGTTCATCTAGGTCCCATTGCACTGCCATTGCTTATGAAACTAAAATAAACTGATTAGTAGTAAAGCACAATGAAAACGATAAAGATTATGAGAATTATTTTTTTTTTTTTGAAATAATAACAAAAGCTGCTAAAAATATAATCTAACAAGAAAAAAAAAATCAAATAGAATCTACTAAATAAACAAAATATAACTAAGATCCTAAATTAACTCTAACAATAGTATGTTTTTTTTTTTTGATATAAAAAAAAAAACAAGAAAATAAAAAAAACTAAATATGGTTCAATCGGATTGTCAATTAAATCAACAATCCCCGGCAACGGCGCCAAAAACTTGATGAATAATTTAGCAAGTGTACTAAACTCGTCGCAAGTAATAAAATTTATAAGATTCGTATCCACAGGGATTGTGATAAACTTGACAAAACAATTGTGTCGCGGTGATTTTTGGATATCGAGTTATTAATTAACTTCGAATCGCAATTTTGATATTACACCACCGATCTTTAATTTATCCGAGGGAAAGGGAAAAAGTTCGAAAAAGACCCTATTTTAAGAGAACAAGGTTCGGGGGTTGGTTATACGAAGGGAAGGTATTAGCACCCTAAGTATCTATAGTACTCTATAGGAACCTCTTGCTTTATTTCTATCTATGCGCTTTATTTTAATGGTTTGTAAAAAAGGTATAAGTGTGAGAATAAAAATGTTCAAAGAATAGAAAAGTAGGAAATGTTTTTTGTTGATTTTATTGATCGGAGAGACAAGTCTCATGCCTACGTACCCGAAGGATCAAACCACCGTAGTTCGGGATAAAAAGACGAGTAAATTTGTTTGTTTGATTTTAAAGTTTTGAAAATGGTTTTAAAATACCAAAAGCCAAAAATGGCAAAGTGTGAGTTTGATTGATGTTAATTTGTGAAAAAAAAAGTCTATATGATTAAATTGATTAAGATTTGATTAAGAAAATAAGACGCGGATACTTGGTTTGAAATCCAAGGTTTGTTGAAAAAAATGTTTGAAGTGATAAAAATATTTTGATGTTTTTTCGATATTTGAAGCTAAATTATGCGTATTTTTTGAAAGAGGTTTTGACCTCGTTTTTTAGAATAAAGCGACTAACTTTTTTGAAGAGGTGTTGACCTCATTTTTTGAGAATAACACACTAATTATTTCTATTGGAATATTGGGTTCCAAATCACTAAAAGGGTAAAAAAAACGTCGTAATAAACAAAAATAAGCGCGAAGACGATCCGTAATGATATTTTGATCAAAACGGTGTCTTTTCCCTCGGAACTAATATTCTACGTTTTTTGCGGAAAGCGATAAATAAATATGCATGAGATGCGATTTTTTCATTTATAGTGTACATTTACTCCTAATCACATTCTAAAGTATTTGCGAAAAAAAATAAATATGAAATGAATGCAACATAATGCTATGCAATTTTTAAATTAAATTTACACCAAACCCTAAAATACATTCTAAAGTCCTCGTAATAGAGATAAATAATTAATTGATAAAAGCAATAAACAAACAATTAGACTTAAGTGAGTAATTAAATAAGCTAAAAAAAAATTTGTGATCTAAAGAGATCTTCCATATTAGTGCAAACACTTGACTCAAAAGCTTAAATAAACTATTGTTCAAATAAGCACTTTATTCACATAATCTAAAACAAAAATAAACAAACAGGGAGGTATAGAAGTAAATCAGAAAAATAAAAGGGGTACAAGCAGTAAACAGAACATGAAAAGCCAAAGCCCAGTCCAAAGGAAAGAAGAAAAAAAAACCTTCTGCTCAAATAAAAAAAACAAAAACACGGGATCAAGTTATGGCCGTCTGATGGATCAGACGGCCTTGATCTGAAATTAACATGAAAGAAGATCTGGCGTGATTGATCGGGATCAAATAGGCTACAGGCGCGCAGGTGCACCGTAAGACCGTGCACCTGCGCGCACAGAAACACAACATGGTATAAATGCAAAAAACCCTAAAAATTAAAATCAAAAACTCATTTTCTTCTCTCTCTCACGGCGGCTAATCCGCCTTCTTCTCCATTCTGGTTTTTTCATTCACTTCAAACCAACAAAAACAAAAAAATTTCCATGAAACCTCTCCTTCCCTCTTCAGATTTGAAAACAAATTAACAGTAATCATGAATACAAACCAGTCCTAATCACGAATCTAGATCCAAAATAAACAAAGGTAGCACAAACAAACAGATCGGAAAAACAAAGAGATGGAAATGAAAGAAAAAGGAAATAACGGTCAACCTTTGATGCTTCGAGCTTCTCTCTTTTCCTTCTGCTCCGATCTCCTTCTTCTCTTTCTTTTCGTTGTTGTTTTCGTTTTGTTCTGTTTTGATTTCCTTCGTCCTCGTTTGTCTCGGTTTGGATCCGGGATGGTGATTCTGGGTTCTTGGTTTCGGGTTTGGTGTTTGTGAAGATGATGGTATGGATTTTGATTTGTGGTTTTTGATTTCCGAGATGGTTTTGTATGATTTGGGATTTGTATGTGTTTTTGGATTCTGGGTTTGGGATGAGTTTTTAGTTCTGGGTTGAGGAGGATTGATGATGATGGTTGATTTTTGCTGGGTTTGTGATGAACAGATGAAGAATCTGTTTGTTCTTTTTTAACTTCGTTTTTGATTTTTTTGTGTGTATTTGTGTTGATTTGATCTGGAAAAAAGATGAGAATATGAATTTTCAGTGTTTCTGCGGCTGGAAAGGAAAGTCTGACCTAGGGAACAGTGTCATAATTACAGTATTTATACTGTGTCAGATGTTTAGGGTTTGACAGATGAATTTCCCAATTTGGACAAAATTGCCCCTTTGGGCCTGGACAAAAAATCTGATCTGGACCTCTTTTAAAAAAAAATTGGCAAAAACATCAAAAATGGAAAAAATACACAAATAAACATTAAAATTAAAATATACATATATATTAATAATAATAATAAATACGAAAATAATAAATAATAATAAAATAAAATTAATAAATAAAAATAATAATTAATAAAAAAATAAAAAGTAACCAAATAAATGAGGTATTTTAAAATACCTCTCTGCCGAAATTTCGTCAGAAACGGTTAAAGAGAAATTCGTCGTAAAAAGACGCATAAAACGATCGGTCAAAAAATGGGGTATGACAAATTGAATTATATCTAGGAACTAAAAGCAATAAAAGGGGGTTTGTTTGTTTGGATTTGTTGCCTAAATAAAAGATTTAGACAAAATATTTAGAAAAGATTCAAATAAAATATTTGAATTGAATTAGGGTTTTTAGAGAGAGAAACAAGCGATTGGACCTTTTGGTTCATCTAATCCTAATTCATCTCGGTCATTCCATGTTTATTAACGAACTACAAATTTACTTTCACGATCGATTAAATTAAATAACTATGCCCAATGTCTTGGTAACATAGTCCTCTCCCTTGATCATAAATCCCAAATCTCTAAGGTGATTTATTATCAAGTGAGGAATTCGCGCTTTAATCTTTGATCTCAATTAGTAAACCAAAATCTCTTAAGTGAAAACCAATTTTACAATAACTCCTAGATCAATAATTTATTCCTATCCTCATAGTAAAACAAATTATAAACATCATCACACAAGTCGTCACATATGTAAAGCATTAAGCACAAGGAAAGATTGATGAAACTAACTTCGTAATTAATTAATAAACATAAAAGAAATCACATGGTTCGAGATAATTCGGGATTAGAATCCCCTAAGGCCAATCATAAGGATTTAGCCGGACATAGCTAAACACAAATTAACAAGTTTAAAGATGAAAGAAAGCATTACAAAGAGCTCTGAGTTTCATCCAAAAGTCTTCTGTTTCTCGCCGTAAAATTCTGTACCTTAATTCTGCTTCAGAAGTTCAAATATATAGGCTTAGGTTACGGGCCCGCGCCCCGCGCCGGATCCCCGCGCCGCGCGCCAAATAACAGAAAGGGATGGTTGGCTTCTGGGTGTTGGCGCCCCGCGCAGCACCTCTGGCGCCCCGCGCCAAACACCAGATATACTACATAAATTTCCTGCGTTTCTCGTGCTTTCAGCAGCCTTGTACTTGACGTATCTTTCACTTATTGTTGTGCAAAAACATAATAAAAACGTACTAAAACCTCGTAAATAGGTCTCGAAAATAGGTAGAAATAAAGTAATGACGTGGAGTCATCACATGTAATGCCTTAATTGCTAGGTGCTTATTTGTTTATATTTAATAAATACGCGCTTAAGGGGTTAGGGTGTTACATAGTGCATCTTGCATATGAAGCTAGACTCGGTGGACCTGTTCAATATAGATGGATGTAACCGTTCGAAAGATTCATGGGGGATTCAAAACGTTCGGTGAAAAATAAAGCCAAAGTCGAAGGCTTAATTTGTGCAGCTTACTTACACCATGAAACAATTCACTTTTGTTCACATTATTTCAAAGACACGTTGTCAGGAAGACCTGTTCGTAGGAATGAAGCTAGTAATTAAAGTTTTATTCACCCGTTAACCCTATCAGTATTCAACTTGCCTGGGCGTCACACTGGCTTTGAGAAAGTTTGTTTTCCTGGTGAAAGAGTATTAAAATCAGCACATGTGCACGTGTTGATTAACTGCACTGAAGTTCAGCCATACTTACAGTTATTTTTGGCATCAACTCCGGAATCTTCGTCGAGTTTACATGAATTTTTTCCAAACTGGTTCAGAGAATACATTTATCAGCAAGAACCAACTCCCATGGTACAACACTTGAGGAATTTATCTGATGGCCCGATTTCAAGTGTTAAACAATGGCACACCTACTTTGTCAACAGTTACAAATTCCATACACATAGTTGACTGAAGGAAAAGCTAGAGACAACAAATAGTGGAGTGTTTATGAAAGGTGTGACTGAAAATGGCGAAGGTGATTTTTACGGTGTGATTGAGGACATAATTGAAATCTCGTACAACTAACTTGATTACAACAAAGCTATAGTATTGTTTTTATTGTAAATGGTTTGATCCATCAACTCGAGGTACGAAGTATAATTCAAAGACTAACACTGTGGACATAAATATGAAAAGGACATATCAACTGTTTGATCCATTTGCAATCGCTAACAATGTCAGACAAGTTTACTATGTCCCTTATCCATCAACAAAAACTGACAAGAAAGGTTGGTGTGCTGCAATAACGACAAAACCAAGGAGTCGAATCGAAAAAGATGGAATAGAAGAAGAAGCGGAAGAAGAGGCACCATATCAGGTCGATGAGATGTCCAATGTAGATGAAGTGGTTGCTGTTGAACCATTCGATCATCTTTGGGTTGGAGAAGCAGACGAAGTACCTCAGGGTGGCGACGTTGATGAAGACGGAGATGATCAAGTAGAAGATGAGGGTCAAGTAGAATGGGGAGAAGTTAAGAAGGATAAAATTGGAGATGAGCGAGTATGGAATATATTTTGGCAAGCTTTCACAGGAAGATATATTTTTATGATCAAATAAATAATTATTTTTCAATAAGATATACTAATAATATTTGTTTTATATATATGTAGTCGAAATGCACTTGGTTAGAGGAGCACACATGTCAAGTTATGAAAATTTTTGACCACAAGTGCTCAAAGCGCTTGAGTGACATGCTTCGATTAGCACGATCGGCGTGGATTGCTACCAAGGACCCACCAAAATGGATTGGCAAAGGCGACATATGGGACGAGTTGAAAATTAAATGGAATGATCCAGATTATGTTAAGATGTGTGAGAAAAATAAAGCTAATAGAGCGGTGCAACCTGATGCGAGTAAACACTCTGGTGGTTCGACATCTTCTACTTTGCGCATAAGGTTTACGCGGAAATTCGGACGTCCACCAACTTTGGATCAAATGAATGTAATAGTGCATCAAAAAGAGAATGGTGAATGGGATTCTATCAGGGCTGAAAGGGCAAATGTGAGTATTTTTTTATCGCTCAATTAATAAATAATTAATACGTCAATTTGTATGATTTAATTAATTGCCCCATTTTTTTTGTAGACCTTGATTTCGGCATATATCAAGAAACTTAAAGCGGATGAGGCTTCCCTTCCACCTGCTCAGCGAAAAAGTGTGGATGTTATTCATAATATGATATTGGACAAATTTGTGGAGTTTTCCGGGGGAAAGCATCATGGACATGTCCAAGGTCAGGGTTCTACATCTTCGTTCATTCAAAGGACACCTGGAGGATATATGGATATTTCGAATGCCTCGCGCATCAGTTCTGGTCAATCTGCAAGTAAGGAAAGTATTGCAGAAATGGAACAACGACTAAGAGCTGAACACCAAGAGGAAATGGCAAAAATGAGGGAAGAATTTCAGCTTCAGCAACAGTTTCAATAATTACCAAACCAGTCAGAGCAGCTTCAACAATTTCAGCTGTTTCAGCAGTTCCAGCGTCAGCAAATGCAAAATCGGCAAAATACCCAAGTACAAGAAGTTCAACAGAATCAGCCCGCTAGAAGGAACCCACAGTCCTACCAACCAAGGCAGTTCCATGAGGACGAGTATCGACCTCAAAATAATGTTGCTATTGATATGCCTGATGAGACATTCTTCAATGATCTCCGGCATGATTCATTTGTGCAAACAATGATGACAGGGGACGAGCTTATAATTCCCGGTTTTACGAACCATACTCATGATTCCACCGCTGCTTGGAATCAAAGTGGCGAAAATCCATTAAGCGGCGGGATTAATATTAATAATGGTGGCGAGTTTAATATTCACGGCGTGACAAATATGAGTCAAATCGGTGGCAATGGTCCAAATGAAATTAATGTAAACCGCGGCGGAAGGACAAGCGCCGGAAGTGCAAGTGGCGAAAGGACAAGTGGCGGAAGGGCAAGCGCCGGAAGAACAGCAAGAGGAAGAGGTGGAAATGCATTAAATTGATATTTGTAGGTTGTCATTTTATTTTGTTATATTTTGTGAAACTATCGTAATGTTTCGTATTTGGTTTGTAACTTATGATATTATCGCGTATTTTGAATTTCGTTTATGGTTTGTAACTTATGACATTTATCGCGTACTTCGACTATCGTATTAATTTGTTTTGGAATGTATGACAATTATGGTATGTGTTAGCGGCCAGCAAAATAGCGGCCAAACATGGTGGCCACTAAATTCGCCAATTTTTTCACTTTGTGGCCATTTTTCCTACTTTGACCACTAAATTGTTGTTTTCTTGTAGTGAGATAACTCGCTCTCTGATTTTATATCTCTGACTTTTCAGCATGCCACAAATAAGAGAAGGTTTGCTTTCTTCTCCCTCGCCAAATCGATCTGCATTGTGGTTTGATTTTCTTTTATCTCTCCTTCTCTGTCTTCAATCAATCTACTTTTTTATTCGGTTTCGTATCTTTGCATTTTCGACACTGTTCTCCATCTCTAATCGATTTGCTTCCAAGGGCAAAGCTAGGTTACGGCTGGAGAGGATCACTGTCAATTTCAATTTTTTTCATTTTTAATAGGTATATATACATATTAGTTAACAATTATGGTATATTACATTTTCTAAATATTCATACTGCCCCTAAAAAGCTTTAAAATTGATCCACCAACTAATACAATATTCCCTCCGTCCCAAAATATAAGAGAAAATTGGTCAAAGAAAGTTAATGTATCTAGTTAAAAATTTAGACTAGATACATCAACTTTATTTGACCAATTTTCCTTTATATTTTGAGAAGGAGGGAGTATATGATAATTCATAATTGTAATAAAATATTATATTAATTTATAATATTTAGAAAGTAAAAGAGATACGGTGCTATAGAGAGGCACGGTGCAAAATATACAAATCCGAATTGCATGCATTTAAGATAATTATCTGACCATCCGATTAAGATAGACTATCCAAATATAAAACAATCATGTAGTCTGATCAAGTCTTCTTTTAATCTAAAACATTCGATCATAATTGGTCTGCCAAATATGTCTTAATTGTATGCGATCGAAATCGAAAATATAACACAGTTGTCAAGTGTCAAATATCCCATAGTCTGACTTATTAACTTTGAGCAATTTATATGTTAATGTCATTCCATTCTGATACCAATGTATTTGCGGTGGGTTCATTCTGGAGTGGATTATTGGAACGCTGGACATAGCGAAAGTATGTTCCTGAAGGGTTTAGCAAATGAGTTGACAACTTGATGTCCATTAAATTTAATAATAACATTAACATTAACTCTCTCCTTTACTGGTTTCTATTTGTCCTGTGCAGAGTTAATAATAATATATTTGTGGTTAAAAAATATATAAATAAGAGCAACCCTCTTTTTATCGCCCAACAATATTTTTAATTTGTTAGATTATAATTCACGACTATTTTCTGAAGATTTGTCTCATCATATATAGCACTGTTAATTGACATAATATAAATGCTAATGTTCGTTTAGTGATGACAAAAATTTATTAATTGAAAAGTTTTTCGAAGATTTTGCAGTTCGAATTCAGAAACACGCGTTCTGAATTTTTTATTTTTTTTAACTCAACGTTCTGAAATTTTTATTCAATGGAAAAACGAAAATTCAAGGGAAGAAAACAAGTGTGGGGAGGGAGGGGAACGAAAAAAATGAAGAAAAAAAGTTTTAGAGACAAATGAGCCTGTTTGAAACAGTTTTACAATTTACTTTTTAAAAAGTTTTTTTTAAATTAGATTTTAAAAATAATTTTTAGAAAAATGAAGAAAAAAAATTTGTTTGGTAACGTACATTTTCAAAACTATTTTACAAATGAGAAAATAAGAAAATTCATTTGGTTATTTAATTTTGAAAAACAGTTTTAGAGACAAATGAGTATGGAAAAACTTTTTTACGGAAAAAACTTTGGAATTGTTTTATCTGAAATCAAAACTTTTTTTCTTGAAAAATATCGGAACTTTTTATCCGAAAAACTATTGGGAACATTTTTTCCAAAAAAACTCCATAATTGGTTTTATAAAATTGGAAAAAATTTCCTGATAAAAAATCGAAAACCTTTTTTCCGAAAAAAACTTGAAACTTTTTTGACGAAAAAAATTAAAACTTTTTTGCCGAAAAATTCGAATAAAAAATTTCCGAAAAAAATCGGAAAGTTTTTCGCAATAAAAGATTGGAAACTTCTTTCCTAAAAAAATGGAAATTTTTTTCCCAATAAAAGATTGGAAAAAAATCGAAACTTTTTTCCCAAAAAAATTCGTAAAATTTTTCCCGATAAAAGATTGGAAACTTCTTTTCCGAAAAAATCGAAACTTTTTCCCAATAAAAGATTAGAACCTTGTTTCTCGAAAAGAAATCGAAATTTTTTCCCCGAAAAAAATCGGAAATTTTTGAAACTTTTTCCGAAAAAGTCGAGAATTTTTTTTTGGAATAAATGAATTTTTTATCGAATATGAAAAACTGAAAATTGAGAAGCAAAACACCTCTAATCAGTTTTGGATTTTTAGTTTTTAAAACAAGAAAATTAGAAATCGTTTTTAAAAATAGTTTTTGAAAATAGTGCTTCAAAACATTTTTTTTTAAATTTTTAAAAACTAAAATAGAAAATTTGGGAAGTGTTTCAAACAAGCCCTTAGTATAGGCTTAATTGCAGTTTTGGTACCCTATTTTGTAAATTTTTGGATTTCGGTCCCCCTATTATCAATTTAGCAATTTTAGTCCCTTATTTTCACAATTTTTGAATTTTGATCCCCCTATTTTTTCAATTTTTGAAATTAGATCCAACATACAAATTATTGGTGATGTGGCAATTGCTAATATGATGTGCAGTACTTATGTGATAGCCATATCATTTTAATCAAATAAATTACTAATTGGTATTATATTTATATATTTTCTTTTCTTCAAAAAAATTATATATTTTCTTATTAGTAATATATTGATTGATAACTTAAATTGGGTCATCTATAAAAATAAAATAAAAACTTAAATTGGGTCCATCATTTCATTGCTCATCATCATTGTCTCGTGTTTTGTGGATCTCCAATGTTAGTGTTTGAAAAAATAGAGAGAGTGACCTCCTGGTGCATGGAATAAAGGAGAAGGAAGGTTGAAGGCAGTAGTGTTACAGAGGAAAGAAGTAGTGGATTCTTCTTAGCGATTAAATAATCCAGGTTAAATTAATTTAAAATGTTTAATTATAAAATGATTAAAACAATGACATATGACGTCCACTTGCACAAATAGTTGATGCCATTGCCAAGTAGCTAAAATATTGCCACATCATCAGTAATTTGGGTATTGGATTTAATTTCAAAAATTGTGAAAATAGAGGACCAAAATTGTTAAATTGAAAATAGGGGGACTAAAATCCAAAAATTTACAAAATAGTGGTACTAAAACTGCAATTAAACCTAGTATTTATGTTGAAGTTATATGTGTGTATCAATGTTTCGACCATTAATTCCGGATATCATTATTCATGATGGGTACATTAATATGGATATACCTTGTGATGGGTGCATCATAAATCAATAGTAATATGGGAGATTTCTGCAAGTGTATCTACCCTTGCATGCCGATTAAATATATCTGTCAAAATTCATGGTACGTAAGATCCAAATTATATGTATAATAACTAGTTTGATGCAACAAGCTGCGTTGCTAATATTTTTTTATAATTATTATCAACAAAAAAATAATATTTTTTAATTATAAAATCAATTCTTTTAAATACTACATCTAGAGATTTAGGAGACACCACCAGGGCCGTATTTGAGGAAGGGCGGAGAGGGCGACTGTCCTAGGTCCCTAAAATTGATGGGCCCAAAATAATTTTCTTGGGTATATTATATATGCCAATAAAATAAATAAATACCAGATAAAATAAATAAATACCAAACTTCTTAGGTGTTGAAAATAATAGGGCTAAATATCTTTTGAAAATTTCAGACTTATATTTACAATAATATATCATAACACCACATCGCTATACTTGCTCTTTGGACTCTTTTCAAAGTACTCACAACCTTTGGTGCAAGAAAATCAAAAGTATTAGATGTTATCTAATGATATAAACATATGTTGATTGTCAAAACTCTCTCTCTCTCTCTCTCTCTCTCTCTCTCTCTCTCTCTCTCTCTCTCTCTCTCTCTCTCTCTCTCTCTCTCTCTCTCTCTCTCTCTCATTTTTGGCCACTTTGCTTGAAACAACTTTGAGGACAGTTTGTCCTACGGTAATCCCTAATCGGCAATCCCACAATTCGAAAAACTCCGGTCAAATCCACACAAGCATGTTATCCTCGTACCAACTGTACACCATAATGTATATCGGCTGGTTTCAATGTAGATATCCTCTCCAGTGGGCAGAAAATTCACAGGCGTCTCTTTCTTTGCGGATTATCTTGCACGCTTAAAAACATCAAAAATGATATCCAGAACAAAGTCATGTTTGTATTTCAAGTCTGAAAACTCTCGATAATGAACTGCTTGCTCCCAAATCTATCAAGAAACACCTTACGACCAACAGGACACACACCTCATCAACAACAAATAAGGAAATCATTATGCGATATTTGACAAGGCGATACTCTATTAGGAACTTATGTTAGCCTAATCCATCAATTGAGACAACTAGCAAAATATTCTGAACATGGACATCCTGCAAATATCCAAAAATGGACAACAAGTTGTACAGGTATATAGACCTTTATGTATTGTATGCTTTTTAGGAATTCAAATTTTTATATCATTTAGTAGTTAGATCGAAGGCAATGCAGTTAATAGAGCAATGTGCAGTTAATAGACCCTAATTTTAAGTTCGTTCATAGGCCACATAAATCATAGAAATGTACATGTCCACAAGGTTGTGATTTAGACAAGTCTTCAAAAGGTTAAATATATCTTCTAAAAATGTTCCAAAATTTTAAACGACATATAAATGTTTATTATTGACCATTCCTTTAAAAAAAAAAAATTAACCACAATTATTATTGTTAGTTTATTATTATTGTTTGTGGTGGCAACATAGCAATTTAACCAAAAAATCAAGTAAAAGTAAAAATTGCACTTTATTATTCTTCAGTTATTATTATTATTTTGTAAGGAGTTATTATTATTGTTTGTGATTAAGGAAATTTTATCGAGCTGAGCCGGAGCTGCTCCTACTGACTATGACTGGACGTACAGCTGTGGACTCTTTCTCAAAGTCTGACCCATCCACCTATATTTGGCAAGTGGCAACATAGCAATTTTTTTGAAAAAAATCAATTTAAGGTAAAAAAAAGTTGCCTACGTGTGGGACTCAAACACAGAATGTTTCAATAAAAGGCAACATGGATTACCACTAGGGCACATGAATCATTATGATAAAATCTAACAGTAATATATACATATACCATAATAGTTAACAAAAATATGTATACATATACCTACATACCTATTAAAAACGAAAATACCACTGTGGCCATGGCCACAGTAGGCCACCATGTAGGTCCGCCCCTGCCCATCGAGCTTCCATGCACTATATGTGGAACAAACAATTCTCGGATTGGACTATAGCTAAAGGAACGTACATCAGTTGGTCTAGCGTCTAGGTGCCAAAAGAGCTCAACTTAGTTTTAGAGGGCAACTAAAAAGGAGGCTCGACGCACAGGGAAAACGGTGGGCAGAGAGAGAAAGGAAACGGTACAAGGGATGTTATTAAAATTATTGTATAGGATTGCGCACTTGTACAACTTACTCAAATTCTTCTTTCTCTCTAAGTTTTTATTTCTTCTTCTTTCATTGAAAATGAGTGGTTTTGGATCTTTTCCACACTTGCGCATAGTTTTTCCATTTTTCTTGTTTGTGGTTTCGTTGTGACTAAGTTCATCAATGATGCAGATCCAAAAACATATAGTATTCTGGTCAATTTTATTTAACTTGTTTTATTTAATATGGTTGGTGCAAGTTTGTTATAAAATACAGAGTATTTGTATCTAATCAATTGACAAAAACTACTGAATTTCATTGATGAATAATTGTACGAAAAAGCCCTTTATATATATCCAAAGGGTATGGAGATAAACAATATAAACAAATTAACCAAGGGTAACACAAACTAACACAAAAATTAAAGGCATGCATCCATTTGCTAATAACAATCACAACTAGAAAATAAGATAATCTCCCCATAACATTATTTAACTAGGACACATTTGCAAAAAGGATGATGGACGAAAAATACTACAAATCTTAATTTCACATAATGCTCATATGATCAAATGCATCTTTTACTAACTTTGACCTTTAAGCCATGTTTCATGCGAAGAAGAATAGAAATCCTTGGAATTACAGAATGACCTTCCACAATCTGTATGCGAAAGTTCCATAACATAGCAACAGCAACCATTTTCATTTGAATAAAACTAATATCTTTTCCAAGACAACTTCTAGGACCTGCATTGAATGCTATGAACTTGTAAGATGGTTCATGTTTAATTTGTCCTCGATCTGATATCCATCTCTCCGGCTTAAATTCCAAGGAATCCTTACCCCATATTCGTTTCAACCTTCCCATTGCATACAAAGAGAATATCAACTTTGTGTTTGGCGTAACATGCTCTCCACTAGGTAGTATATCAGATCTGATTGCACACTTGTGTTGAAATGGTACAGGAGGATAAAGCCTCAAGGTTTCACATATGGCTCCATGAAGGTAAACTAGCTTATCGAGTTTTTCCAGGCTTAAATTACTGATCAAATTATGTTCTTGTGTTAGACAATTATCTTTGATCTCTTGAATGATTTTGGCTTCGACAATAGGATGAGTTGAAACAAGCCAAAAGAACCAACTGAGACCTGAACTAATTGTTCCATTTCCTGCACCCAAGAGATTGACTGCAGTGTCTCTAATATACTTCTCGTTCTCAATCGAACCTTCCTTTATTTTTAGCGCCTTTAGCAAGCAAGAATGACTTTCATCAACATCTTCACTGCTTCTCAATCTTGTTTTCTCTTCATCGCCTTTTAAATAAAGTATACATTTGGACAAGAATTGATGAAGATTTTCTTGAGCTACCTTGTTCTTCTTCTCTTGACCAATTTGTAGCCATTTTTGTATCTTCCAAATACATTTGGGAATATAGTGCCTTTTAAATTGCGTATCCTCAAGCACAGATATAGCTTTTAGATAATCAATCTCAGAGAACTCGTCGAACTTGTACGGAAGACAATTAGGATCAAATCCAAATAACGAAATGCTAGTAACATCAAAGGTAAACCTCTCAAGTATATCTTGTAAATCAAGTATTTGCACACCTTTAGAAGCATGATGATCAAGAAATGGTATGAGGCAATTCTCTAGCTTCTTTTGAATACTTTGTTGAAAGAATATCTCAAAGCTTTTCATTCTAAGTAATGAATGAAGCGTTGTCCTCTCTTGTTTCCATTCATTGAAATCCAAATTGAAAATACCAACACCAAGAGCTTCAAATATTTGATGAAAATCAGATCCTTTCCCATAGTTGCTGAAATTCTTGCTAGTGATGTGGTTCACATTCATAGGATCACTAGTGAGGATAAAGTTGGCAATATTTGTGAACCAAGGTCCTTTAATACGATAAGTGCTCCCATAATGTTTAAATCCTAAGGTTACATAATCATGAATATTGGATTGATTATGTAAAACTGATGGTAGTATACCAAGTATTGGAATATTTGATATTAGTACATCTCTATGATGTCTCCACATATAGTAGAATATAATGAAGAGAGTGGCTACAAATAATGTAATATAATGAAACAAAGTCATATTGTACTAATTAAGATTAAAGTGGATATGTGATTCAAGTTATGTCTTTGTGAATGATATCAAGCATGAAGAAGGAAATGGGTATAAGTATACACTCTAATGTATTCAAACATGCATTATTTGTGTATTTATGATGAATGCAGCAACATCAAATCAACCACACTTTTAACCATACTTCTTCCAAGCTTTTGATTTTTGTACGGTTAGCATTTAAATAAGTAGTTGAAGTAGGTTTAAATAAGTAGTTGAAGTAGGTAGGATTCAATATTTGTGATTGAGGAGAAAAATTATAGAAATATATGTCAATTTCGAATTGAATAATTTTGGTGTATCATTGTCCTTTCTTGTACATCACATATATATAATAATGCCATTGTGATGAGTCAATTCACAAGTCTTCTAATATTTTGAGCTACAGCATGGTTTTAAAGGGGTTCACATCGGTTAAGAATCATAGAATCATAGGAATGAAAATCATATTCATAAGTAAGATAGAGTGCATAGGAGTACTTATGAGGAAGATATTCTTAAGAATTTATATTGAATGAATATAGAATGACAAAAAAATGAGTAAAATGTACAATAGAGTAGCTTATTTATAGAACTAATTGGAGTAACTAACTTCCTAACTAACTTTCTAACCTCCTAACCAACTTGGTAACTATCAACTAACTCTAGTATTATTAACTAACTATCTATATTCTTAATAGCCTCCCTCAAACTCAACATTGAGAAATTTGCCAATTTGATTTTGGAATACAATGAAAATACAATTGATTAACTATATTATAGTAACTAATGGAGAAATGGGGGTAAACTAGAAACAAAGAAATATTGGAGACCATTGGGCTTGAAGAAGGCTCAAGAGAAATACGATGCTGACTTGCTAAGCTTGCCCAAACAAAAATTACAATACCAAGCTTGTCCAAAAAAAATCCAATTAAGCTTACAAAATTCGAGAGAAAGTCAACAGTAGGACTGGAAATGAACCGAACCAATTCGAAAATAGTTCGAGACTCGATTTGATAATTAACTCGTTGAACTTAGTTCATGAACCAAATGAGTCGAACTTGAGTTGAAAATTAAGCTCGTTAAATAAATGAGTTGAACCTGAACTATATATAATTCGACTCGTTTGGTTCATGGGCAACTCGATATATATAATAGTAAGTTTTTTTTTGTACGTGGGACCAATAAAAAGCTCTTATAAAAGATAGTAATATACACAATGTATTTGTTACTTTTCATAGTGATTAGTGTGTATCATATTGTTAATATATGTGGACAATTCAAATCCACATTCCAATATTATCTGGATGAAACACAATATAACACTACAACTTTATCATACAAAATGAAAACATTGGTTATAACATGGTTGATCTAAGTATCAAACCACTATTTCATATTTCATATATGATAGTAAGTTTATACTAAGACTGACAATGAACTGAACCAACTCGAAAATAGTTCGAGACTCGATTCGATTTGATAATTAACTCGTTGAACTTGTTTCATCAACCAAATGAGTCGAACTTGAGCTGGAAATTAAGCTCGTTAAATAAATGAGTCGAGTCGAATTTAAGCGAGTTCGATTCGAATCGACTCATTTCCAACCCTAGTCAACGGGGAGTGAGCCCAATTAAGCTTCCAGAAACTGAGAGAGAATGGGGAATACAGGCAGTGAAAAACTGTTATCATATCCTTCACTGTCGCCACACCATTGATTTTAACATAATTAACTCAACAAAAATAGCTTATTCAAAACATAGTTGTTGTAAAACTCCAAACGCAATGCAAATCGAAGAGAAGAATGCAAACAATGATGAAAACGCTAAAAAAACGATGAAGACGAAGAGAACTCCAGCTTCAAGTGTTGCTTAGCGAGATTGAGGTAGAAGCTGAGAGGTTTATTGGTCTTGGAAACCTGAATACGAAAGATTATCTTCTCTTTTTCGAATTTGCCGCCATGGCTCTTGGTGACGTTCTTCATCCCATGGCTTCATCTTGTATGATCAATTTTTTAACTATCTAATATTTTGCATTTTTAAATACTAAATTTTTATATTTAGATAGCTTATTAACATAGCTCTTTAGGGTAGGGCATATGTTAACATATAACACTTAAAATTACTAAATCAAAAAAATTTGCACCCCGTGACTCAGGGTCCAAAATTTGAATTTTAACTATCCCTCAATCTAGCTATCGATTGGTTATAGTTTGGTTTGGATTCTAACAATATTAGTGTCGGGGCTATATTAATATTCGTATCATTCTATGGTTTTAGAATGTTTAGTTTGAAAAAGTCATCATCACTCATTACAGGAAGTAGTGGGTACGTCAACCGTTATGTACCGATGGTCGTAGCATTCACCATAATTTACTAGGGACTTAATTGCTATTTTGTCTTTTATGATTAATTTTTTTTTTTGAGAGGCAAATATATTATTATAAATAACTAGGTCTCTCTACAAGACGAACAAAGACCCGTGAAAGAGGGACTACTTTGTAGGATTTTTTTTCAAAATATCTCTCTTTTCTTAGAAAAACACCATGATATCCCTCTTCACTTAAAAAACACCAAAATATCCCCGTGGAACCCGCAGTCTATTTAGAGGGTGATATGGCTCCATTTGAAGGGAGCCACTCAAGTGTGTATGGTTCCCATTTGAAGGAAGCCACTCATTTTTACTTTTTTTTTTCTGTGTTCTTTTCTTTTTTTAGAGGGGTTGGGGTTATGAAAATTTGGGGTTATGAGAATTTGGAGTTTTGATTTTTTATTTGTGAAATAAATTTTTTTAATAATTATTTGTGAAATAATTATTATTAAAAGAAAGTACATTATTAAATAATAAATACATTAAAAAATTGAAAATATTTACAAAATTATGACTATTTTTTTTATTGTCAATTTTTTGATTATTTTGCGAAAAAATACATTATTAAATAGAATCATTTTTATAAATAAAATCAACCAACATGAAGTCCGGATACGTGATACGATAACCATACACGGGAAAATTTTCAAAATTCCCGATACGATACAACCCCGATACATTATTTAAAAATTAAATTTAAAATTAAATTCACAAATGCACAATATATAAACATAACAAAAATCGATAATGATAATAAATTAACATTCAAATTACTCAAACCGAACAAACACTACAAGAAAACAAGGATTTAGTGGCCGCCAAAATCTGTCACAAAGTGGCAAAATCGGCCACAAATTAAAAAAACTGTCCAACTTACCGGCGGCCAAAATCGGCCGCAAAAAACCGCGCTGGTAAAAGTTAGCGGCGGCCAAGGCGGCGGCAAAATAAAGTGAGGTCTGACACACGTTTGACTAAATTAGCGGCGGCCATGGCGGCCGCAAAGTTATGTCTTTAGGTTTTTAAAAACGCATGAAATTAGCGGCAGCCCAAGCGGCCGCAAAGTACTTTTTTATTTTTTTTAAAAATTATTTTATTCATTTATAAATATAATTGAATTATTAAATTAATTTTTTAAAAAAGAAAGCTTATTCCGGTTGGACCAATTATGTCCCAATTATTTTTTTTGGAATTTTTTTGTTTAATTAGGCATTTTTATTTATAGATCCATTTTGTTAAAATAGTGAAATTTAAGACACCAATTTGGGTGCAAGGCCAATGTTGCTTATTAACATTATACTTGAATCAACAGTGTACATACTTCTTCAAATACAAAAAAAAAATATATTAAAAACGAAAAGTAGATCTTTGGTTGATTAAAAAAACGAAAAGTAGGAGAAGGAGAACATAATCATCAATAAAATTTAGGTTAGATTTGGTGTTAGAAGGGTAAAAATGATAAACAAGTTGAGAGTTGGTTTTTGAGGAAGGTTTGGTGTTAGAAGGGGAAAAATGATAAACAAGTTGAGAGTTTGTTTGATTTGAATATTTTTTGGGTTAGATTTGGTGTTAGAAGGGAAAAAATGATGAACAAATTGAGAGTTTGTTTGATTTGGATATTTTTTGGGTTAGATTTGGTGTTGATTTGCGTATTTTTTGGGTTAGATTTAGTGTTAAAAGGGAAAAATGATGAACAAAGTTGAGAGAGTGAGAGATGAGAGAGTGGGGGGCGGATGAGAGAGAAGAGAAAGGAGAAAATGAGTGTTTTTTAGGGTTTGGGGGAATATATATCAAAGTCCAACCTTTTTTTTTTTTTAAATCCACTACAACTTAGTTTTGCATCGATTCCCAAGACCTGTCAGCTGCAACTTTGTGGCCGTTTAGGCGGCCGGTAAGTCCTAGGACAACTTTGTGGCCGTTTAGGCGGCCGGTAAGTGGCTGACGCGTCCCATTATTTATTTTTTTTAATTTTGTGGCCGTTTATTTTAATTTTGCGGCCGCCTAGGCGGCCACTAACTTACTGGCGGCCTAGGCGGCCACTAAATTAATATTCAATCCGTCACAAAATTGATGTATTCTTGTAGTGAAACAAGTGACAATTACATATCTTAAGTTAAGAAAGTACTACAAAAAAAACATCATTGGTACCACCCAAAAAAGACATAGTTGACAATCCATAAAGAGCATCATACTCTAACATTCACTATTTAAGAGGAAACACATATTGTATCAGTCTCATCTCCTCCATTTCTAGCTATCATCAAAGAACATTAATTGCCCGGTACTTCTCTTATACGCGTACTAGAGAAGTATCCGACACGTATCGATAATTTTTTTTAAAAAATATAATAATATTAATTTTCTGATACTTCTCTGATACGAGTATCGGGATGTATCGGATTTGGATACGTATTAGACACGATACTTTGCCATTTTTAAAGTATCGGGGGGCTTCATAGACCAACACACAAAGAACTAGTAGCTTTGAGTTTAATTCTCATCACATTATCGACTCCCGAATCCAGAAATGATTGCGACAACCATCTTTTCATTGTTTTCAAGGTTTTATCGATATTTTCCTTTTCCTTCGTGAATAAATAAAGTTCGGTGGTAACTCTGTGTCATTTCGAGCGTTTGTGCGCTCGGGCGTAAATAGTCGTAATTTTGTAAATATTTTTAATGTTTTTTTTGTGAAGTATTTATTATTTCATAATGTATTTTCTTTAAGTAATAATTATTTCACAAATAATTATCAAAAAAAGTTTATTTCAAAAATAAAAAAATCAAAACTCTAAATTCTCAAAACCACAAATTCTTTTAACCCCAAATATTCGTAACCCAAAAACCCCAAAATCCCAAATACTTATAACCCCAAAATCCCAAATTTCCATAACCTCAAATCCTACAAAACCCCAACCCCTTAAAATAAAAAAGAACAAAAAAAAGTAAAAATGAGTGGCTCCCTTTAAATGGGAGCCTTACACACTTGTGTGACTCCCTTCAAATGAGAGCCATATCCCCCTCTATAAAGACTGCGGGTCCCACAAGATATTTTGTTATTTTTTTGAGTGAAGAGAGAAATTATGGTGTTTTTCTAAGGAGAGAGATATTTTGAAAAAAATATATTCTAATTTTAATGCTTCTATCTTATTTTTCTTCTTTTTTAATAATAATATATATGAGTTATAGGTGGAGGATGGGGAATTATAGGGAATGACAGAAGAATGATAGGATGGACCAGCAATGTCGGTGCAAGTGGATGAAAAAACTTTCATTCGTAAAAAATGGACAGACTTACATTTGAGAGGAAGTTGGACATTAAATAGAATAGTGAATGTTGAATGGTTGATAAGTGAGAGAACCCATAAACCTAACAACTTAATATTTTGGATTGAAGTACGGTCTCCAACTCACTTATGGCCAATGCGATGATTCCCAGACTCAGTCATGACCCAACAAAACTGTTATATCACTACTACAGATATGGCAGCTAGAATTCGGTCCAATATGTGAATCTGCATGTGTATAAGGGTAGATATCTTTTGGGAATTGATACCTTCATACAAGCTCCATATCTTATTGATGTCATATCTGCTATCTTAAATACTTGTATTTATTTATGTCAAAAATCAATGTTATTGACAACTTTATCTCTCTTTTCTACAAAATTCCTTAATTAATTAATATGTCAAAATTATAATTGCTCTTAACTTCGCCACGACCCAATCTGTTTTCAGCACCGGCATCAAAACACAATGATTCTAAAGGGGGTTTTTGATTGAGAGACTTTGATATTAATAGTTGGAATTTAAATAAATAAAAACATTGCTATTTCTAGCAAATGATATCCTCACGAAGCATCGCGACGTACACACATGCATTATACTATACAAACTAAGTGGGCGTGAATTAAAAAGTCAACACCCACTTACCATAAAAGGAGTCTATTAAAATAAAACATTTGTCCATTCGTCATGTTCACTATAACAATCCTTCGCGAGCTTTAGCATTTTCCATTTAATAAATAATGAATCAAAACACAAATTATAGTATAAGTGTACAATACTAAAATAGATAATTAAGTATAGCCAAAGACAGGGCAAAGATGATAAGTTGAACTACTTTCATTACCGTTTTTAGGATTTTGGTTTTCACATGTTAACTATTTAATGGAATGATAATTATAAAGCTAAAGATTTAAGGAAAAAATCTCCCTAATTGAATTACTCAACTCATCACAGTAATTAAAAAACAAAAGTCCAATAATCATTAAGGATGTGCTTCCATTTGATAATAACAAACACAACTAGAAACATAGTATAATCTGACCAAAAAATCATTTAAATAGAACAAATACAGACATATAAATAGTTTCAAGGAAACACTTCATAAGTTAAACTTCATAGAACTTATATTAACTCTTAAATCAAAGGCATCTCTTATTGACTTTGACCTTAAATCCATGTTTCATACGAATAAGAATAGAAGCCCTTGGAGTTACTGAGTGACCTTCCACCACTTGTATCTGAAATTTCCATAACACTGCAACTGCAACCATTTTTATTTGAACAAAACTCATATCTTTTCCTATACACTTTCTTGGTCCTGCATTAAATGCTATGAACTTGTACGACGGTACATGTTTAATATGTCCTCTATCTGATATCCATCTCTCAGGCTTAAATTCCATGCAATCTTCTCCCCATATTTGTTCCATCCTTCCCATTGCATACAATGAATATATTAACTTTGTATTTGGACTAACATGATCTCCACTAGGTAGCATATCGGATTTAATTGCGCACTTGTGCTCAAATGCTATAGGAGGATAAAGCCTTAACGCTTCACATATAGCTCCATGAAGGTAAACTAGCTTATCAAGCTCTTCTACACTTAAACTCGTGTTTAAATTCTCGTCTTGTGTTAAACAATTATCTTTGATCTCTTGAATAATTTTAGCTTCCACAATAGGATGAGTTGAAAGCAGCCAAAAGAGCCAATTGAGACTTGAACTAATTGATCCGTTTCCTGCAAACAAAATATTGATTGCAGTGTCTCTAATGTATTTCTCAACCATTACCCCCTTTTCCAATATTCCTTCCTTCATTAGTTCATTTAGCAAGCAAGAATTTGATCCATCCACATCTTCATTGCTTCTCAATCTTCTTTTCTCTTCATTTCCTTTATAATGAGCTATAGAGTTGTTCAAGAATTCGTAAAGATTTTCTTGAGCTACCATTCCCTTCTTCTCTTGACCAATTTTTAGCAATTTTTGTAATTTCCAAATACAATTTGGAAGGCAGTGCCTCAAGAATATCGTATTCTCAAACACAGAAATAGCTTTTACATAAGCAATATCTTCGAGCTCATTGAGATTGTTAGGAAGGCAATTAGAATCAAATCCATAGAAAGAAGTGAAAGCAATATCAAAGGTGAACCTCTCAAGAATATCTTGTAGATCAAGTATTTGTTTACTTTTGGATGCATGAACCAAAAATGGTAATAGGCAATTTGCTAGCTTTTTTTGAAGATTTTGTTCAAGGAATATCTTAAAACTATTCCTTTTGAGGGATGAATGAAGTAGTGTCCTTTCATGTTTCCATTCATTGGAATCCAAATTGAAAATACCAAGACCAAGAACTTCAAAAATCTCATGGAAATCAGACCCCTTACCATAGTTGAAGTTCTTGCTAGTGATGTGGTGCACATTCATGGGGTCACTGGTGATGATAAAGTTGGTAATGTTTGTGAACCAAGGTCCTTTAAATTGAAAAGTTCCTGCATGATGTTTCAAAACATAGGCTGCATAGTCATGAATATTGGATTGATTATGCAAAACTGATGGTAGCATGCCAATTATTGGCCAATTTGATACAACTACATTTTTTTTGTGTTTCCATATTTTGTAGAATATGATGAAAATAATGGCTACAAATAATGCAATATAGTGAAACATTTGAACTTAGAAAAAATGTGCTTTGTAGTTGAACTTTTGGTCTCTTTTGTATGATATCATGAAGAAGAATGCACATGGGTATAAATATTCGATCAATTATAATAAAATAAATAAGGGGCGAAAATCACAACTTTCTGAAACTTATGGGCCAAAAATGCAATTTAGTTAAATAAATATAAGGAAAATGCTAAACAGTGCCTCCGAGGTCTTTAAGCACCATAATTAGTAAGTTTTTATGAATTTTATATGGAAACGTGTGAAGTCAACGCATTGAGAATTGAAATGTTTCACTTTTTGAATAAATTATTTTCTTAAATAGAATGATTAAAGAGTGTCCCGAGTACACCCTTTAGTATTGGGAGTAGCATGCATCAATCACACTTTTAGCCGATACCCATAAATAAGTTGTTGAATACCGATGGGTTTTAATTATGTCAAAATTAATGTATAGATATACTGTAATTAATATCAACTGGGATATTGGGACTAGATGGGTCTATATTTCCAAATTAAAACATGCGAGTTGAGTTTTTTTTTTTCTTTTTCTGACAATATGCAAGATGGGTTTTAATTATGTCAAAATTAATGTATATTATATCAACTTGGTTATTTGGACTAGCTAGGATGGGTCTAGATTTCAAAAACATGCCAGAGATAAGGTTCAAACTTCAAATGTCGATCTAAAAAAATATTTACGTTTAGCCTTAGGAATGGCAAAAATATTCATACCCACGGATATCCGCAGCTACTAATTTTAAATAATAAATATGAATGGTTTTTTTGTCCAAATTGAAAAGGTGCATCTTGTTAACTTAGACCTTCAATTCATGTTTTTAGGTGGTCTAAGTTAGCAAACTCATATTATGTGATAATAATCTTTTTCTTGTTTCTTTATAAACATGATAAGCAAATTTCAAGTAATTAAAATATATTTTTTTACAAGAATCACAATTATTTTTTAAAAAGTTATTATCCGTAGATATCTGTAAATATCCACGGATACTTCAAAATCCATGGATTAACCGCTTGACGGATACCCGCACAGATATGGAGCGATATGAATATCGTATTTATCCAACGAAGCGGACACCGATATCATGCTATCCCTATTTAGGGTCTGACTCATTTTTAATAGAATTATCTTTGGTAGAATGAATCTACATAAGCCAAAAAACATGTCGAGTACTCCTATCCTTAACAAATTATATGTCGCTTTGAGAAATAAATTGTATTAAATTATATGTCATTTTTCATTACCAATGAAACATTTAATGTTATTTTTCCTATTATAGCCTTAACTATTTATTACTCTCTTCTTTCAATTCTTCAATTTATTTTTTTATACCATAAATGAAGGATAAATATTATAAATAAACTACTCCCTGTGTACTACAATATACTCCCTTCGTCATATATTATAAATAAAAAAAATCTTTTTTTTTTGTCTCAAATTTTAAGCAAAAAAATCAACTTTTGTCATTGTTAAGGTTAACTTTTACTTATATTCTCATAAAATTAAATGCAAATTGTATTTAATTTCAAGGAAAACACAAAAATTCATACTTCAAATTATCACATTTTACTTTTCTTAAGGTAATAAGTGTGAAATATTTTTTTTCGCTTACATTATGGGACGAAGGGAAATTAATGTTGTATGGAAAAGAGAAATTATGAGTTAGTTTACAAATTTGTCATTTATTAATGGTATAAGAAAGATAAATTCAAAAATTGAAAGAAGAAAAAGTAATACTGCCTCCGTTCCAAATTATATGTCACTTTGCTACTTTTATGCATATATTAAGAAATGCAATTAACGTTGTATGGAAAAGAGAAATTATGAGTTAGTTTACAAAATTGTCCTTCATTAATTGAATGGGAAAGATAAAGTGAAGAATGAAAGAAGAGAGAGTAATAAATAATTAAGGGTATAATAGAAAAAATAACATTAAATGCATCATTGGTATCGTAAAATGACATATAATTTGTTACAAATTTTTTTTTCAAAGTGACATATAATTTGGAACGGAGGGAGTATATAGTTTAGGGTATAATAGAAAAAATAACATTAAATGCTTCATTGGTAAGATAAAGTGCCTTACAATTTAGTACTCCCTCCATCCCAAATTATAAGGGAAAAAACCTCTTTATTTTTGTCCCAAATACATAAGGGAAAAAATCATTTTCAAGAATGTTTTTTCCTTATTCTCAAAAAATTAAATGCAAATTGCATTTATTTTTTTTGTTTCCCATTTTCTCAATAAATAACAATCAATAAAAATTGTTTTTACATCTTTCCATTCACCTAAATCCAAAGAAAATCCACAAAAATATATTTCAAATTTACATGTTTTATTTTTTCTTAATAAATGTGTTTTTTATTTTTTTTCTTTATAATTTGGAATGGAGGGAGTACTTCCTCCGTCCCATATTATAAGGAAAAAAAAACACACTTATTAAGAAAACCAAAACTTGAGAATTTGAAATATGGTTTTGTGGATTTTTCTTGAAATAAGTTGCATGGGAAGATGTAAAAACAAATTTGATTGGTTGTTGTTTATTGAGAAAAGGAGGGAGAGAAAAAATTAAATGCAATTTGCATTTAATTTTATAAGAATAAGTAAAAAACATTGTTGAATGTTCTAAGACCTATTTAAATTAAATGGGATTGTATAATTCATTCTTTGATTAATAGTAATGTCTTTAGTCCGATTAGCATTAACTAAGATTGATTTTATGGTTTATCTTTGATTTTATAGAGAAATACATAAATTTACTTACTCTGCCGGCCATCTCTATTTTGATTTTTTCTTGGTTTATCAATTAGTGAGGGGTGGTTTAGGATCAATTTTGATCCGGAATCACCCCTCTTGGTTGTTTTTTATTTCTTTTTATTTAAATAAGTTTTTTTTTTTATAACTAAACATTGAATTATAAGGAGTACAATGTATACTCGGCCCTTACAAATCAATACAATCACTTTAGATACATTGGAAGCAATTTAAAGGATCATCACACCATTTAGAGAAATCTAAATCGATATTACAACCTCGGCCTATAAACCAAAACCAAAAAATATAAAAAATTTGGTCCACTAGATTAGAGACATTAAACTACGCCCCTCAGAACAAAGTATTATTGCGCATGCATCATATGCGCCACTTCGTTGCCAACAAAATTAATTGTCGAAAACGATTGCTAGAATTACCTTGAGCACTATTTCCAAACAATATGAAATGTTGAGAAATACTTTCATTATTGGAAAACAGAGTGCCACACTTGCTGCGTTACCTGGCATTGAAAGAAAATGCGTTGAGCATCCTCAATCTCCCTATTGCAAAGAACACAGCACCTCTCGCCGTTATTATTGATAATACATTTGTGAAAAAGAGCCTCCCTGATTGGAAGTTTATCTAATAATAATCTCCACCCAAAATGAGAATTTTCGACGGTACATTATTAATCCACAGTCTCTTCCATGCTGACAAAATATTTGGTTCAATCTCCGTCAAAACAGAATGTTTTTGCAGAACAATGTATGCCGATTGAACAGGGAACAAACCTGTCGTGTTCGGTATCCACTTGCGCCTATCGTTTCTATCTCTACAAGGTTGTACCTGTTCTAATAGTAGCTGTAAATCTGCAGCATCTGCAGACTCCATTTCAGTGAGCAAGGATGTCCACTCAAGTTTCCATGACCAAGAATTATTATCCCACTTCCCCATGTTTGAAACCGAATAATTCTGGTGGGCTATTTTAATGAACAAGACAGGATATAAATCATGTAGCGGTTCCATTCCTAACCATTAATTTTCTTTCCAAAAACCAATGTTATTTCCATCGCCGATTATACTACTAACATCCGTGCCGAACCAATTACCGTCTCCTGTTCCTCCCAAACTCCAAATATCATGCCACCAAATTGAAGCATGTTTAAGTCCTACTGTCCCTTCACCATTCAAAAAATTATCGGTAAAAGATCCATATCTAAAAGACAAAAGATCTTTCCATGGAGCCGTCAATTCATTCAAACATCTCCACTTCCATTTGCATAAAAGAGAATAATTAAAGAGCTCCAAATTTTTTATACCCAAACCTCCTTCATCCTTTGGATGACAAATATGATCCCAACTAACCCAGCAATTTTTTTTGTTATCCGTTCCTCCTCCCCACAAAATATTTCTTTGAATACTCACCAACTCTTTTATCACACAAGTTGGTGCCTTATAAAAAGAAAAGAAGTATAAAGGTAAACTTGATAGTACGGAATTGATTAATGTAACTCTACCTCCTATAGATAAATTACGCTCGTTCCAAGCACAAAGTCGTTATCTCATGGTTTCTACTATAGGTATCCAAGTGGCTCTTCTTCTTGGATTAGATCCTACCAGGATACCAAGAGATCGAAAAGGAATAGACTCCACCTCGTAATGCAAGAATGATGAAGAAGCTCTTAAAAAGTGATCCTCTATATTGATTCCATATAGCTTGCTCTTATGAAAGTTAACTTTCAGGCCGGAGACTAACTCAAAACTCCTCAAAACAGTTTTAATAGTCCAAAGATTGTCCCAATTGCCTTCTCCCACAATAATAGTATCATCAGCAAATTGGAGAGTATGAAAGGAAGTGTTATTACCAACCTTATAACCATGGAATAGACTATTGTCCACCGCACTGCGCATAAGACCAGTTAGACCTTCAGCTACTATCAAGAAAAGAAAAGGAGAGAGAGAGGATCTCCTTGTCTTAAACCTTTGCCAACATTGAAATCTTTCGTTGTCTTGTCGTTTACCAAAACTGACATAGAACTTTGGAACACACAAGCCCGAATCCACCGACACCAACCATCAGCAAAGCCCATTCTAGACATCATATAATCTAAAAAGTTCCAGTTCACCGTATCATAGACTCGTTCAAAGTCTACCTTGAAAAGTAAGCATTTATCTTTCCTTCTCTTAGCCAAGTCTATCAACTCATTAACAATATACACACCATCCAAAAATCTGTCTGTTGGGTAAGAAAGCCGTTTGAACATCTGAAATTAATTTACCCATAACTTTCTTCAACCTTGCTACTAATACCTTAGATAATATTTTGTACAAACAAGACACCAAGCAAATAGGTCGATAATCCGAAAGAGCTTGTGGATGATCCTTCTTAGGAATGAGCGCCAAGAAAGATGATACCCACATATTTTTAGGTTTTGTTTGAGTCTTCTTTTTCGTGGCTTTTATTCATCTGGTGTTGTTTTGATCTCGTCTTAGTGCGGAGTTTTGGTTTTGTCCCGTCATAGTACGGTGTTTGTTTTTGTTCATCTTTGCAGGAGGTGTGCTTCGATCCAAATTCAGTGCAGATTCAATGACTTTAGTGCCGTCAACGTTGCAGATCTGGATGCATGGCTATTCCAGACATTTGAATTTTGTCAAATCAATTGTAGGCTTTGTCATAGACATTAAGCCATTTTATGCTATTAACTCGGATGCTATGAGCCTGTTCGCAGATTCATCCTTATTAGTTTTTAGCGAAATTGGACATGTAATGATTTTGATTGATGTATTCCTATGAATTTGAATGAATGGATATTTATGTTTTTGAGTAAAAAAAAACAATATATTACTACTAAATAATATATTTAGTATCTACTATAAACTAAGAGATATATCAACATATTATTAACAAACTTCAGTTAATAAGTGTCTTCAATTATTTTTTTTTTGCAGCACCCTAATAAATTTATTAAAAATGAAGAAAAAAAGAGATAAATATGGGGGGACTAGGCCAAAACCCAAGAAACAATAACACAATGATCCCATCACTGCCTCGTTAAAAGCCTTTCCTGGAAAACTCCAAGGGATAAAACCGAGGATAAGGGAAAAAGAGTGCAGTGGCATTAATGAAATCTTAAAGACGGAAGACCCATTAAATTACTAATATAGTCTCCTTGGACACTAGGCGGAACATTCTCCCACCAGTAAAAACCATCAACATTGATACCTAAAGCAGCCATTTTATCCGCACAACAATTCCCTTCACGATAAGTGTCTTTAATTTAAATTATTTATAAATAAAATTAACACTTATCATATTAATCTCATAAGAACCAACAAAAGTGAAGTGAAATAGATGAAAATAGCCAAAAGACTAATTTGCAAGTAAAGACTAATATTTACAAATAGTTGAGGTGTTTATTTCAAATAACTTCATAAAACAAGTCAATAAATGCTTAAAATGTATAAGTAAAATCACTGATATTTAACACTTAAGTAATTAATCAACATGTAACAAAAATACACACTTTTGAAGTTTTAACGGGTGTAACTTAGTTTAGTTTAAGGGATGATGTTTTTAGAAAAGTAGGCTAAAAACTTGAAGTTAGGCATAAAACCTTGTTTCAACTAGAACGAATCGTTCAGAAGAACTCGAGTTCAATTTTTGGTAGAAATAATTTTTGTCTAGACTTTACTTACATTGCTGTTAAATTCTGAATTATTGATATTCCTTCACCTGGAAATGAGAGGATTAACACCAAAAAATAAATAAAAAATAAATAAATAACACAAAATCAAAATTCCAAACATTAAGGATGAACATTCATTTGATAATAACAAATATACAACTAGAAAAATAATATAATCTGATCATCAAGTTATTTAAATAGAACAAATACAGACATATAAATAGTTTCAAGGAAACACTTCATAATTTGAACTTTACAGAACTTATATTAACTCTTAAATCAAACTTATCTCTTACTGACTTTGACCTTAAATCCATGTTTCATACGAATAACAATAGAAGCCCTTGGAGTCACAGAGTGTCCTTCCACTACTTGTATCTGAAATTTCCATAACACTGCAATTGCAACCATTTTCATTTGAACAAAACTCATATCTTTTCCTATGCACTTTCTAGGACCTGCATTAAATGCTATGAACTTGTACGACGGTACATGTTTAATATGTCCTCTATCTGATATCCATCTCTCAGGCTTAAATTCCATGCAATCTTCTCCCCATATTTGTTCCATCCTTCCCATTGCATACAAAGAATATATTAACTTTGTATTTGGACTAACATGATCTCCACTAGGTAGTATATCGGATTTAGTTGCGCACTTGTGCTCAAATGCTATAGGAGGATAAAGCCTTAACGCTTCACATATAGCTCCATGAAGGTAAACTAGCTTATCAAGCTCTTCTACACTTAAACTTGTGATCAAATTCGCGTCTTGTGTTAAACAATTATCTTTGATCTCTTGAATAATTTTAGCTTTTACAATAGGATGAGTTGAAACAAGCCAAAAGAACCAATTGAGACTTGAACTTACCGATCCGTTTCCTGCAAGCAAAAGATTGATTGCAGTGTCTCTAATGTATTTCTCAACCATTTCTCCCTTTTCCAATATTCCTTCCTTCATTAGTTCTTTTAGTAAGCAAGAATTTGATTCATCCACATCTTCACTACTTCTCAATCTTCTTTTCTCTTCGTCGCCTTTGTAATAAGCTACGCATTTGTTCAAGAATTCGTAAAGATTTTCTTGAGCCACCATTCCCATCTTCTCTTGACCAATTTTTAGCCATTTTTGTAATTTCCAAATACAATTTGGAATGAGGTGCCTCAACAATATCATATCCTCAAGAACAGAAATAGCCTTTACATAAGCAATATCTTCGAGCTCATTGAGATTGTTAGGAAAGCAATTAGAATCAAATCCAAATAATGAAGTGAAAGCAATATCAAAGGTGAACCTCTCAAGAATATCTTGTAGATCAAGTATTTGTTCACTTTTGGATGCTTGATCCAAAAATGGTAATAGGCAATTTGCTAGCTTTTTTTGAATGTTTTGTTCAAGGAATATCTTAAAACTATTCCTTTTGAGCAATGAATGAAACAATGCTCTCTCTTGTTTCCATTCATTGGTATCCAAATTGAAAATACCAAGACCAAAAACTTCAAAAATCTCATGGAAATCAGACCCCTTACCATAGTTGGTGAAATTCTTGCTAGTGATGTGGTGCACATTCATGGGGTCACTGGTGAGGGTAAAGTCGGCAATGTTTGTGAACCGAGGTCCTTTAAAATGAAAAGTGCCACCATAATGTTTCAAAAGTAAGGTTGCATAATCATGAATATTGGAGTGATTATGCAAAAGTGATGGTAGCATGCCAATTATTGGCCAATTTGATATAACTACATTTTTTTTGTGTTTCCATATTTTGTAGAATATGATGAAAATAATGGCTACAAATAATGTAATATACTGAAACATGGTCATCGTACTTAGAAAAAATGTACTTGTAATTGAACTTTGGTCTCTTTTGTATGATATCATGAAAAAGAATACGCATGGGTATAAATATTCGATAAATTGTAATAAAATAAATATAAATAGCATGCAAAAATCACACTTTTAGCCAATACCCACAAGCTTTTAAATTTTGGAGTCATGGTCCTCAAATAAGCTGTTGAAATAGAGATGGGTTTTAATTATGTCAAAATTTAATGTATAGATATAATTAATATCAAATGAGATATACTTGACCAAAAAAAATAAAATAAAATGGGATATTTGGGACTAGGATGGGTCTAGATTTCCAAAACATGCGAGATGGGTTTTAATTATGTCAAAATTAATGTATATATCAACTGGGATATTGCCATATTGGGACTAGGATGGGTCTCGATTTCCAAAACATGCGGGATAAGGTTTGAATCTCGATCCGAAAAAAATACTTCTTTTGTCCCAAAATACAAGGAAAAATTAGTCAAAAAAATTTAGTTCAAATTTTTAACTAAATACTCCCTCCGGTCACATTTATAAGCAAAAAAACACTTAAAATTTTGGTCACTATTATAAGCAAAAGTTAACTATTTTTCAACTAATTAACATTGTTATGCCTAATATATCCTTACTTTCCAAAATGTGCATGTCATTTCCAAGAAAAAGAAGGGTATAATATAGTAAACTTATTCATGTTTTATATTAAATCAAGAATATTAATTACACTTAACTAAATTCCTTAAACACCGCGTAGGTAGTTTTTTTTGCTTATAAATATGACCTGAGGGAGTACATAAATTATCTTTGACCAATTTTTCCTTATATTTTGGGACGGAGTGAATACTTAGAGATCACTGTTTACTTAGAGATCGAGGTGAGATGAATAGCTCAATTGGTTAAGCTAATTGAGTTAAGGGTCAAGGAGTGGAAGTCCAAGGTTCAAGCATTGACAAAGAGAAAAACTAACATAACATTGTAATATAACTAACAACTGACAATTTGACATTAAAAATAACTATTTACTTAATTAGAGATCTATTAAAGCTATAAACAAAGAAATGTAGCAAAGCTAATCAAACTAGATGTCCAAGAGCACAAGAATCATCTCTTTTTTTTTCTTCTTCCTTTTACCTTTTTTTTTAATGGCAAATTATTTGTCAAAAATTAAGTCTATGATATGTAATTTTTTGAGTGTGTGACAAAAAGAAATGTCTAAATATTTTTGTTCACATAAGAATTGCTAGTGTTTTTTATAGGTGGAATTGTATGTTTTGTTTTCTTAATTTAATTTCTAGGATGTAGTTTAGAGAATCTTTCTCTTTCATTTTGTTGGAGGTTGTTATCTTTTCCGTTTATACGAAATTATTGTAGGTCCATTTGTCATGTTGTATCTTGTAGTTGTTTCGTGTGATGTGCTTCTTCTTTTACAACCAAATCAATAAACTTTCTTATGGAAGAAATGAGAGAGGTACTGATAGTATCATAAATCAATCTACATTTGTTGATGTAATAAAGAGAAAATATGTCACTCTTAAAATTCATACCTATTTCGCAAAAACGTTTGAGATATATATTAGAAGAAAACAAATAACTTTCTCAATTTACCTTTCGTAATAAGATGGATTTGATGCATCTGCATATATTTTGATGATAACATATGAATTCAAATGCTATCTGCTCTAAGCACGGGTAGACCGACTAGTAGGTATCAATTATAGGAAAAGACATATTATGTTTTAATTTGTATGAATAAGTTGATATAGTTGATCATGATATTTGTATGAATTATAGATAATAGTCAAGTTGATATAGAGTTATTGTGTTTTAATTTCTAGGATGAGTATATGTGCATTTTGTAGATTAAGTTTAACGTTTTCCTACTTATTGATTTTCTAAGTGAAGTATATTACATGTATTCTATGAATTTTGGGAAAGAAGATATTTAATTTCTTACACATGATATTTGTCATTGTTATGTAAATTGGGACTAATATAAGGTTTGATTATTTGTTATGCAAACTGAAAGTCCCATGAATTGGAGTTTTTTTTTTTTTGGCAAAATTACGCTGCAGGTCATTTATCTTATTTTTTTGTAACACATTGGTTCTTTATCATTTTTTGTAACACTTTGGCCCTTTATCTTTTGGTTTTGTAACACTTTGGTTCTTTATCTTTTTTTTGTAACACTTTAGTCCTTTATCTTTTTTATTTATAACACTTTCGTCTTTTTTTTTTGTAACAATTTGGTCCCTTATCTTATTTATTTATAAATAATGAAGGACCTATATGTTACAAATAAAAAAAAATAAAGGACCAAAGTGTTACAAAAATATAAGATAAAGGACTTGCAGTGTAATTTTGCTTTTTTTTTAAAAAAAAATAAAGACTTTTCACTACGGTTGGAAGATGGAACCAACGTGGAATCTCTTTTTTTAATAAAATAAATATAAAAGCCACTTTTCACGTCGGGTTACTCTAAGACCGGCGTGAAAACCTCACTTTTCACTTTGGACTGGAGCCCAACGTGGAAACTCTGAACTTACAACGTCGCTTGTAAGCACATCGGTTCCCCAACCAACGTGAAAAGTACTTTTGACCCGTAGTGGAAACCCCTTTATGAACTAGTGTTTGACAATAATTTTCTCAATTTACCTTTCGTACATATAGTGATAATTGTTGGGTCACGAACATCAGCCGATATCATTTATATTGGGTTTTGAGTAATTATAAAACTAAGTTGGATATCATATTTTCAAACAAAACCATAATATATTAGGTTTATGCATATTTTCACTTATAAAGTGTTCAACCTCAACTTTGAGAGGCTAAGTTCCTTAGTAAATCTATTGAAAATAAGTCCTTACCGTAGTGGGTGTTTACTCATTATATGAGAGATGTGTCTTTGAGGGACATTTTAAAATTTCCCTGTAATATTTTTATGTAGCTTGTTCTACCTTTTTTCGGGGTAAGGCCTAGTCCCTTTTTTTTAACATATTTATTCCTTTTATTTATCTATATTATGAGCTATGAATAGAGGATGAGAGTAATTAGGGATGTCAACCTTGTTGGGATGTTTAGTTGCTCCTTAATGTCAGGATGCTCTTGATTCAGCTAAAAAAAAAAAAAAACTCAACTTTTCTAAGCAATTTGAAAGTTAATCACTGCATAATTGTCACAATATTTTCCCCCTCAAATGTGAGTCATCATTTCATTACGTTCCTGTCAAGCGGAAGTTTTTTTCATCTACACACAGTAGCGAGACTAGGAAATAAAATTTGGGAGGGGGGGCTAAAAAAATTATAATATATAAATTAAATAAAAAATTATATTTCATACAAAAGTTTAAGTTATAAAAAACACAAATTTGATCATAAAATATAAATAAATTGCATACCCTAAATAATATTCTACGTGTGTTAAGTGACTTAAAATTATTAATGATTTACATTAAACTAATATTTGCACAAAGTTGATAATAGAGAAATTATATATATATATATATATATATATATATATATATATATATATATATATATATATATATATATATATATATATATATATATATTATCATATTAAACGTATACTTTTTTTTTTGAATCAATATTAAACGTATACTTAAAAGAAAATACTTGTGTGTATTGACATATATCTATAGAAATCAACTTTTTATAAAATAGGCTTGAGAAAATATTTTAGTCTTCAAGTGCGTGGGTTTGAATCTTGGGTATTAAGCATGATTTTTTGAAAGAAAAAAGAACAAAAAAGTAAAATTTGTAGTTAGCAGGAGTAGAATTCACGGCCAAAGGATGTGCAACGGCGTGTTGTACTCTATTAAGTTCCGCTGGCATATGCGTGTGCATTTTGTAAAAGAAAAAGAACTAAAAAACAAAAGAAAAGTAAACAAAAAAATATCTAAAACGGAAGGAAACCTCCAACCCTAATTATTCCTAAAAGCACCAACTAGAGTTATATAATTGGAGAATGAACCGGCCGTTAACACGGAAATAAGTCCACGTACCTACAAATTCCTGCAACGGACGACAACAAGCATTAACAACTCTTTTGAGCCAAACATGTCAACATCAAGCAGGAGAAAGGAGAGGATATCAAAACAGTTCGTAATCAATGAGTTGATGCGGATTTCAAGCGGAACCAGCGTGTTGGGGGCAAACCCGGAACCGTGATATATGTAAAATCAGAGTATCACAGAACAAGCATGGAAAATCATGAATTGTTTACACATCCGCTGTTTAAGTAGCGGAAACAATCTGCAACCTAAGTAGCAGACAGGGGTATTATGGTAATTTTGTAGGACGCGCTAGATAATTGACAGGGTGACAAAAGTAAAAGTCGTCGTGCATTAGCCAATAGAAGCCACTACAATGTAGGATGTGGACTAAAAATGGGCCAAGCCCACAAAAAACACAAATTTGATTTTTCTAGTTCTCCCCCATCTTTGTCTTAGCCCCCAAAATTTTATTTTTTGTCCCTGAAAATGAAGTTCGGAATCTATGTTATGAACTAAAAAAATTCGAAAAGATTTCGATTCTAGAATCCATTATATGAACTCTTTTTAATTTTACTTTTCTTTTAATTTTAATTTTTTGTCTTATTTGTTTTTATGTCGATGTTTGTTGCATGTCATTATTTACTTGTATTATTTGAGATTGTTGTTTTTAACAAAACTTGTTACGAGTTTTTTTTAGTGTGTCTTAATAGATATTAATTTTTTTAATGCATTTTAATTTATTCACAAATAAAACATAAATAAATTTTTTGAAAAAAAGTTCAAAAAGAATTCAGAGTGTAGAATCTAAACTTTTTTTCAAAAAAGTGTTGGGGAGGATAAGAATAAGATGAGGGAGGAAGAGAAAGATCCCACAAAATTAGATAAAAAAAATTGGAGAATTTTTCTCTTTAGGTCCAATGAATACTTGGAAGCTTCCAAATTTCCACTTTTGTCTTCTGGCCATCTTTCTTGAATTTCTCTCTCACCAATTTCTGTCTTTCTTACTTCTACTCTACCAATAACACCATATTTTTTTTTATTTTAAGAGATAAGTTAGTTATTTACAGTTAGAAGACAAATATTATCCCTCTTTTACTTAAAATTCAACTAACAAACCAAATACATTAAAACACACATAATATAAGAAAGATTTCGCCTCCATTTGAAGTCCCACCTCCAGTTTGTCCCATCCCACCTCCCAACATCACAGACTAAAGCATTCTTTTTGCTCCGCAATTTGGAAAAGACGCGGGAATAAATCTTTGAGTGATGTGACACCCACCCAAGAATCACTCCAAAAACGAATGTTATTCCCATTTTCAAGCTTCTTAAACAATAAATCTTGGAGTCGATCAAAATCAGCTACCAAAGTGCCAAAATATTTTATTTTTCAAATTTGATAAAAGCCCAGTGCAAATGAGGATTATGTCGCTCATGTCTTTTCGCAAATTGTTACAATTGTTATTGCTAGCTCAGGCTTTATAGTTGAAGTAATGAATCGTTTCTGCAATAACCGAGGCTAAACACAAAATCAACACTTTCAGGTAGAACATGTCCGAGTTAAATATGCAATATGTAGGCGCCTCTTTTTCACCCCATGATAATAAAGTAGAAAATGGTGTGCAAATAAATTGGATAATATAAACCAAGTGACAAAATAAATTGGATACTTGAAACTGGTTCAATTTGGAAAAAAAAAATTCCGATATTTTTTTCAAAAAAAATGTTTTCGATATTTTTTCGGAAAAAATTTCGATTTTTTTGGAGAAAAAGTTTCCGAAATATCAAAGGAAATTATGAATACACATAACTGACCTATATATTTAAGTTTGGGCTCCAGTTTTTTTTAGTTACAAATTGGTTATCGGTTTATTTTTTCAAATTTGGACAGGAGTTTTTTAGTTACAAACGGATTCATTAGTTACAATTGGGATTAGTGTGGTGAATTTGAACTTCATTCCAAGACCGCGGTTGACAATTTTCTCTCATCTAAATATTTGGTTTTGTGGATTTGGGTCTTTGAAGATTTGGTTGGCTAGTGTCTTGCAATAGCTTATTTTCCTCTTCTTTGTACTTTGGGGTTATTTTTTTGCCCCCTCCTATCTTTTTATATAATATATTTTTCATTCAAAAAATAAAATAAAATACGATGTTATTGAATTCGGAAACATATTCCTTAATCATTGTATATACCATTTTTTAATGAAAACTCTTGTACGTGTGGAGTTTGTGAGGAGAGAAACAAATAAGTTATCCATGAATGAATTAACTAAGGGTGCCACATTTACAGTTAGTTTCCAAGCTTTGGTTAAGATACCTTAATATGTTGAACACGTATTTATGTCAAAAAGAATGATACATTCTACTAATAACAAAATTCAGGCTTATGTTCTCATAATTATTATTAATTAATTATGCATAATAAGCATTAGTATCAAATTTTCGTACATGTTTACGTAGGGTCAATGGAGTTGGTTGATCACCTTCTTGATCTGACATGTTTAATGTGGTAGAGTGTCTCTAGGTGGATAAGGAGAGAGTTTATATCCCCCATGGATATAGTCACGCTTTTTAAGATTCTTATTGGGTTAGCGGTTGGGAGGTGGATTAGGCATGTTGTTATGTGGTAGATTTGGGAACTTTGAGAATGATGTTATCTTTGTTAGAGGATCTTTGACGATTGAGAATCTAGTTGATAGGGTGAAACTCTTGTCCTGAAAATGATTTCTAGGTAAAATTTTTGGTAGTCCATGTTCTAGCTTTGAAGGGAAGGTGTAATATTTCTTGTGTTGGGCTCGATAGTTTGGTGTAGGAGTGTTTTGTTTCGATTGTTGATACTGAGATCCATTTTTTTCTTATCGGTGTAGTTCCCTCCCTTTGAGTGTCCTTCTTGGATCCGGAGCTTTTTTTTTAACGACAAATTGTTAGTTGTTACTATATTATATTATATGTTAGTTTTTCTCCTTGTCAATATTTGAGCCTTGAACCTCCAATTCATTTAACCCTTAGCACAACTAGTACAGCCAATTGTGTTACCCCTCCCACCCCTTCTTGGTTTCGGAGCTGATTGATTGTTTGGGGGATTTTTTGTGGTTGGTGCCCCCGGGTGTTGTGGAGCTCTTCTATTATATCGCACAAGTGCTTTAGCTGGCTTTGGATTATTGTAGGGGTGTTCATGGTTCATGAACTGCACTGAACTGAACCATATTCAGTTCAGTACTGGAACCACTTTTTATAAAAACTGGTTTATTTTTAAAACCAGATACAATTCGGTTCAGAACCAGTTTACATCTTTTAACTAGTTTAGTTTCATATAACTGGTTTAAAACCGGTTTTTTAATAAAAATCGGTTTATTTTTTAAAAACTGGTTTTCGACCAATTTCCCAAAGAAAAAATCGAAATTTTTTCCAAAAAAAAAAAAAAAAAAAATCCGAAAAAAGGTCGGAAACTTTTTTCGAAAAAATCGAGAATTTTTTTCCGAAAAAATATCATTAACTTTTTTCCAAAAATAAACCGAAAAAAGGTCGAAAACTTTTTTCCCGAAAAAAAAGCGGAAACTTTTTTTCGGAAAAATCGAGAATTTTTTCCGAAAAAGTTTTCCCGAAAAAATATCAGAATTTTTTTTCCCGAAAAAATGTCTGAAACTTTTTTCCGGAAAAATCGAGAATTTTTTTTCGAAAAAAATATTGAAAACTTTTATTGATAAAACATTAAAAAAAATATTAAATATTCTATTTTAATAAAAACCGGTTCATAAATTCAAACTAGTTCTGAACCAGTTATAAACTGAGTTGTAACTGTTTTTTAAAAGTGGTTCAGTTCAAAACTGAATTAAATGGTTCAGTTTAAAATATGGTTCAATGTAGTACAATTTGGTTCAGTTAACTGAATTTTTGAACACCCATAAATTTTTGTGGTCTCTGTTGCGAGTACTTCTGATGCTCTTTTGATGTACTCTCAAATTATTCCTAGTTTTATTTTATATATCTTCATTTTCCATTTAAAAAAAAGACATGCTTACGGAGGTGAATTCTTGGCAAAATAATATACAACAGAAACTTGTTTAAAGTTATAAGCCTTTTATTTTAAGTTTTAGGCTTTTTTCCCACAACTTTTTATTTTTATTTTATTTCTTAATAATTTTAACATGTATAGAAAATAATATAATTAAAATTACATAGAAAATAATATAATTAAAATTACAATAAAATAAAATAAAATACATGCAATAGAAAATTTAATTAGCTTTTTTGTGTGAATTATATCTGATAGACCTAACCATAACCGGGTAGAAAAGAGTTAATGCAGTAGTCATAAAGAAGCCGGTTGTGAGGGTGCAAGACACAACCCTTGGTAGTAATCGTTGTTTCGGTTTGAAGGTCTTCTTGTATGCAATTTCAAGCGCCACAAATACCCCATGGATGAAGAAAAAGCACATTGAATCCCAACATGGTTCCCATGCTTCCCACGTAACCTTCACGCGAATTAAGTAATAGTATAACAGTTCATGCATCAACCCTGATACCATAAATGTCACCACCACGGCGGGGATTGGGGACCACTTTCTCCCTATGACATGGCTGAATGCCTTCACCATTGGTTTGTATACAATCGGGTGTAGGATACGCGACATCATAACATTCCACCTTTTTCCCCAGAATTCTTGCAGTGATGTGCTTATAAAAGGTTTATTAAACGGTTTCTCCAACTCTACTTGTAAAATGTTACGAGCAATTGTAGTAATCAAGGAAAGAAGTATTTCCATTCCAGTGTAAAAGTGAAGAAAATATAAGAATATCGACATTTTTTTATAGGGAGAAGCAAAAAAATACAAGAGAATGGACAAGAATAGAAACTCGAGCTGATTAAAAGATGTGAGTGTGAAATTGATTTGCTTTTGATTTGTATGGTTGTTGTCTTGAAAGTTGATGGGAAGAGAGGAAATGAGGAGAAATTGAAAGAGAGAAGGAGGAGGGTTTGATGAGAGAGGACCTTTAGCAAAGGCAAATAGAAGGAGCTTGAAAGTGGAAAGCCAAGAAAGGCAGAATGTAGAAATAATTATGAAATGGACCTCAGTGTGCCATATAGGAAGAAGGAGAAGTATGAGTGTTGGTGGAAAAAGAGCTACAAGTCTTCCTCTTCCATTGGGAACAATCTTTCCTATTGTGTAGCTATACAGAAACAATGTTATTGCTACGCTCCATACGATGAACAAGTTAATAATTTCTCCTTTCATAATTTCTTGCTCTCTAAGATTCTCATCATATTAGGCCCTTGTATATATAGAGAATAATGAATAAACCAATTGATTACACATATGATATTTTAAAAGTTTGACCATTTTTTTATATTTAAGAAAGAAAAAAAAAATGCACCGGCGGTGTAAAATAATTTTACATTGTCAAAAAATACTAACCATATTTTCGCGTAAGTACAATTCAAATTATAAAAACTTGTAGAAACATAATTGTAAGATGTCGAGTTTGAATCCGAATCACGACGTCACGGCTTCTGACCTAACAACTCGAATGATAAAAAATTTAAATTTCTTTAGAATTCCAATGCAACATTTATTATTGTTTCCACTAACATGGCCTTTATTTATTGAATTTCACCGCCTTTAAAAAAAATTAAATATACAAGTTCAAAGATCTTTAATTGTTTTGACTTTTGACGGTGTGTATTAATTTCCTACAGGAATGAAGAGAACCAATTTCCATAACGGGTTTGGCTAAAATGAAAGAGTAGGATAAGTGGTGTACAGTGTATCACTTGTCAATAATACTATGTCGAATACGAATTTTATAAAATTTATTGTTGGGTTGAAAATTTATATTAAATATATTATTCATACAAATTTAAAAAAAAAAAAAATCATTTATGTTATTGAGACCTATCAAAATTATCTGTTTATGAATTTTTATTGAATACCATTAATCTTGGTGGATTTCAATAACGCATTAAATTAATTTTAATTTTTAAAAATTTTGTATGAATGATCTATATGATATAAACTTTCAATCCAATGGTGGATTTTATAAAATTTGTATTCATCATACAGTTATCGACAAGTGATGTACCGTGCACCACTTGTCCCACTCTTTCATAATAGAACTCACCTTCCATATCTCGCGACAGAGATTCTCGCGAATATCACACGAATATACCGTGTTTAACCACATATCAGTACTATTTAATTTTGAGTTAAATATGTATTATAATAAAAAATGTATTTGTTCCCTATGATTTCTCAAAATTTCGTTTTTAGTCCCTGAAAATATTTTTCGCACTTTTTAATCCCTGAAGTTTTTTCCGTCAGTGTTTTTAGTCCCTACTTTTAATCAAACTCTTGCATACTTTCATTTTTTTTAATGGTTTTTTTATTCATATTTATAATATTATAAGAGCATCTCCAATAAAATTTTAAATTCTCTTACTTAAAATAAATTATTTATAAATTTTCATATGCAAAAAACTAAAAAAATCATATTTAAACACCAACTTATTTATTGATTTCTATTGTGTAGCTATACGGAAACAATGTTATTGCTACGCTCCATATAATGATGAATTTAATGATTTATCCTTTCATCATCTCTTGCTCCCTAAGATTCTCATGATATTAGGTCCTCCTAGTCCTATATACGGGGTCTAATGAATAAATAATTTAGAGGATGTATTGGATTATGATTTCAAAAGACTATTTTGATAAAAAAAAATCTTAAAGATTTTATAAGACTTTGTGAGATGATATTAATTTTGTGAGATTTTTTTATTACGTAAGAAATTTTTTAAGTTTGATATTTTTTTTAAAAAAGATAAAAAGATGTCTTCGTAAGTTTAGTTCAATTAGTAGGGAAGTTACATCTTATATGCAAGGGCTCGGGTTTGATTTCCGAACACCTCACTTATTTAACTTAAGCTGAAATTTTTAGCTAGTGTGCTACTTATTATTATTATCCCTTTTCTAACATGATTAAATCTGTTGATGTGAAGTGTTAAGTGTCACGTGGAGACGGACATCAAACAATTTATATGGTTCGTATAGCAAACGGAATTCTTACAAACTTGTATCTTGCGTTGTATTTTGTGGACACGTCTGATAGTATATCAAGTGTTAAACTCAATCTTTCTTAAATTCATTTAAGTTAGAAGTCTCTTGCAAGCGTGCTTTAGCAAGAAAGTCTCTTGTACGTGGTATTTGAGCAAAAGAAGTCCTATGTTAGTTACTTGGGCAAGGAAGTCCTAAGCTAGCTAGGTGCTTTGGCATTTATAATCAATTGTGATTATAGTGAACTCTCTTGAAAGGTCAAGAAGATTGGACTACTCTCAATTGCATGAGGAACCAGTATAAAAATCTCTTGTGTGTTTCTCTTTTTTATCTCTCTTGTGTTTATCTTTTATCCGCTGCAAACTACTCTGTTTTTATAAAATTCAAACACTTGAGTTTTCGTAAAGAAAAAGAAGAAATAGCCAACACAATTCAACTCATCTTTTTTGTGTTTTTCTCACCCTTCATCTACAAATGTTGGATGTGGACTAAAAATGGGTCAAGCCCAACGGAAAACACAAAGTTGGATTTTTCTCTTTCTCCTCCATTTTTTCTTATCCCCTACAATTCTGTTTTTGCCCCGGAAAATAAAGTTCGGAATCTACATTTTGAACTAAAAAAAATTCAGATTCTAAAATCCAAACTTTTTTTAATATAATTTTCATTTTTTGTTTTATTTATGTTTTTTCATCTACCTCTTATGTTTTTATTTTTCTTTTGATAATCTACATCTTATGTTTTTTATGTCAATTTTTATTGCATGTAAATTATTAACCTGTATCGTTTAAAATTGTTGTTTTTAACGAAACATTTTAAAAAAATTTAGTGTGTTTTGATAGATATTAATTTTTTTAATGTATATTAATTTATTCACAGATAAAAACACAAACAAAAATTTTGAAAAAAATTCAGAAAAGTTCGGCTTCTAGAATCCGAACTTTTGTCAAAAAAGTTTTAGGGAAATAAGAGATAGATGAGGTGGAAGAGAAAGGCCCCACAAAGTAGATGGGAGAATTTGGAGAATTTTTTCTTTAGGCCATATGAATACTTCCAAGCTTTCAAATTTCCACTTTTGTACTCTGACTAGGGGTGTCAAAATTATCCGTTACTCATCCAATCAATTCATTAAATTATCCATTCAATTCATCCACAAGAAAAATAATTAGTTAATGGATTGGATTGATCTGTCCATTTAATTAAATGGATGAATCCGATCCATTATAATTTTAAAATCCAATAGATCATTGATTATTACTATCAATTTTAAATCCAATAGATAACTTTTTTTAAAAAAATAAAATAAAAGAAACATATCTATATTAATTCCATTCATTTTCTGTGCACTTGCTGCTCTTATTTGCAAAATAATTCAGCCGTTAGTGTACTGTAGCATGCATGTCATGCTGACTCAGTGAACTAATCAATTTAAATATTTTCTTGCCAAAAGAAATTAATATAAATATTTAAAATATAATATGATTAATATTTTTATAAAAATATATTAAAATAAAATGGTGGCAGTCAACGCTAGAGCTCCACCACCGGCCACTGGATCGCCACCAACATCCGCCACGGGTCACCGGAAAATCTAGGACCTGTCGACATCTGCCACCGGTCGTCGCAGCTCCGTCGTGGGCCACAAGTGGTCCAACGTTGATCAGACCATTGACCGGCCACCTACCACCACATAATTTTATTATTAAAATATTATTATTTAAATTCTGTTATTAAAAAAATGATTTCTAAGAGGAAATTTTTTTGGGAGGTGTAAAAAGAATATAGTGGGTTCACCAAAATGGTTTTGGGCTTAGTAAAAATAGAAATTTGGTTTTTTTTTTTTTTGATTTATAAGGATATTGAGGATCGAACACAGGACCTCTAGCATACTACCCAAACCCCTCAACACAAGAAAAATTATGTTTTTAAAATATAACTAAATTTGTGTTAATAATCAATTAATAAATATATTTTTCAATGTACCAAAAAAAAAATATTTTTCAAAAATTATTAATCAATTAATAAAAATGTTTTTAAAAAAATAAAAATAGTTTAATAGATGGCTCGGATCGGATATATATTCATTCATCCGAAAAGTGATAATGGATGGATTGGATGAATACTTCCAATCTTCCAAATTTCCACTTTTGTCCTCTTACCATCTTTCTTCAATTTCTCTTTCTTACTTCTACTCTACCAATCACACCATATTTTTTTTAAGAGATAAGTTAGTTAGTTACGGTTAGAACACAAATATTATCCCTCTTTTACTTTTTTTTTTTTTAATCTTTTTTATAAGCAATGTTAGTTGTTAGTACTATAATGTTAGATTAATTTTCTCCTTGTCAGAATTCAAACGCTAGACCTCCAACTCCTTAACCCCGCTCAATTAGCTTAACCAATTGAGCTACCCATCCCACCCTATCGTCCCTCTTTTACTTAAATTCAACTACAAATCAAATACATTAAAATACACATTATATAAGAAATTGGATAAACAAAAAAACTAACAAAGTTTCACTTCACCATGTCAGAATCAAACGCCATAGCAAATGGTTTAGCTGGTGCTGGTGGTGGAATTATTGCTCAAATATTAACTTATCCACTTCAAGCTGTACCTTAATTTCTATTCCAATTATTTCTTACTTTCTAACTATTTGAGCTTTTTAACGAATTCAATTCAATTTCATTGCATTTTTTCAGGTTAATACACGCCAACAAACTGAGAGAACACTTAAAAGGAACAAACAAAGTTTGATTCCTCAATCTTCCAACACAACAACCACTGCTTCTTCTTCTTCTCCTGGTTTTTTTGTTCAGATATTTCAGGTAATAATGAATTTTAATAATTTTATTTATTTTTGTTTATTTTTATGATTTTTTGAGTATTTCAAGTATGACCCTTTATTAGGTTATTGGAAATGAAGGTTGGGGTGGACTTTATAGTGGCCTTAAGCCTTCTCTTCTTGGAACTGCTGCTTCTCAGGTTTGCAATTTTATATATATTTTTTTCAATCTATGTAGCACCGACACGAGAGACACGACATGGATACTGATATATCGTCTAATCCTATGTCTCATAATGTATCCTATTCCCAAAGTTTTATTGTTTTGTCAGATTAAATGTCACATTTGAGTTGTGCGCAGTTCTTATGAAAATGATTAGTTGTGTTGATTTCAATGGTTTCATTTACTAAAACACTTTTATGAATAAATATAGAAGGCGGAAGTACAGTACTTTAGAACTATGAAGCACTGATTTTGACACGGACTCCAAACACGACACAAACACAGATATGTCGACACTGCTGATTTAAAAAATATGTGGACCTGTCGAACTCAATGAATATGCTGTGTTTATGGAATTTTAGACTTACATTTCAATGCTTATTTTTTTCAAATGTTGTCAGGGAATTTACTACTTCTTCTATCAAATTTTTAAGAACAAAGCTGTGGCTATTGCAGCAGCAAGGAAAGTCAAAGGGCATGGAGATGGTACCGTTGGAATGTTTGGTTGGCTCGTTGTAGCTGCTATTGCAGGGTGATTATTATTTTACCGCATGTCTATATTTTCATTCGAAGTGTTACCTTGTATTGTCTATGTGATAGTGAACCTCACTTTCATGTATTTGAGTCATATTCATATTGAATTTGTCTTATGCAGGTCCTTGAATGTTCTGTTCACAAACCCAATTTGGGTTCTGGTGACTCGAATGCAGGTTCGTTATTCAGATGTTTTTCTGTTTTCTTGGGATATTTCACTTGTAGTTTTACAGTTTGTAAAATGCAATTCATGTCATGTTATCGACTCATGGATGCACATGTTATCGGCTTCAATGCATTACATGCACAACCTTGGTTATGTAATGGTTAAGAGAAATAAGTTGACATTTTTCACATGGAAGCATCGTTATGCGACAGAGTCGAAAAGGAGAACAGTCAATAAACTCCGAATTCTTAAATTAGCTAGCCGATATTTGTTTTCCTCGATGATACCAATGTAGCACTCACCCTTCTGATTAAATATATGTTAATTGTCAAACACGTGTTAGACTCCGAAATGACACAGATACAAACACATGTGGTTACATTCAATTATTTTGTTTTCTCAAAATATTACCAGTGTCGACATGGCAATTTTACTATGTTAGTGTCGTCTGATATCTGTGCCTATGTCTGTACTTCATAGGATGTTACCACAAACTACATATCCATATTTTGGGTCCATTTTTGTTATGATTGACATTTTATATTTTGATTTTAGACACATAATCAAGCAGAAAGAAAAATCATGGAGGAAAAGAAAGAAGTGTTAAGAAAGGCTGCTTCTGAAAGCAGGTTAGCAGGTTCAACATTGGAAGACAGATTAGAAGAACTAAATTCTACAAAACCTAAACCATTTGGGACTATACATGCAGTGAGTGTCGATTTTTCTCATTTTTATTAATTTCCCTCTCCTTAATTTTCTTGAAACTGCAAATTTAAATTGTAACTACTCCATTGAAATTTTGATTTGATGAAAAGGCTAATGAAGTATATACCGAAGCTGGTATAGTTGGATTTTGGAAAGGTGTCATCCCAGCTCTTATTATGGTTAGTCTTACCAATTATCTTATAGATATATCCAGTTCAGTGTTGTGAATTATCGATTGCGGAAAATAACGATTTGTGTATACTTTGTTACACTACTGTGGTATAACACCACTACAGCCTCTATTATACAACATTTTATACTAATATAGCACATCACATAACAATAGCAGTTTGTTCAAATTTCACTACGCTATTTGACAACAATGATTCAGTTAATATACAATATTTTTGTATAATTGTTATATGATTTGGAACTTTCATTATAGGTATGCAATCCATCTATCCAGTTTATGATTTATGAGAGTTCGTTAAAGCGTTTAAGGGCAAAACGCTCTGCTAAGAAGCAAGGGGATACAAGTATAACTGCTTTGGAGGTATAGAATACTTAAGAAATATACAAGTGGAAAGCATGTCTTAGGAGAACATTTTAATTTGTTTGATGTCACTTGCTTGTATATTTTTCTTGTTGTGTATATCAGTAAGCATCCTCTTGTCATTCAAAAAGGTCTTTATCGTCGGAGCGATAGCAAAACTTGGAGCTACTGTCACAACATACCCTTTGCTAGTTGTAAAGGTACGTAACACTCATACATAGTTCCTTCATTTTCTTGTGAATTAGTATTTATTACTATAAAAATTATAAAAACTTAACCAGAAATCGTAAAATCATAAGAATATGAATGTTCTTCTCAACCTCAGTAAAGCCTCTTGAGGTTTTTTTGTAGTTATTTATAATTATTAGGTGGACACTTACGGGTCTATGCGTCGAGTTTAAGAGTACACTGAGGCAGAATGAGTTTACATAGAATCTTGAGTTTGACAATCTTATATTTTATAGTCTTTTGTGCGGAAGTATGTATCGAAGTCACCTTCTGCACAGCAAAACTTATAAGCGCACAAGCATCGTAAAGCCTCGTATATGCTACTAGACTAATATTACATCATGTTTCGTCCTTGCAGTCAAGGCTTCAAGCAAAACAAGAGATTGGTGGAAGCAACTCTTTAAGATACTCAGGTTTGATTTTTGATAGATGAGAGATATAACTTAATTTTCCTTTGGATTTTGTTAAATATTTTTTTGCCCTATCCTTACCAGTATCTGGTTCATACTGATAATTCTGTTTCTATTATTGTACCTTCAACTTCAAAAACTGTTTTGTTAACTTGCTTCTAATTCTTTTTTTTTGTTACAACTTGCTTCTAATTCAGCTGCATAAAAGAGTAACAAAAGGGGATAGAAAATAAATTAAAGGGCCAAAAATTTCTTTAACGATTTCTATTAAGTGGACGCAGTTGTCACCTTAAAAGCCGATTTTGCAAGAGTTGAATTAGGGTCAACCAGTGGTATCAGAGTCTAAGATCTGTTGGACCATATGTTATCAGGTCATTCTTGTCACACTCCAGATAAGTGAGGGTAGTCCTCAACTTACCAGCCGGTTTTAAAGGGTTGAGATAGGCTGCCGAACCTAAATTCTACGAATTTACTTGATTACTCACCATAAAATATCTACTCTTGACTAACAATTTTCTTTGGCATTCCCTCAAGACATTTCTAAATAAGAAAAATAACATTACATTACAAGGGGAAGATGCCTTGATTTTGAGTGTAGTACTTACTAGGGAAGATGATACGACCCGATTCAAGTAGGGTCATACTTCAAAGTTTAGAGGAAAAGCTAAAGTTATAAAGGATGAAAAGATTAAACTTTTCATTGATTGCAAATATGAGGCTGGTGCATTCTCACCATAAGATAGCTACACTCTAACAGATTCAATTCTTACTCCCTAACAAGATATATTCTATATATCCTTCTAGAATTGGCTAAATCATCACATGAGTTCTTCTTTTGGTTTAGAGTTTTACATTTTCGAATGTTGGTTATTTGGTTTTGTTGGCTGATATTATGGCATACGATACCGTTTTCGCAATATTGTTAACAGCACCATCAAAAAGATTCACGATATCCTTGAGAATCTCTAAAACATTCTGTAGTTTACATTTTAGAAACTGAACCATTTTGGATGACTTTACCCTTCTGTGTTAATATGTATACTTTTACTGATAATCTGCATACTTATCAGCAATCGTATTCAAAGTTTTAAATCTAGCAATCCTTGAATGATATTGCGGATATTTCTAGACAGATCTATTTGATATGAGCTCATTCGCAGTAACATAAAAAACCTTGATGTTGCAATCCAAATTGTTGTTGCAGATCAGTTATTATTTCATTTTTCTTTTACGCATACTTATTTATTTATTTTCTGAAGTATGTGTTTCCCTTTCCTAATTCTATAAATAATTTCAGGTACATTTGATGCAATTCTTAAAATGATCCGTTATGAAGGATTGCCAGGTTTTTATAAGGGCATGAGCACAAAGATAGTACAGAGTGTTTTTGCTGCTTCTGTATTATTCATGGTAAAGGAGGAGCTTGTTAAGGCTATCATGAATCTTGCAAATAAAAGCAAAAAAGTTGTATTAAGTTTGAGTAGTTAATTTGACTTCTTTTAGATATATACAAATATTACTAGTAGCTTGAACCTTATAATCTTAAGGAACAAAGTTCAAATCTCCTCAAAGACAGTTGTAAATGAGATAATTGATTTTCTCCCATGTCACTTTAGTATAAAAGTAGATATTTGATTATTTTGAATCAAATTAAATTTATAAGTGATACAAAAATTATGTTTATTTTGGGTTGCCATACCTACATCAAATATATTTCATGAGTATCAAATATATTTTTCAATGGCGTTTAATGATATATATGAAGATATAATAAAAATAAAAATCGTAAAATCATGGTTTCATTACAAGAATAAATATCCATATTTCAAATCTTTCTATTGATATAAAAAATCAATTTTAAAAATGTATCTAAAGATCAGGTAAACTAATGTAACCGATGTTTCTTCTCTAATGGTATGTCGTGTTATATCTTGTGTTTCGGATCTATTGCAAATAAATGGAACAAGAATTAAGATGAATAAAAACATGATAATGGTTGCACATGCATTCCAAAGCGTGTCATTACATTAAGTTTTAAGTTTGATTTGCCCTCATCAGTTTATACAAACTAGACGTAAATGGAATAATCGACGAATCCACTTCATGATACTTTAGAAACCTTGACATGGATTGACATGCATGTCAAGCATATCGATCAACAATATTTTTTAGAATAAAGTTCCCTCGATTACTCTCATGCACTAGAGAAAAGAAAAAATGATTTAAGAATATTTTTGGCAGAATTTCTTAGTCATGAAATGCGTACTATGTTTCTGCATTTAGAGTGACTCTATTTATAGAGAAACTCGTACCAATTGAAGACAGGAATCAACGCTTGAAAGATTTTCAGCAATGTTAATTTGAAAATTATATATGGTTTACTCTTGTTCACAAAAGGTTGTAAGACTAAATCAAGAGACACATTGTTTTATACTAACAATTGCATAATTTCAAGTATATTTTGGAAATTCTCCAACAATCCCATATTATTTTCAAAATATATCTAAATCCAATATTCTGAAAATTTCATTTTTTTCAAATAAAGGTATTTTACGATTTGAACCATTATTTAGTAGGTTAAGTTTCCACCTATCCTCAAATGGTTTGGTAAGGAAACTTTGAACCAATTATTCGTTAGAACAAGTGTGCATAACTAACACATGAAATTCCCATAATCATTAGACTTGAGGCTTCTTATTAAAGTATAATATGAGTTTGCACCATTGGACATCAATTACATCCACACTTGTATCGCATCCCTAATGATGTCTTCAATGACTTTACCATCATATCCTTGTCAATCATTTCATCAAATAATTGCAACATATTCCAATAAACTTTGAATATTCAATCAAGCACATAGCTATGTTTTTTTTACAAACTTTGAATACTCTTTATATATTTTTGATAGTTTTAACCAACTATCACAAAACTTTGATTCAGATCAAATCAAAATTTGAATCAAATCAAAATGAGATAACGCTGACAATGAGGCTTGAGACAGTTATAATGGTGATAAGTTTTAGGTTCGGTGGATTACGAGGGGGAAGATATATGCAAAACAGGTTAACACTCAAATAATCAAGATAGTATGCGATCAAAGAGGAGTGAAGTGAAAAGTGATTGAATTGTGTTCCTTGGTGCCAAAGCTATGTCTTTATATAGGGGGAAATAGTTTTAATCTTTTGTGATGGAAGACAACAACTAGCATAGGGCAATGAGAGTCATTAAGATGAACTTTAACAGCCTGAGAGTGTTTGTGAGAGGAGTATTTACTACATGTCTTCCACCGTTCTGTCCAACACAAAATTAGAGTATTTGAGCTGTGAGCATTGGGCCTGGCCTGGTTGGGAACATTTCTAAATGCGTGTGTTTAGATAAAGTATTAGAAAATTTTATTGTGATCAATTTTGGACCACTTTTTTAAATTTTAAAAATAAGGACCAATTTGCAAATTTTGAAAAATTTTAGGGGTCAATTTGTTAAAAAGTTTATAGAGGTTAATTTGAAAATTTTGACATGAGAAGAAGAAATTTCAAATTCAAAACTTTTAGGAGTCATTTGAAATTCCTAAATTTTGCTTATACAAAATACTTGTTAATTCCCAACATTTTGATAATTTTACAACTTTATCATCAAAACAAGATAATTTAGATAGAAAAATATAAATAGACGCTACCTAATAGAGGTCCACTTTTAATCTCATTCTTAGAAGGATACTCTTCAACATTTAGACCACTAAAAAAGACATCAACCCTACTCATAAAGATACCATTAGTCTAACTTCCAATCTAGAAAATCATTATATATATATATATATATATATAGTTTGTAAAAATTAAAAACATTTTATCAGAATTCAGAACTCCACAAATCAAAATTTATTCTTTGTAGCAAGAACACGCTGCATCCTTTTAGCCCATATGTGATAGTTGTTTTCTCCTTCCAATTACGGTGTAACACAAAATGTTGGATTTTCCGATGGATGAATGCAAAACAGATCCAGAGCTGCATCTGGATTTGCACCATTGTTGTTGTTTCTCTCCATTATGATCACACGAAGAAGATAAAGAATTGGATTGAATCTCATACACATACGGATGAACAAAAAAAATGAGGGAAATCTAGAATTTCAAAGGGTAAAATTCTCATTCATGTGAAAGGAGATTATTACAATGTTATATACAAGTTGTTGGTGTGCCATAATTACTAACCAACTAGCAAACTAACTCCTAGATGAAAAAGGGTAACTTGTTGAGCAAGTTACTTATTGTCTTCTTCTATTATTAAGTAGGGGTGTCAAAATGGATTAGGATTGGATTGTTAATTAATGGGTCAAAGTAATCTATTAACAATCCATTAACATTCAATCAAAAAATCTAATCCAATTCATCCATTAGAGATCAAATCCAATCCACCCATTATCATCTTTCTAATGGATGGATATCCAATCCATCCAATAATAGTAATTTAAGTATTATTTTTTATTTGCAAAACGTAATTAATCTATTAGACTAGCAAATCATTGATGGTTAATAAGGAAAATATATTTCAAATATATACATAATTTTTTATTTGATAAATCAAATATATACATAATTGTAGTTATAAGGAAAATTATACAATTATATGTTGTATAATTATATGTTGTACTTATGAAAACTTAGTTTATTCCTCCAGCAGCTGCCCCCACCCACACTAAACCCTAGTTTATTCTTTTGTGCATCCACCAAAGAGGAGTGATTTTAGGGTCAATTTTTGATCCAAAATCACCCCTCTAAATAGTTTTTCCTTTTCTTTTCAATTAAATAAGTGATTATCCACATCAAATCATTACAAATCTGAAGACTTTGAAGACTTGGACGTCAACGTTGCAAATCCGAGCGCATGAACATTCCAGTGACTTTTATTTTGTCATATTTGTAGGCACTTTCATGATGACGTACGTTGTATGCTATTAACCTAGGTGCTGCAAGTTTGTTTGTAGATTCATCTTTTTCAGTTTTTAGCAATTTTGAATTTGTAATGATCTATGTATTTTCGATTCGAGTGAATGAATCCTTATTTTTAATCAAAAAAAGTATTATTTTTTATTTCATAAAAAATTAAAAACAACCCAAAGACTAAGTTCAAACATTATGTTTCATATTAATTTAATTTTTTTTCTTTAAGTAAATGGTGTAAAAAGTAAAAACAATTCAAACACTAAGTCCAAACATTATATTTTTTTTGACAAATGACCCAAACACATTGTGATAGCCCAAATCATTTTTTTTTTCAATAACAGATTTTTTAAATAATAATTAAATGCATGTGGTGGTGGCCGCTGGTCAACAGTCGGTCAACGCCGGACCTTCGGCGCCGGCGCGGTGGCTGACGGCGGCAGGGCTAGATTTTGTAGACTGTTAAAGTACAAAAGTAAGTATGTTTATATCGTCTCCACAGGGACTGGTGCGATATTAGTGCCGTTCAACAATTTATATTGTTTCAAGTAAGGGTTCCAAAGATGGTTGGTAAGGAATATGTAATTTGCGAAATTGTAAAAGACGTCAAAGATGATTAAAATCCAGAGAGATTGGATTGCTGGGATTAAACTTCGCTAATTATCCCTATGTATTATCTTAATTAGTTATATATATTTCAGCTATCAATCAATATTATCACGTATCGCTCGTCGAACGTTTCCGTGTCCAGATAACGCCGAGATATCTATTATACCTATTAACCTCCGATGTCTCGAATCGTCAATCAAAACAATAGCATTAAACTTCGATACTCTAAGTGAATATTGAACCTAAATCTATGTCTAGAGTTTAGTATTCAACAAGTGATTGTCCTAGTTCTTTGATTCAAATAATATATGTCTATATCAATTGAAATCTTAAAGTAAAACATGAAAATCAAGGATAACACTGATATTGATGGATAATCTAAAACATATATAAAACCATAATCAAGATTAATACATAGTTATAAACAAGCTACATCCCAACAAAAGTGTCTTTAGCTACTCATTACCATGGTAGATTTACACAAGTGAGAAGAAAAGAAATGAAATAACAACACCGGTGTCGATTTCTCGAACAGTTGGTATGCATCCACTTCGTTTCCTCCGTCGTTTTGTGCTTTCCCTCTCTGTTCTGCGTTCAGCTCCTTTTTCTCCCCAAGTGTTGTGCGTGTTGTGTTGTGAGAGAATGAATGAATGGAATGGTCCCTTTGTAATTGCATGGTGGATGCCTTTTATAAGCTTCAAAAGTAATTAGGCGGTGCTCACACCACTTGTACAAGGCGATTTACACTTTTTTTTTATATGATAAATATGCTATCATCAATGTTGTCAGAATCGGACCGGACCGGCCGGTCGGACCGGGAACCGGTGGTCAAAGCGGTCCGGTTGAGCCTTAAAAACGGTCAGAACAGGAACCGGTGAAAACCGGTTGAACCGGCGCGGAACCGGTAAAAACCGGTGAACCGGCCGGTTCAAGCGGTTTGGCGGATCTGCTATTTATTTTTTTATGTTGAAGACACCAAAAACTTGTTGGCTTGTTTGAAAAGAAAAAAGATTGAAACTTGGGAAGAAAGAATTGGAAACAAGGTTGTTAAGTAACAATGCAAAAAGATGAAGAGAAATTTAATTGTTTTGATTCATTTGAAAAGAAATAAGAAGCAAATATTGATGATAAAAAATGAAGATCTGTAAAAAAAGAAAAGGGGAAAAAAATGAAGAGGAAACAATAGCAGTGACAGGAGAAGAAAAGAAAAAAAAAGATGAATAGTTAATAATAAAAAATGGTGCTGCATGTTGGTCCAATAGAAAAGTTTCTCATGTCTTTAAGTAAGATGACAAAATGTGTCTCCAAACATGTTTTCTTAGTCTCCAAGTATGTGGTTCCACTTGCTTGTATTTTTTCATTAAGTTCATAAAACCTACAAAAATGAGAAGAAACAGGTGAAAGTAGCTAAAATACTAATTTACTAGTAAAGACTAATATTTACCAATAGTTGAGATTTTTACTTCAAATAACTTTTAAAACAAGTCAATAAGTGCTTAAAATCTATATGTAAAATCACTGTTTTTAGCACTTATCATAGACATATCTATATCTTGAAGTAACTATAATATTCATCTTTTCCGATCAACAGCCTATTTAAGGCCATGCACCCAAAAATATCATAAGCATTCACATGTGGGTCCTGATCCAAAAAATAATGTATTTAATATGAATACCCTCTCCAACGTTAAATTTATACTTAGTAAATGTAGGGTTGGGATTGAGTGACTTTTTGGAGGGAAAGTCATGGTGACTTTAGTGTAATTTTGGGTGTTTTATGAGAGAGAAAAATGAAAGAGAAATTATAATTAAGATGAGAGAGAGGGTAATATAGAAGAGAGATAGAGAGAAAGTCATGGTGACTTTCCCTCCACAAAGTCACCCAATCCTTACCCAATAAATGTATCTTCCACTGAATTTATCGTAAATATTAGTAAATTCCCACAACATGAGCACATGCATATATATTAGACAAGAAAATAAAAATTAGAGAAATGATAGTTATTCAATTAAAACCAAACAAATTAAAAATACAACTATTTCCGTGTATCTATGCTACTTTTTGATTTTTTAATACTTTTTGTATATTTTGGAAACCGTGCATATATAGAGAGAAATAGAATACGATTGTCGTATTTTTGTCTATAGAAAGTTGTTCATATAACAACATAACTCTTTGTATAATCAATCTAATATGCATGCTTTTACAACCCTACTTTTGAATCATTGCCAACTTTACCGTCACCGGTGATTCCATAAATGTGCACCACATCCTCAGCAAGAATTTCAGCAATTGTAAAAAAGGATCTGATTTTAATGAGATTTTTTATGTTCTTATTAGTGTTGGTATTTCCACGAGATTATTGGATTTCAGTCGGATTTAGTAAATCTGCTCACCCCTAACGGATACACTATGCTAAAAACATCGTTTTTTTAAAGTTTATCTAAACATAGTGATATGACTTGACAAAAGTAATAAATAAATAAAGAATATGTCAAGCACGTCAAGCACGTGAACTCATACGTATGTCATAAAATTTGCATAAGTTGCTTGCAATACCTGTGTGTCGGCCGGATTCGGTCTTCGACAATTTGTCTTAAAATCCAAACTCGTCCATGGATAACCGTGTCAAGTGCGGCTGGTTTTTTCAATTTTGTAGACATATGAACCGACCCACAACGGCCCGACGTTTTATTTTCTATCGGTTTCATCGGGTTTCGGTCGGATTCAGTAAATCTGATCACCCCTAATGGACACACTATGCTAAAGACATGATTTTTTTAGTTTATCTAAACATAGTGATGTGACTTGGCTAGAGTAATATATAAGTAAGTAAATAAATAAAGAATATGTCAAGCACATCAAGCACGTGAACTCATACGTATGTCATAAAATTTGCATAAATTGCTTGCAATACCTGTTTGTCGGCCGGACTCGGTCTCCAACGATTTGTCTTAAAATCCAAACCCGACCATGGATAACCGTGTCAAGCTGGTTTTTTCAATTTTGTAGACATATGGACCGACCCATACCCGCCAGTACGTTTTATTTTCTATCGATTTTATCGAGTTTCTGTCGGATTCAGTAAATCTGCTACCCCTAGCAGACACACTATGCTAAAGACATAGTTTTTTTTTTTTAGTTTATCTTAACATAGTGATGTGACTTGACAAGAGTAAAAAATAAATAAAGAATATGTCATGCACATCACGCACGAGAACTCATGTGTGTTATAAAATTTGCATAAGTTGCTTGTGTTTTGGTCGGACTAGGTCTCAGAATTGAGGCAATATTTTAATTTCTTGAAATTATTGTTCCTTTAGATTTTCGAGTTTTAATTAATATTGAAGTTTATAGACAATTCTGATATGTATCTTAAAATTATTTTGATGATTGATTTAGAAATATATGTGTGACACCCTAAATGACACAATTTAGTTATAATATCTTATTTAAAATGTGAGTCGGATTTAGGGTGTTACTATAACGGGGAGTACTTTACTCTCTTTTCCATCATATGAAAAGTTCTCGATCTCCATTCTTCATTTCAAGTATTCTTCCATATCTTCTTTAATGTAGTGCCCATCAATATTAAAAAATATATCAATTTTTTTTTCTTTTCAATTAAATTAGTCGTAAAAAATAGTTTAATCACAAAACGAATAAAAATTAAGATATTATTGTGACTATTGTGATTATAATAAACTATACATATAATTTATACATTTTTTTAATGGCAAAAAAATATATAATTTATACATTTATTGTGTGAAAATATAAATAAATGAAAATATAATATATAAAGTACTTGAATATATAAATATTATTTTATTAACGTGTTTAGTTCGAAGTATCCGTAGGACATGGGATACAATTATATCCCCATCTTCAAACCTCCCTGGGTGGATTTTCACATATAAGGATAAAAAAAAACCAAAAAATATCGAGCATTTATGATGGTGTATGTAGACTTATTGTTGGACATATCCAAAGTCACAAAATAAATTTTAAAAAATAATATCACAAAGGAATGTTTTAGAGCTCTGCAAAAAAGTTAATTTTAAAAAACCAAATTTGGAAATGTTTCCAAGAAAAAAATTCAGTCCACATTTTAATATAGTATAGATAAAATAATTTTTTAAAATATTTATCAGTACAATATAAGATAAAATAACAATTACAGTACTTTTCTTAAAGCCATTCAAAAAAAAAAAAAAAAAAAAACAGTACTTTTCTTAAAATTAAATAATTACCCTAAAATTCATCATAAAATTTTATTATTCAATACTCTGATCATAGCTTATTAGTTTAGTAATTTTGGAATGTTACACACCAAATTCTCTCAATGGTATATATATATATATATATATATTCAATTAGAAGTAATTAAAATCCTTCGTCAAAAAAGAAAAATAGAAGTAATTAAAATTCTGTTGTACTCCCAACTAACTTATTTAAAGGCCATGTATCAAAAAATTAAAAGCTAGTCCTTGTTGAAAGTGTAATTGATCATGCATGTCAATATATTTAATTACAATTGATCACTCATCTTCTTCATGCTATCATTTATAGACAATTTGAATTTTATATGCACTATTGTCTAAGCATAATGACCTTGTTTCAGTATATTATGATATTTGTTGCCATTTTTTTCATCATATTCTACAATATATGGAGATGCAACAAAAATGTACTTGTTCCAAATTGGCCAATAATTGGCATGCTACCATCACTTTTGTATAATCAATCAAATATTCATGATTATGCAGCCTATCTTTTGAAACATCATGGAGGAACTTTTCAATTTAAAGGACCTTGGTTCACAAACATTGCGAGCTTTATCATCACTAGCGATCCCATGAATGTGCACCACATCACTAGCAAGAATTTCAGCAACTATGGAAAAGGGTCTGATTTTCATGAGATTTTTGAAGTTCTTGGTGTTGGTATTTTCAATTTAGATTCCAATGAATGGAAACAAGAAAGGACACTACTTCATTCATTGCTCAAAAGAAAAACCTTTGAGATATTCCTTCAACAAATCATTCAAAAGAAGCTTGAGAATTGCTTATTACCATTTCTTGATCAAGCATCAACAGGAGTACAAGTACTCGACTTACAAGATATTCTTGAAAGGTTCACCTTTGATACTACATGCATTTCTTTATTCGGATTTGATCCTAATTGCCTTCCTTACAAGTTTAACGAGTTATCGGATATTGCTTATGTAAAAGCTATTTCTGTGCTTGAGGATGTGATATTGTTGAGGCACTATATTCCAAAATGTATTTGGCAGCTACAAAAATGGTTAAAAATTGGTCAAGAGCTAAAGGGCAAGCTAGCTCAAGAAAATCTTCACCAATTCGTGTACAAATGTATAAATTATTACAAAGGCGATGAAGAGAAAAGAAGATTGAGAAACAATAAAGATGTGGATGAAAGTCGTTCTTGCTTGTTAAACGAATTAATGAAGGAAGGATTGGAAAAGGGCGAAAGGGTTGATAGGTATATTAGAGACACTGCAATCAATCTATTAATTGCGGGCAATGGTACAATTAGTTCTGGTCTCAGTTGGTTCTTTTGGCTTGTTTCAACTCATCCTATTGTTAAAGCTAAAATTATTCAAGAGATTAAAGATAATTGTTTAACAAAAGGGGAGAATTTGATCACTAATTTAAATGTAGAAGTTCTTGATAAGCTAGTTTACCTTCATGGAGCTATAAGTGAAGCCTTAAGGCTTTATCCTCCTCTAGCATTTCAACACAAATGTGCAGTCAAATACGATATACTACCTAGTGGAGACCATGTAAGTCCGAATACAAAGTTAATATACTCTTTGTACGCAATGGGAAGGATGGAACAAATATGGGGCGAAGATTGTTTGGAATTTAAGCCTGAGAGATGGATATCAGATAAAGGGCAAATTATACATGTACCATCTTACAAGTTCATAGCATTCAATGCTGGTCCAAGAAGTTGTTTGGGGAAAGATATTAGCTTTGTTGAAATGAAAATGGTTGCAGCTTCTATATTATGGAAGTTTCACATACATGTTGTAGAAGGTCACTCTGTAACTCCAAAGGTTTCTATTGCTCTTCGCATGGAACATGGCTTTAAGGTCAAAGTCAATAAAAGATGTGATATAGATTGATGATGTTTTTAATAGTTTTTTAAGTTTCTAATGGAATGTATGAATCACTTCTTTTTCATTTCTAAACTTTGTAAAGTTTGTATCATGTGCTAATTTTTCTGATAGTTCTGTTGGTGGTAATTTTTCTGCTAGTGTTTTAAGTTACAAATTTGTTACTTAGCAATGTGATCTTGATTTTGTATATATATATATGCTCTTAACGATCTTGTCTTTATACATCTTGTGCTTAATCTTGATCCTATTAATAAATTTTTCTTTTCTAAAAAAATAGATATAATTATATAGTAAACAGTATTATAATAACAATATTATATTAATAGTGAAAGAATAGTTTTACAGCTAATACTAACAACTCGTGTGCAAATTTAGTAATTTGCAAAGCAAAGCTAGTTAATTTTGAGGTTGGTAATAATGAAGTCTCACGTACATCCGTTGCGAGATAGTCGGAATGTGTGTTTATAAGTGAGGGCAATCCTCACCTTACAAGCTGGTTTTGTAGGATGAGTTAGGTCCAATACTCAATTTTAAGAGTTCAACATTGAAAGTTTTAAACAAATAGAGAAAGTTCTTGCCTATAAAACGAGTGCATCATGATTCTCGAGACAACTGTGGAGACTCGATATTTTACATGGAAAATTGTAGTGTAGTTAGTTCGTATATTCTTTTGGGTAAAAAAAATTGGTTATGTAAAATTGGGACTATTTCACCGATGTTTACATTGATTATTTTACCGGTTCTGCAGACTTCGGGTTCTATATGATGCTAGGTCTCGTTCCTATTTCGACAGGCTAAATTGGTTGGTCTAATGCGGTTTTAAAACATTGGAATGTACAATTCAAAAAATGAATTATATATATTATGTTTTTTTTTAAGTAGTCCAGTTCAAATTCCAACTTAAGTGGATAAGTGGGATGACCGAGGTTTGAATCCCGCCACTACATATATAATGCAATGTCTCTGGCAAGCTAACATCAATGACATAAAAATCAGAAATACACATAATATGCAACAGGTGCTTGAATATGAGATGACTTACGATTCGTTTCACATTAATGAGATGCTAGGTCTTTGTTTCTCTACTGTAGTCCCATTCTGTGCCTTCTGTACCTATTTGAGACATTTCATATTGAATTAATGAAATGATGTTGTTTTCATAATACATTGATACTTGTTATACTGTTTTCTGATTTTTTTCCCCTCTGTTGTGAGTCCTTCGAATTCATTGATGCGGTTCAGCCGCTGTGATGCTTAATTCACTATGAATATCTCATAACCATGTACCATTATTCAACTCATATTGACAATCCTTGTGCCTATATGTTCGGTTTACATTTATAATTGTTTTAGAACTTTTGCTTCCTATTCATTTGTTTTTTTTTTTTTTTTGTGTTTTTGAATTGGCGAAATTTGGTGAGATATATTTTTATATTGAGAAACTTCAATTCTTATTGTTATTAGGCTTAATTACACTTTTGATCATTTATCTTTATTTTAGGTTTCAAATTGGTCTCTTATCTTTTGAAAGTTTCAAGTTAGTTCCTTATCTTTATTTTAGGTTTCAAGTTGGTCCTCCGATCAATTTTTTTACTATTACCGTTAAATTTGGATACGTATCATCTGTCCAAGTGTGTCACGTGTCCAAATTAGTTTGTCACGTGTCAAAACTTAACGGAAATAATTAAAAGCTAACTAATAAGTTTTTTTTTTGAAGAAACTAAATTAGCCCTCACAAGTCAATACCACCGGACCAACTCAAGTGGATAAGCTAACTTATAAGTTCTTCACTATATAAGTTTATCCGCTATAAGATAGCTTATCAGCAATCTGCTATTTTTTTTATCAATAAGAGCATAGGTATAGTAAATGTGTCTTGAAATTCGTGCAGTCAACTTTTCAAAAGTGTAATAAAAAGTAATAGTTTCAACAAAAAAAACTCCTTAACCGGTACCCTTGGTGTGGATTTAAATTCCCTGTTGTAAAAAACAACATGGTTTTCACGTCATTTAAGATCTCAACCATGAATTACATATCTCAACTGCTTAAGATAAAATTAATACTTCATTAATATTGTAAAATGTTATACTAGTACTCCCTCCAGTCCTTTTTATAAGGAACACTTTGGAGGAAAAAAATTGGTCATTTTTATAAGAAACTTTTTCCAATTTTCAAATGTTTTAAATGTTTAATTTCACTTATGCCCTTATTTATTATGAGAAAGAATATTAAATATAAGTAAGTTAGTTGAATTAAGAGTAATTAAATAAAAGTATACATGAAATATATTTAAATTTATAAGAGTATTAAATGAAAATAACTATATATAAAATGTGTTTCCTTGATCTGTGTGCTATTTTTAGAGTGTTCCTTATAAAAAGGACTAGAGTATTATACTATAAATGGAACAAATTTCACACTCATTGTTGTAGGATGAATCAAATATTGTTGTAGGATGAGTCCCAAATATCTTCTATTGTGTCTATCTCTCTCCTAAATGGAGAATAAATAGAGGAGTGGTAAATGGAGTGAATCCAAACACGTTGTAGGATGGAGAGAGTATTTATTCATCCTCTTTTTCTTATGATATCATTTCAGACAAAATTTGATTCACATCCACTTTAGTCTATATACCATATGACATTGTTTCAATATATTACACTATTTGTAGCCATTCTCTTCATCATATTATACTATATATGGAAACGAAAAAAAAATGTAGTTGCACTAAATTGGCCAATAATTGGCGTGCTACCATCAGTCTTGCATAATCAATCCAATATTCATGATTTTACAGCCTTAGGATTGAAACATTATGGAGGCACTTTTCATTTTAAAGGACCTTGGTTCACAAACATTGCCAATTTTATTGTCACAAGTGATCCCATGAATGTGCATCACATCACTAGCAAGAATTTCAGCAACTATGGTAAAGGGACTGATTTCCATGAGATTTTTGAAGTTCTTGGTGTTGGTATTTTCAATTTGGATTCTGATGAATGGAAACAAGAAAGGAAAATGCTTCATTCATTGTTCAAAAGGAAAAGCTTTGAGATATTCATTCAAGAAAACATTCAAAAGAAGCTAGAGAATTGCCTTATACCATTTCTTGAGCATGCATCCAAAGGTATGCAAGTATTTGATTTACAAGATATTCTTGAGAGATTCACCTTTGATATTACTTGTACTTTTTTATTTGGATTTGATCCTAATTCCCTTCCTTACAAGTTCGACGAGTTCTCCGATATAGCTTATATAAAAGCCATTTCTGTGCTTGAGGATACAGTACTTTCCAGACACTATATTCCAAAATGTATTTGGAAGCTAAAAAAGTGGCTACAAATTGGTCAAGAGAAGAAAAACATGGTAGCTCAAGAAAATATTCACCAATTCTTGCACCATTGTATAAGAAGAAACAAAGATGTGGATGAAAGTCATTCTTCCTTGCTAAAAGAGATAATAAAGAAATGCTCCGAAAACGGTGAAATTGATGAGAAGTATATTAGAGACACTACATTCAATCTCTTGAGTGCCGGAAATGGAACAATTACTTCAGGTCTCATTTGGTTCTTTTGGCTTATTTCAACTCATCCTATTGTAGAAGCTAAAATTATTCAAGAGATCAAAGATAATTGTTTAACACAAGACGAGAATTCGATCACTAACTCAAGTTTGAAAGAGGTTGATAAACTAGTATACCTTCATGGTGCTATATGTGAAGCTTTGAGGCTTTATCCTCCTGTACCATTTCAACACAAGTGTGCAATCAAATCTGATGTTCTACCTAGTGGACACTATGTTAGTCCAAATACAAAGTTAATATATTCTTTGTACGCAATGGGAAGGATGGAACAAATATGGGGAGAAGACTGCATGGAATTTAAGCCTGAGAGATGGATATCAGATAGAGGACAAATTATACATGTACCATCTTACAAGTTCATAGCATTCAATGCAGGTCCAAGAAGTTGTCTTGGGAAAGATATTAGCTTTGTTGAAATGAAAATGGTTGCAGCTTCTATATTATGGAAATTTCACATTCAAGTTGTAGAAGGTCATTCTGTAACTCCAAGGGTTTCTGTTGTTCTTCGCATGGGACGTGGCCTTAAGGTCAAAGTCAATAAAAGATGTTACTGATATAAGCATAAGAGTATGTTTGGTAGAGTTGTGATTTTGATGAAATAATGGTGATATTTTAATTTTTATTGAAATTAAGCATAGCTTTACCAAAGTTATATTATGATTCACCATGATTTCATTAAACTCACGTAATCCCCAAACATGCACTTATAAGTTATGTGAAGTTGAGATTGACGAGAGATGCATGTTGAGTGTTTTGTTGAACCAATATTTGCATGTGTCTATTTGTCCTAGTTAAATAATGGTGGGATCATATTATACTATTTACTAGTTGTGTGTTGTTAGCATATGGATGCATAAGTATTTTTTTTTTACACCATTAATTTATGTGTGCCATTTTTCCTCCATTTTATTTTCCCTTTTTTATCCGTCTTTGTTATAAAATTAGCAATAAAAATATTATTTACACTACAACAACATTTTCAGCCTTAGGCAACAAAACTTTAGACAACGGCTGAAAAACCCTTTTCTATGTGTTGCCAAATTTATATATTTGTTTACTTTATTAGTAAAATTGTTGCGTATTTATTTTAAGCCACGGTTATATACTTAGTATATGGTTTAACTCATTCATTAGAAATTTAATCGGCCCAACTAAATAAATCATGAGTTAAAAGTCATACCGGTTTGACCTTCAATTCAATTTTCTGTTTATGCCATGTGTCTCACTAGTTGTTTAAAGTTTTCACACATGCATGAATTAAGCAAAGGAAACTATATGTTTTCGACATATACATTCAATTAAATTCAATTAAATTATGCATGTTATGTGTATTTTTGTTGAGATATTTTAAAAACTAATTTATAAAAATGACACTATGATTTGATTTAATTGGATACATTTAAAAAATTGTTTTACACCGTCAATACATAGCAATTATTTTAAAAAAATAAATTAATACATTCCCCCTATTCCTTGTAATTTTTAGGTTAAATTGCATGGCTTTTAGCGCTCTAACTTTCACAAACTTGCGATTTTGGTCCCGTGACTAAGTCAAAGCACATGTGACCAGTAATTCACATGACATATCAACATGTCTTGTCACATGGACAATTATTCAAATGCCACATCAGCATATGTGGCAAACCATGCTACATGACATATGAGTCATTTGCCACATGTCAAGACATGCTATATAACATGACATATGAGTCATTTGCCACATATGTGTTGACTCGATCAAAATCAACGGAGTCATCCTTTTGCAAAAGGGGGCTAAAATCGCAAGTTATTAAATGAATCTCATTAAAAAATGAATGGGTACGGGCACGGGTATGGATAATTACCCAAAAAATGAATGGGTATGGGTGCGGGTACGGGTACCTTAGTACCCACCTCACCCCATACCCATATAATATATGTTTATTAATTTTATTTATATTATTATATAAAAGTATATATATTAAATTTTATAAATACAAACACTATTAAACTATTGCTCATGTTTTTAATAAAAGTGTTTATTTATAACATAATCAAACACAATATGAATATGTCAATAGAGATATGAACTTTAACAGATTAGTAATAATTTTGTTTATAATTTTCATAGGTCAACATTAAAATCTTTGAATTTTTTTAAATTTTATTAGAATAATATGATATTTTATAATTGATCGATTTATTCTTCGCAAAAGTGCGGGTAACGGGTACGGGTGTGGGTACTTAGGTATCCACAGAATATGGATACGGGTGCAAAGTTTACTACTCACGCGGTATGGAGATGAGTACAGATATTTTTTTAAACTGCGGGTATGGAGATGGGTACTATAGTACCCTATCCATTGCGATCCCTAAATGGAGAGAATCTTTATTCCAATGGATCGAGAGAATCTTCTCTCATTTACTGGAGTGGAGCCAACCCAACTTCATCTCATTACTTATGATTTATGAAAATCTGTTCATGACAAACAATTGCATTGTTGATATACAGGAAGAGATGCTGATGTACACTATCATCATTCAATTGAACAGTAACAATTTCTAACTCTCATTAATACTTCACGTGATCATTCTCAATTGTAATTCTCATTAGTATCTTTCTTTAATCCACCTGACTCTTTACCCAACTACTCAAACTATAGAATTTCATTATTGCATCCTTAATTTTCCCCTTACAGCATGTTGTCCACATAAGCGAGAGAGCTTGAAAACCATGTGACTGTGAAGCATATTATTATTACTCCACAGTACATGTATTTTTTCCACTAACCTCAAGTACTATTATCTTCACTGTACAGGTGTAATATATTAATGCGCTAATAATGACTTCTGAATCTTTTTGAAACGGCGAAATAACCGACTACTGCATAGCATTTTTTTCATGTTAATATATATGTGACGTAGGATATGTTTGATATGTAAAATGTTACTACTGAATAGAACAGTACAGGACAGTACAAGACAGAACATTACAGTACAAACTTTTAAGGTATTGAATAAATTTTGTGTTCCCATGTTTGGCGGACAAAAGGTTATTTTGGTACTTTAGACAACTTGTACAAAGGACAAAAAGTTATCCCGTGGTTCAGTAGGATAAGAATTTCAGTTTTTGTCCTATCCGGTGGCGGATCGACCGCCCAGCATGCCTGGGCACGTGCCCAGGCTCGGCCCAAAATAATTTTGGTGTTCTTGAGAATTTTTGTTCGGAATTTAAAATTTAAGCATCTATTGAAGAAAAAAAAAAAAAAGGTTAGATTCATGTTCACTGCGAAAAATCAAGTGAAATAGTATACTCGTTTTCGTATTTTGACATCCGGGTAGAACTCCGGTGGTGGAGTTGTAGAAAGGTGGTCGGACCAAGGAAGAAGATGAAGATTCATCTTCAACCTTCAGGTTTAAAACGTGACCGTTGGATCTACCACGCAGGATCTAAAGGTAGAAATCTGTTTTGGATTTTTTTAATCATGGCCATCTGATAGATCCGAAGGCTCCGATCAGAGGGCTGTATCACGCGCCATAGATCAGCACTACGCTGAATCAAATTGTTTTGTTTGGTTTTTAGTAGAATTGGGCTTGGGCCTGATTCCTTTTTTTTCTTACTTTTCAGTACACCCAATTTCAATTTCGCACCCTATGTGACTTTTTTTTACTTTAATTATTGCTTAACCAATTAGTGCTTATTTAAATAAGTACTTATTTTTGTACAAAAAAAAAAGTACTTATTTAAGTTATTTTAATTAATAAAGTGCTTATTCAATTAAGTGCTTAAGTGATTAAGTGCTTAAACAAGTGTTTATTAATCAAGTACTTAGTTAATTAAGAACTCATTCAAGCTTATTTAAATAAATGCTTATTCACATAAGTGCTTATTTAATTAAGTGTTTTTCGCATAAGTGTTTTTTCTTAAGTGATTTTTCTTTTCAAAACTTCATTTCCTTAATTAATTAATGATTAGCTTATGACTTTGTTTCCTTCATACTTTAATTAATTAATTAATTCACTTAATTAATTATGGTAAATGAAGAAGAAGGGTTTATGTATGACTCTCTCCTTCTAATCATGAAGATTCCTGACATATGACTCGTAATCTGATTGATCTTCACTTCTTTTGTTGACAAAATGACAAGTCTCTTTTATTTCGATTTATAACTATTTATATATTATGTTACATGTGAATTTGCCGCCTAAGGTTAAAATTTTGCGCCCAGGCTCTCTAACATTCCTGGCTCCGCCCACTGCCTGTCCCTTGGCCCCCAGTTTGTCCAGTACCATGAACAGTTTTAAAATCAAACACAGTACAACTAAAGTTGTCTTGTCCTGTCCCTTATTTTTTAGCAGATCAAACGCACCCTTAAGGACACATGATAAAGTGTCCTAATATAAAAAATTTGTATTTAATAATGTAAGAAATTTAATACTTAGAAGTAAATATACACAACTTCTAAGCAATAATTTCTAAATTTTTTCTCTTAACATTTGCTCTTAGGATATACTCGCTCCATCCTTAATTATAACCAAAAGTTCATTTTTGAGATTCATTGACTACTGATGTATCCCGTCTATATTATAGTCCAGATACATCAGTTGTTCAATGAATCTGAAAAGTTGACTTTTGTTTATAATTAGGATATAAGTAGTATGTTAACATTCTAATTTTTTTTTATATATACTCCTCCCAAATTTTTGGTACTTTTTGTTTTTTACTTTTGTTCCACAATTTGATCCTTTTAAATAACCAAGGCACAAATTAATGATATTTTACAATTTATACTCTTATTACAACTAAAGCATTCTTAAATGAATTTTCTCTTTCTTAATAAAGTAAGAGTAAAAATAACTTAACGTATCAATCTTTATTATTTCTTAATTCACGTGCGAAACTCTTAAAAACCAAAGTTTTGGGATGGAAGGAGTAATACTCACTACTGCATCTTTGTGAAACTGCGAAACGCATGATAGCGCTTACACATATACTCCTTCTGCGATATTTTATAACCAAATTTCACTTTTTTTTTAAATTCATTATATAATTCATGTTAATATGATCGATAACATAATATTACTATATATCTTATCCAAGACATACCGGACAAGTCATCTTTCATCAAATATATGACTCTTACCACATCTCATGCGTCCAATAAGCACAAAACTACACAACAAAAAAATATTGATAGTGGCCAAAAGTCACGGAAACATACAAAAAAACCACGCAAGAGAGCCTTTGTGTCATAATTCTATCACACACAAAAGACCTAGATGCATGGTTGATCCCTCGGGGTTTTTTAATAAGGAAGCCACAAATGTGCGTCTAGAACATTGTGACCACACCACTGCGGCAAGTAAAGGCATACATGAATGGCGTTGATATTTGATTTAGTGGTAGATCAAAACTGTAGCAAAAGATTTCGGAATTATATATTATATATTTGTGATTAAAAAAATGGAATTTATTTTTTTAAAAAAAGGAATTAGTTTAAGCATCAGTCAACGTTGGTCGCAAATGCGTTTTTGAAACAAAAAAACCTACCAAACAATATTAATAATCAAATTTTTTATAAATTAAATATTAAGAATCAATTTAACATAATAATCACAAAACCCACTTGTATTGGTTTGGTGGTATTGACTTGGAACCTGAGAGCGTGTTCCTCCTTGAGATGTCAATTTAGGTGGACTAATTTAACTTCTTAAAAAAAAACATAATAAACACAAATATAATTTAATTAACGTAATCATCATAAAATATTCAAAATAGTAAAACGAGAGAAAGAATACACCAAAGAGAGTTCACAAAAGAGAATACAAGAAGTACTAAGTCCCCAAAGAAAAATAAAAATCAATAAACTCGTAGATAGAAAACTCCTGAGGTGTCTTCGAACTAGACCGGCCGAGAGTCACCAACCCCCAAAACATGAAACGGACAAAAACAAAGGAATAAAAGAAAACAAGAAAAGAAGACAAAAAACAAGCCCATATATCCCACCAAGACCATCATCAGGCCCCAATATCTAATGGTGATCGTATCCAAACCAATCTAGAAGTAAAACCGCAAATCGAACCAATCCAAACCGAAAACCGCAAAAATCGCATTTAGTGTAAACCGCACTGATCATGTTTCTTCAAACCGCGCGGTTTGGTTTGCGGTTTTCATTTCAGAAAACCGAACCAAACCGCAATACTTAACTTAACCCTATCAACTAGTCGCAATCAACCTATTACCTAGTCCAACTTAGCAAGCCCAACTCAAATTGAGTCCATAAAATAGTAGGCTTTCAAAACATATCATTTCACGTGATCTAGAACTATAATGTTGGTATTAAAAATAAGTTGTTATGTATATGCATATTATATCATGTAAACAATAAAATAATTTAAAATTTCCTAAGTTTATTTTGTAACAAGTTGGTAATATTGTCATATTTTTTATATCGCGATAAACTACACAAACCAAACCAACCCTAACCGCATTAGTTTAGTTTGGTTTGGATGACTTTTTAAAAACCAATTGAACCAAACCGAACCGCATGCATTTTTATCTCGCGGTTAGGATGACTTTTATACTCAAAATTAAACCAAACAGCACCGCGAACACCCCAGTATCACCACCACACAAGTCTCTAACAGTTACAGCACAAAATAAGTTGCACCTCCCATTCATAAAGGGAGCAGGGGCCGACAGGATTTTTGACCAAATACCACTTCCAAGAAAAAAGTTTCACCCTATCAACCAGGTATTCAACCGATGAAGATCTCCCAGGAAAGATTAAGTCATTTCGGAAAATCCAGATTGATCAAATAACAGCATGACAAATTAAGAACCACCCTAAGTGAGCCCTCAAACTGGTACCTATCCCTAACAGAAACTCAACCAAATCTATTATCCCCAGTCAAAACACATTGGAACCCTACTACCTACAAATAAAGTACCACACTGTCGAGGATACCTTGCAAGTTAAGAATAAGTGTTCCACTGACTCAACTGAGATCTCACATAACACATACACACAAGATATTATTAATATCTGTAATCACCCTTCGCCGAAAGAGGTTTTGACGAGAAGGAATCCTATTATGGAGAAGTTGCCACGAGAAGACAATCACTTTGGATGGCACTCAAGACTCTCATACTTTAGCCAAGATAAGGCCAGACACCTCTGGTGGAACAACATCAACCCTAGAGGCTAGCTCAAGAACTGAGTAGGTCGGTTTAACGGAGAAAATTTTGATATCAACATGCCTCCATAACCAAATAGCTTAAACATTAGTGATTTGTATGGAGTTCAAAGCCCCCATGAGTTCATTGAACAGTTGCGCCTCCCAAACAAACAAATCCCTCCTCCATTTCAGGCCCCACACCCACTCATCATCCACCTAGTTGCCCATCTCCCCCACCTTACTGTCACGTTGCTCTAAGACTTAAAAGTCTCTGATATGCACCCTGAGGGAGTCTCTGATAGCCTGGGGGTTCTGCCCTTGTTGGAGAGGGTGAGTCGTACTTCATCTGAGTTTATCTATCTCTTCTCTCCTGGGATCACTGCTTTTGTGCCATATGTGAGTCTCAATTGTTGAGTGAGGTGTATTCTTGTAAGCCCATAAGACGTGGTGGAGTTCCTCAGCCTAATTGCATTTAGCCTCATCTAATCTCTTCTTCAATCCTCTAAGGATGACTTTGTTTGCAACTTCATCTTGTCCATTAGTTTGGGGGTGTTCCACAAAGGCAAAATGTTGTTTGATATTCAAATTCTTCATTAATTTATGCATCTTTTTATCAATGAACTTAGAACCGTTGTCTGTGACTACAGATTGAGAAATGCTGAAACGGGCAAGCACGTTCCTTTTAAAGAACTTGATCATGTATGTTGTCGTGATGCTTGCCAGAACTTCTGCTTCCACCCATTTGGTGAAGTAATCTACTACCACTATCAAATATTTTAACTACCCTGGAGTCGTCTTGAAAGGTGCTAAGATGTCAATTCCCCATATGATAAGTGGCCATGGTGTTGTGATCATGCTCAATTTTGTTGGTGGTGCAATATAGACATCGCCATGCCTTTGACATTTCTCGCACTTTTTCACAAATTCTTTGACATCTTGATCCATGTACCATAGTGTTCAAGTACATGTTCAATCCATTCTCACTACTAATTGAACTTAGTATAGAATGGATCACATATCCCCATTAATTATTGATGCGGATTACCATTGACAACATCAATAATTATTGCGTAAATTTGTTAAACTCCTCTAATAACATGCATGAAATATTTTTGTGGGTTCCCTATTCTCATTTCATAAGCCACATTAATTATATGGTTGTGCGTCTTTCCGGTACTACTCTCATAGTCTACATTACCAATGAAAAGGCGTTAAACACACCCACTAAACCGCATTAAATGTTTGCGCATATTCCCTATACTCTTCTGATATGCAATATTAAATGGTTGTGCAAGTTACCTATAATCCTCTCACAAATACATACTCCCTCCATCATAAACTATAAGCAAAAGTGAGTCAAAGAACCTTGATGTATTTGGTTCAAAATTTGGACCAAATACATTCATTTTTGTTGACCAACTTTTGCTTATATTTTGGAACGGAGGAAACATTAGTATTGAGTGATAATTAATTTTATATAAGGATTCACTGACACTATTATGTACATAAACTATCTTTGCATTTAGATTCAATATTTTTTAGGGCTTGAAATATTTTTTGACCACTGTATGTTTTCTTCATCAATCAATTTTAATTGTGTTTATCATGTCAATACTTCTCACTGTTTTACTTTTCTTAACTTATTTTCTTATGCACTATTCATTTTTATTATTGAATTGGTTTAAAGTTATATAATAGTCTAAATATATGGTCCTCAATTTTTAGGATTGAACTATTGAAAAATGTTGGATCAAAACAACATTCCATCTGAAGATCCTTCACAAGGTGAGCAGCCCTTTGAACCTGTTCAAGTTCCCTTCATTGATCTTGTGGAAAATGATGATGATGATAATGATGATGATGTCGTCGAATCTTCTCCAAGATCTTTTTATCAGGTTTATGTTCGTCTATATTTTTTTAAATTAATCAATTTTTTCATAAGTAATTATTAGTATTGACGCAATTAAAATTTAGACAATATTTATAAGGAATTATAATAAACTTTAGACGTTGAATATATAATTTACTAGATATTGATCTGCTTTGGTTGATTCTCTCTTTTTATGTCTTAGGCAAGGGCGAATGCTAGAAGGAGTGCAATTAACTTGAGTTTGGGTAACAACTTCTAACTTTCGGAAGATTAATTTTAACTTTAGTTTTTAAGTTTTATATGTAGATTATCATTTTCCTATATTTTTTTAAGTAGAAATGATGAGTTGTTGTGTTTGTCAGTGGCGGATCCACCGCCCGACATGCCTGGGCACGTGTCCTGGCTTGGCCCAATTTTTTTTCTGTTGAGAGAAAAATAAAATAACCAAGGGCGAAAGCAAGGATGAATGGGCAAAAAACAAGAAGAAGATGAAGCTAAAAAGAGTGGGCGGCGGCTAGATTTTAGGTTTAGAGAAAACTGAGTTAAGCTCGGGTGTTTGTTAGATTTTTATTTATTTATGGGTTGGCCCATTAAACCCAAATTAACACATGTTTTCTTCTTATCATTTTAGATTTGAAAATTGTTTTTTAGGCCTCCTCTGATGCTCCCAAACCCCCCAATAAATCCCAAAATACCCCATTTTTTGTCGCAGCTTAGTTCGGTTCATACAATCCAAAATCCATTATTTTCGTATCCTACATACCGAAGTCGTGTTTTATCGCTATATTATGGCAAAAACCCAAGAAAACACGTCATTTCGGAATTTATCTACCGAAAACGCTAAGTTTCGTAATGTGCGTATCGAACACACTAAATTGAGCGGTTAAAATTTTGCCCAAACTCTATTAAAATCCTGGCTCTGCTACTGGTGTTTGTGATACGTGAAGATGATCTTCCAGTGATATATAGTTAGATTTTCTTAATGGAATGGTCTAACTTTGTTATTTGAACTCACTCGCAATGTCTAAATACATTTTTTGAAAAACAAAAGCATTGCCAAATAGAAAAATGAGTACAAAAGACATTGCAATCAAATAACTTGAGAACAAAAAACAACCAAAAACAAAAATAATAAGTTGCACCCTTATTCAAACCAAAGGGAGAACTTACCCCCTTAAAATACCTTTAAATGGAGTAACACAACCCCCTCATATAACAAAGTCAATAATAACCCTTAGACCTTACATCTAAGAACACCTCAAAGAAGAAACCTTTTATATGATCCATCAAGAATGAGACCTCCGAGATAGAATTAATAGAAATTCAACCATTCTTTAACTTGTAGACCAAAACTGGAGACATTATCCTACCACATAAACTAATATATTTTTTCCCCACTAGTCTAGTCATCGACAAAGCCGATCAAGCATCAACTCTGAAGTTGAGAGACGTTTATGACTCCCCTTTCCTTTTTTTTTTTGGTTGGTAGGCGAAATGGCAAAGCCATTGGAAACTCACACACAAAGTGGAGTGACCAGGGATCGAACCCCGGTCATAGCATCCAACACTAGCAATTTCGGTATTTCTACCATTTTTGAGCTAAGATTTGTGGACACTCCCCTTTCTTACATAACAAAATATCTATAGGGATCACATTTGCTCTTATTAAACTACTTTTCAGAAATTAAGCTTCAACTTGAAAACCATATTAAAACCTCTGAATATTGCCTTCAAAGTCCAAAAGTTTCCAATCGAAGTCTAACCTATGCACAAAATGTCATTTGATTATTGTAGATGGGAACCATCTCCTCATTACCAACTCTAAACCCCTAAAAGATATTCAACGAAACATCATTTCTCATTAGCCACACACTCTTAACCCATAATTATATCCTAATTCATCCCCTCTTTTACCGTCATCGCTTAATTGACCAAGTTCCAGCCTTTTATGAATGTCGATTGGATAGTATCTACTACCAATTGTATACTACTGTGTCACTACACTACTTACCCATCATTGCAGATTCTTAGTTTATTCTATCAACTGATTCGAATGTGCTTTTAAAATACACGGTTGAGAGATTGTTAAAAGTAAAGTTTTTCATTAGATTTGACGCAAATTAGAATTTGAATTTCATAAATGTTATTTTTTGGTTAGAAAAATCGAACAAACATGGTCAAAATCGTCTGATACGGTTACCATGCGGCCGTGAATTAAAATCACACCATGCGGTTGCGGAGCTTACCACATCAGCAATATTGCGGCCGCAATTGCAGATGCCGACCGCAAATTAATACCTCGATACTTATTACTAAGCCATTTTCATTAAACCAACCTTGAGAGTAATATCCAATTGAAGCGATCAAAACATATTAACTTGGCTGAAACCATGTGACCAAAACTGTTTTTAAGGGGTGTGCGACTTTTTTTTTTTTTTTTTTTTATATATATGATCTTTAATTTTATTTTTCATGATTATTGCAGAAAATCAAACTGAAGTACCTTGTTTACTACAAAATGGAAATATTTCTATGAATTTGGAAGTCAATGCAAGTTTGGAGGTATAATATGGTTATCTTATTGTTTAATATTTATATTTATTTTTTTTCATTAAAAAAAGCTTAATTTGTATTTTGGTCCCTTAAAGAATTTTTTGATTTCACATTGATCTCTTAATGATTAAAGTTCCTCTTTAGTCCCTTAAAGATATCTTTGTTTGTCACATTAGTCCTTTCTATTAATATTTTGCAAAAAATATTAACTTTGATTTCATACAAAACTAGATAAGGAATCAATATGAAATTTATTAAACTAGATAATATAATTTCTTGTGTCAAAACATTAAAAGTCAAAAAAAATGGGATGAAGGGGCGTAATATAAATAATATAAATAGAACTTACATTGTAGGGCAAGTTTTGTTGGTGTATAAAATGCTAACTAGAATATTTATTCTTATAGGTTGAAAATGCTGAAAAGTCCCCTAAAACTGATCAAGAAGTTGTTGAGCCTCAAATTGAAGAAGCTGAACCTCCAAAAGATGTTGGCTTAATTTGTCCAATATGTAAGGATTCTTTCACAGAGGAAACGGCAACAAAGTGTGGTCATATATTTTGCAAAATCTGCATCAAGACTGCTATAAGAAGACGGGCTAAGTGTCCTATATGTAGAGAAAAGATTTCTTCAAGAGGGCTACTAAGGGTATTTCTTCCATATTCTGGTTGAAGATTAAGCATGATACTTCTATTATGGATGGTTAAACATTGATATTTTTCTTCTATCTTGAGTAGTTGAATGTTCTTGATGGATAAGTTTTTGTCTTATGACTTTGTTGATTTTAGCTTTTGTTATATGGTGGTTTTGTTACTTCCTTCTAGTAGTTAAATCTTGAGTTATAATTTTGCTTTATGGTTAAGCTTTTGTTGTTTTCTTTGGCATTTGGATGATTATGATTGAAGTAGGGTCAGGCAAACATGAATTGAGGCCTAAAGTGATAATAAATTTTTATCACAAGTTTTTTTTATAATTTTTTTAAAATCTCTTTATTATAAATTTACTAAGGTTTGATATGGAAAAAAAATTGGTATATATACACTATTGAATTTAATTAATTTATTTAAGAGTTGATTAGCTAACAATAGATATTTGAACTCCTTACACAAGTGATTGTTTGACCACCAACTCTTGCCTATATAGAGAAAATTTGGTTGGCAGAAGGAGAACCCACTTTATTTACCAAACGTACAGATTCCCCGACAACAATTAATCATTGTTAATCGGTGCAAAAAATTTGTAACTATAACATTATAATCCAAATTTTTTAAAGGGGTTAACATGATTCTCCATCAACAAAAACAACTATTATATAATCTTGGAAAAATTGCTCTTTTAACCCCCTTGTATTGCTTCCAAATCTTCCAAACTTACAAAATTACCCTTCAGGTGATTTCAGAATGTAGGTTACAAACTCGTATAATTTCGGAACTTAAATTCCGAAATAATAACTTATTTTTTTGATTTTTTTTTAATAATTTTGGAGCTTAATTATGTTCTTGAACCATACTGAGAGAGAAATCACCATTGAAAACACCACTTTAATTTTATGTCCTTGAACAAGAGTTCTGTTAAGGTCAATTCATTTGCCTTTCAAGTCCACCACGTTGTAAAACGGGTTCCTTCATTGATATTCACACACTACAAAGTCTTATATAGACAGCATACAAGAACAATACAAATTGGGCTAATACATGCAAAGGCCCAAAACACATAAGAGGCCCAAAACTAGGGAAACTATTACAACAAACACAGAAAAATATTCCGTTTAAACTATCTATGTCCAACATTCCCAACCAAGTTCATGTAGGTTCATATAGTCACCAATCCAAAGAAATGATCAATTTGAAATTGAGGTATTTTTGCTGAATACATAGGCAAGTTTACATGCTCTACATAATATAATTTGGATCGCTTATGATCAAATATGTTTTCAATAGTCTAGGTTTATATGCTATGAACATATGTATTCAAATATATCAAGTATGAGTTATTGCCAATTCATTGACATGTTAAAATTATTTTAACAAAAAAACAAAGAAAAGTATAAATTTTTGTTGTGTTAAAAGATAAATGCCTAAATGAAAGACAAAAAAAATAAAAGATGAAAGTGTTTAAATAAATAATATGAAGCATAAATGACTACTAATATTTATTTTTAAAAATGGTAAACTTAACTTATATTATTAATAATATCAGTAGGCAGTAGTTATACAATTTGGCATTAAATCAAACACATGAGGATTAGCCGTATATATAGCCGTATATATAGCCGCCCTAGCTAACTTATGGGTTATTGTATTAGCTTGCCTCCTAGAGAACTCTACCCGCCAAGTTTGTACATGATTTTAGTAACCAAGACTTACAATCTTTAATAATAAACCCAAAATAAGAAAGATCATGACTTGTCGTGTTGAAACTGTCGACAACACTCTTAACATCCAAATTAAAAATAACGTTGTTCAGCCCCAACTCACCTACCCATTTGATTGCTTGGAGTAAATCAAAAGTTTCGCCTTCTTTGACTATGAGTTGAGAGGAAGAACGCAAAGTTTTGGCTCTAATAAAACGTCCATTATGATCTCTCAGACAAATGTGACTACTAATATAATGTTGCCTAAAAAAATTACAAATTATAAATAAAGAAATGTAACCAACAACAACAGCATCAATGCTGCACTCCCCTGTTTTTTCAAATTCAATTGTTTTGTTCAATATTCTCCTAACTAAGTTAAATCTTTAACCAAGAATGCAATCAAAGAAAAAGCATAGGCCCTATTTTCCTCTTTTATCTGTGCAAATCCATTTCTTTGGTCAACAGCTCCTGGCTTTTTACGTATTTATTCTTTCAATTTAAACTAATATGTTTTCAAGGAGTGTTTCAAAAATCATTTGTCCAGTTTCCCCTATAAAATTAGAGTTACTTACATTTACATTTACATTTGACACGTTTGGTTTCCTAGCACCCGATGATGCGAATATTTTGTAAAGAGTTCAAAGCGTCATGCATAGCAATGTGGTGTCTCCCAGATTTGTAGTGTTAGAAATAATATAAAACCATTGATGTAACTCTATCCTAACAGCTTAAGCTTTTGGGATAATCGGTTATTTGAGATGGTATCGGAGCCTCTATGACTAAGTGGTCTAGAGTTCAATTCTCGCTCACGTCACTTTCTAAATAAAAAGTGGAATTTAAGCATATGGTAGGTGGGCCTATGCATTATCCACGCTTGAAGCACAAGTGGACTCTTGCATGAGGGGCGTGTTAGAAATAATATAAAACCATTGATGTAGCTCTATCCTAACAGCTTAAGCTTTTTGGATTATCGGTTATTTGACATGTAAATTTAGTATTTAATAGAATTAGTTTTGTCATAAAAAATGGACTAAGATTCGCGGCACAACTTCTTACCCATTTACTTTCCATCTAAGTGTAAGTATCCTATATACAATATTATATTACAAGGTAAAAAAGTGGCAATACTATAGCTTTATACTTAACACAAAATTGGCTTTGGCTTGGTCATGGTTTATCTCACTTTGTTTATTGTTATTTGCAAAGAAAAGGAAAACATGCAGAGATACACAGAAAAAGCATTTCAGTCATTTGCTTAAATTGCAAACTCTACAATTCAAACCAAAACTGAGCGTATGAATCATCAGAAAATATTACACAACACACAGAAAACTCACTCTCTCATCTTTCACAACACAACTCTCAAACCATTTCTCATTGTTATCATCATTCAACAACACAACACAACTCTCAATCATGTCATCATTGTATTGTGGCCCTCCAAAGTTCTTCAAGATTATCCAAAACCATGAACTCCAAAATGGACAGCTTGTAAGTTCTTTTTCTGCTCTTCATTGTTTCATTTTTGGCTTAGTTTTGTTATTATATAACTAAATAAACTTCATATATATATTTATATGTTGCAGAGGGTGCCAAAGAAATTTGTGGATAAACATTGGAAAGCAATTCCAAATCCAGCAGTGATTACATTCCCTAATGGTATTCAACAAAAATTATTTTGGGTGAAACATGACGGCGATATATGGTTTCAAAAGAATTGGGATAAAATAGCTAAATATCTGAAATTTGGATATGTTGTTGTATTCAAATACATGGGAGGATCATGTTTTCAACTTGAGATATTTGGACTCAATGCTTTGGAAATCGATTATTCCATTTTCATAGATCAAGTCAAAAGAGAAGCTGAGTTTGATGAAGTTAGTGATGATACTATCTCAAGTATGAGTTTTCATCTAACTACTTTTTTTGTTTTATTGTTTTGTTGTAATACTTTGAAATGGTAAAAATTGATTTTTTTTAATCTTTGCAGAGAGTAAATTTGTTGATGAAACTGATATTGCTGGTACTTCTCAAAGAAGAAAAAGGGGTAAGAAGAAAATTAATATGAATTATTGCTAATCATAAAGAAACCAATAATTTGTTACTTAGCTTATCTAATTATTATTTGATGAGAATGTTAATTTGTTACTTACAGGTACCAAGAGAGGTGTGACTAATCCAAGTTTTGAGATTACACTAACCCACACTTCTGCACATGGCTATATATTTGTAAGTTTACTATTTAAAATTTCTACTTACTTTTACTTTAATAAATAATATATATCTTTCTAATAAAACCATAAATTGAAACAGAGGATTCCATCTGAGTTTTCAAGAACATACATGCAAGATTTTGAAGGGAGTGCATGGATTAGAAAGGCCGGTGAGGATAGGACTTGGAAGATAGAAGTGAAATATGATCAGAAACGTCGTTATTCTTCTGTGAACAGTGGTTGGAATCCATTTTCAGATGAATATAACTTGCAAATCGGTGATATTTGCAAGTTTCAGATGACTCGATCCGAACCACTTTCTTTTACCGTCACTATTATCCGAGCTAGAAAGTAACTAACCATCCTAACAAGTTGCAAGGTTTTTCTTTCTTTTAATTATTAATCATTTGTTGTTATATTGATATATTTGAATAGCATTTATTAATCAAATTTTTGCTAACTACTTAATTCCTTTTTTAAATGGAATATTTTGATTACTAAATATATTGATGAATTATTTATGTCTGTTCTTGCAGAGTTGGCTTTAATTTTTGAAGGATTATCAGTTCAAAACTTGTATTTGATGATACAATTTGAAGAAGCTGCTACAACTTCTTGGATATTTGTATTTTTGCAACTTTTAGCTCTTATATGTAATATTTGTTTTTTTCTTAAAAAAAGGCACCAACCTTTGATATTGATTCATGGATTCAGCACTGTTATGCTTTTTAGACTTCTTGCTTGTACTTGTGTATTTGAACTTTGTTGATTCCGAGGTTAAAAAATCGTTTAAAATAATTTTCAGCCATCGAAGAGATTATTGGATTGAGTCGCGGGTCGATACGCTTTCTTTAAGACGTTTCGCGGCACTGCCCAAAATTATGCAAGGCAGACGATCAACCACGAAGTTCACAGGATAAAACAGCTCAGTTCTACTGATACCGATAAATACTGCACTGTAAATATCGGGCAAGAATTACACCCTCAATATGGTACTAAAACCAGTGCGCTATGGTTTTAAGTTCATTCTAATATGATACTATGATCATTCTAATATGGGACAGAGACCATTCTTATATGGTAACTAAGACCATTCAATTTAAATATGGTACTAAGACCACTCTTAAATAAAGGGAGTATGATACTACGATCATTCTTGATTTAAAGGAACTAGTGATTCTTTTATCACTCTGAAACAAATTAATACTAATGCTAATATATATAAATCTTTATAATAACCAAATAAAGAAATCATGAGTCAGTTTATTCATTCTAATTTTAATTGACACAACTCAAAAATTTTGATTCGGTGTGAGATACTTTCACTTTATATATATATTTTGTGTTAATCAAAACAACTCCACTGCAACTATTTCTACTACTACAACAATTGTAATTCCAATAAAATGTGTGTAATAGCAAAAACCTTATTCATGCTTTGGAATTTATTAAATAAGCTAATAGCCAAAGAAACAAACCTTATTGCACTGCAGGAGCCGTATGATTTTCTTAATTAAGTTTGCCACATGCAACCAACTCATAATGAAATAACCTTGTTGCAACATAAACCATCATTATGGTTTTCTCATTCAATAGTTTCATGGATTTACACTATTGCCTTTTACTCACATACGCGACCCTTTGGAATAATGAATTTTTTTCTTGCGGCAACTATGAACCTTGTGGCAACAATTGTTAAACATGGATGAATATTAATACAGACTTTTTTGGCCTGGCGGCTATTACATCTATTAAGGTACTAATCTCTTTTTTTTTTTCCAGGTTAATAGTTGTAAGCCTATTTATATAGTGTATGTATAGGCTTATACCATGTGCTCCTTTATTTTCTCTAAAATATAACAAAACAAGACTAAGCCCTCAACGCACACGTGAGGTAAAGGACTTTGAAAATGTCAAATAGAAAACACTAATTGGTTATTAAGCAAAGTCTCAATCACCAAAATAAAAGTCCAATTTAATAAATATGAGACTTAATATTTTATTCTCAAAATACACACTAGTATATAATACATACTAATATGTTCTAGTATCTGATGTGGGACTCAATAATTTATTTATTTATTTATTTTTTTATAAACAAGAGGGCCTAAGCCCGGAAAGAAAATTACAACAGAATTAAACGAGGGGTAGTAATCCCCAGAGCATCAGCTTCTAACAAATGCCTAAGCTGCGTAGGAGGATTATCATAAAAGATAATATTGTAGTCAAGTGAGCCGCCAATGTTAGCCAAAACATCAACACAAGTATTAGCTTCTCTATAAGAGTGTTCCACCGTGACCTTCCAATTTAACTCTAGTAAACGACGAATATTCTTCATCAAATTTTGACCCAGCAAATTATTAGATGAGCCTGAGGTAAGAACTTGTTTGACCGCCAAAGAATCCACATTTAAATCAATAGCTTGATACCCTAGCCGGCGAGCATACTTCAAACCTTCCAAAACCCCCCACAATTCAGCAACATACGAATTACACTTCCCTAAAGATTTAGCAAAACCACCAATCCACCGACCATCACTATTTCTTATAATACCGCCACATCCAGCTGTTCGATCATCTTTACAGGCACCATCGGTATTCAATTTAACCACACCTATATCAGGTGGTTTCCAACCAATAAGTCGAACCCCGTGCACTTTATTCACGATAACGCTACCCGCCATCTTAGCTTGGGAATACTCATAAATAGCCGATGAAATATGTTGAACAGGCCGCTGAAAATCATCGCTATGCACCTCTTGATTTCTCCATTGCCAAAGGCGATGGCAACCCATCGCCCAAAAATTGCTCCAACGAACACCATTATTACCGGACCAACAATAATCAAGATTATAATTAATCCAACCAGATAAATCTTCATGGAAAAACTTCTGACGAGCCTCCTGCGGAACCACATTCAACCAAACTTGCATCGCCTTCGGACAATCACGAAAAACATGTAATGCAGTTTCAATATCACCGCAAAACGAACACAAGGCAGTACCTAAGCCCATTCGATGCTTATTATAGTTAGTAAGCAACCTATCATGAGTCAAAAGGCAAACCAAGGTTCTAACTCTTTCTAGTACTCCAAGTTTCCAGATTTTAATCCAAGCGGCATCCATCGGACTTGAATCATGATTACAAAGAATTCTATACATGGCTGCAACTGAGAAATTCGAAGCATCAGCTCCAGCAACAATAAACTCATCCTTACCATACGCATCATTAGGAGGTAAGCTTGCTGCAAATTTGTGCAGAATCTCACTCGGCATTAGATTGTGCAAAACTTGCCAATTCCAATCTCCATTATCGGTAACCAAATCACCCACCTTTGCATTAACCCAGTCTGCTGGAATAGTCAGATTTTGGTCGTTTAGGCACAGACCAGGTTCTAGCCACGCCGCGGTCCAAGCTGGAATATTTTTACCATCTCCAACAATCCAGCTACCATGTTCATAAAGACAAGGAACGAGCTTGGAAATAGCCTTCCACAAACTAGAATCAGAATTTTTGGAAGTAATATCAGCATGCAAATTATTAAACACATACTTACCACGCAAAACATTACACCAAAAATCCGTAGCTCCTATATGCAATTTCCAACCCAGCTTAAGCAAACAGGCTTTATTCATGTTCTCAAGCCTTCGCAAACCAAGACCCCCCAGACACTTAGGATTGGTGATTGTATCCCAGCTGACAGCATGATATCTCTGTTTCTCATCAGTATCGCCCCAAATAAACTTCCGTTGTAACCGTTGAATTTCATCAAGACAAGATTTAGGAATTTTATTTGTCATCATAGGATATATAGGGATAGCTTCCATAACACTTTTGGCCAACGTAACTCTACCGGCAAAAGACAATTGTTTAGTTTTCCAAGCCCCCAGTTTGTTGCTAATTTGATCAATGATATACTGAAAATCAGCCCTCTTAGGCGCTCTACCAGTAAGTGGGATACCAAGATATTTTCCTAAATGATGTTTTTCGGAAAATCCAGACATGTTAAGCAGCTTGTCACGCATACTTCTATTAACATTTTTGGAGAAGAAGATACTAGTTTTTTCATAGCTCACCTCTTGACCAGACATATTACAAAAAGTATTTAAAGTATCCATAACACAACGCATTTGTTTCTCTGTGGCCTCACCAAAAAGTAAGAGATCATCCGCAAACATCAGATGAGAAACGACAGGACCATTTCTACCTGCTTTAAAGGTGCTCCACCTTCCCTCCTCAACGGCATGTAAGATACGATGAGAGAGTTTATCCATACACAAAACAAAAAGATAGGGTGAAATAGGATCACCTTGTCTGATACCTCTCTGAGGCCTAAAATAATCCGCCCTTGCGCCATTACACTTCACATTAGTTTCAACACTAGTAACTGAATGCATTATAACATTCAACAAACAATCAGGAAGTTTAATTTCAGTCAAGATCCTCCATATAAACTCCCAGCTCAGTTTATCATAAGCTTTCGAAAGATCAACTTTTATAGCAAAAAAACCTTTCTTTCCTTTCATTCTATTCAATAATTTATTTTCAATTCACACATAAATGTGCTCTGTGTTCTAACAATCCCCCACTTGAATTTAAAAGAAAATTCCAAAATAGCGTAGGACGCTTCTATAAGATTGAAGAAATTTCTAGATTTATAATTTTTTTATTGCAATCAAATTTTGCTATAAAAGTGATTTACTTGTATACATGGAAGTTGGCGTTGATGGACAAGTCAAATAGTGTTGATGAACAGCAAATTATGAAGTACTAAACTCAATTAGATCCTTGTATGCCATAATGTCCATACCATCGCGTGTCATACCAAAAGAAGACCCTTAGATCCTTGTTTCTCTTTCCTACACATCTTGAGAAAGCTTTCGCAAATAGAGGAAATGGTTGACGGCACCATCGATGTTACACCAAACAACCTATGGACCAATGACCAAGCAAGCAAACATGACTTCTTCCTCACACCACGGACACCATGATGCCGCACCACTTGGTAACCTAAATTCAAAGACGAAATAGTCTATTAAGTCAACAAAAAATGGCATATATTTCTGGGCTTGAAGAAATTTCTAGATTTATATATAATTTTTTTATTGCAATCAAATTTTGCTATAAAAGTGATTTACTTGTATACATGGAAGTTGGACTTGATGGACAAGTCAAATAGTGTTGATGAACAGCAAATTATGAAGTACTAAACTCAATTAGATCCTTGTATGCCATAATGTCCATACCATCGCGTGTCATACCAAAAGAACATCTTTAGATCCTTGTTTTCCTTTTCTACACACCTTAAGAAAGCTTTCGCACATAGAGGAAATGGTTCACGGCACCACCGATGTTACACCAAACAACCTATGTATGGACCAATGACCAAGCAAGCAAACATGACTTCTCCCTCACACCACGGACACCATGATGCCGCACCACTTGGTAAAATTCCTCTACAACCTAAATTCAAAGACGAAATAGTCTATTATGTCAACAAAAAATGGCATATATTAATATAGGAAAAAAATCTTCAATTTGGTCTTGGAACCATCAATATATCTTTCTTCAATTAGGTCCCTAAAATATTAATAATTCATCAATTTGATCCATAAACTATCATTTTCTCTCTTGTTTTTAAAAGAATTGAGACACTAAATTAATGTATTAATAATAATAATTTAGGAACTAAATTGGAGAAAGCTAGATTGATAGTTTAGAGACTAAATTGATGGTTTATTATTAATATATATTTGTATAATCAATTTAAGACAATTTTTAAAAATAACATGTATATGATAATCTTATTGTGTTCTTACTCTCTATTATTTTTGTCTTAAATATAAGAAGAAAAAGAAAATTGTCTCAATAAATTGAATGTTCATCATTTCCTTTAATCAACAACAGCAGTAACAACAGTGCTGCACCCCCTATCTTCCCTGTTTTTTCAAATTCAATTATTTCCTAATTAGACTAACTCTTTCACCAATAATTCAATTAAAGAAAAAGCACAGCCCCTGTTTTCCACTTTTATCTCTGTAAATTTAGCTTGAAAAAAATCAGAGTTACTTCCATTTTACTATTATTAATTACACGGTAAAAATGAGTTTTACAACAGAAGCTAAGAAGTATAAATTGGAGTAACAGCTTTTAATTAATTTAATTTAACACAAAATTGGCTTTGCTTTGTCTTTGGTTTACCTCAATTTGATTACTGTCATTTGCAAAGAAAAGGAAAAAATGCAGAGATACACATAAAAAGCAATTCATTCATTTTCTTAAAATTACAAAACACACACAAAACTCTCTCTCATTAGAAACCATTTCTCATTCAAAGCAAAACTGAGCCACACAGAAACCTCACTCTCTCATTGTTATTATCATTCAACACAACAATACAAACAAAGCAAAGCAAGATGTCCATTCACCATGGTCGTGGCAGTGAAGCTAAGGGAATTCATTTCTTCCAAACTATTCAACTTCCTCAGTTGCAGCAAGACCAACAACTAGTAAGCATAATTTCACTTCCTTTTCATTTTTCAACACTTCCTTTTCAGCAAAACCTATGGTATATATGTAGAAAAGTTAGTCAACACTTAAAATGTTGATGTATTGAACTTGGTTTTTGTAAATATTGTTGCAGATGATTCCAAGGAATTTTGTTGACAGATATTGGAAAGATGTATCAAATCCAATATCCCTTAAACTTCCAAATGGGTCTGTCTGCAAAATATTTTGGCTGAAATTGGGTGATGATGTTTGGCTTCTGGATTGGAAAAGATTTGCACGGTCGCTTAGATGCGGAGATCTATTAGTTTTTCAATACAAAGGAGGATCAGATTTTCATGTCACTATATTTGATGATAGTAAACTAGAAATTGATTATTCAAGTATGATTTTCAATGATGAACAAGAAGAAGGTAAAGAGAGTGATCATAATGTTATTGAGATTACAGATGATGAGAGTGACAATGATACCAAACAATCCATCAAGAAAGAGAAAATTAACTTAAATGATATTGCTACTACTTCTGCTACACCTCAAGTGAAGAAAAACAATCACAAGAGAAAGCAGAAAGTCTCAGGCATGTTAATTAATCTACTTTGATGATATCTTTGTATTTGGTGAAATTTTTTTAAATATTGTTCATTTCATCAGAATATTATAATTTTTTATTTACAGTTACTAATCCAAGTTTTGAGCTTAAACTGACCCGCAGCCATGTACATGGCTATTCATTAGTAAGTTTATTATTAATAATTTCTACTAACTTTTACTTTAATAATTAATATATCCCTAACAAAAATATCATAAATTGAAACAGATGATTCCATGTCAGTTTTCAAGAACATACCTGAAAGATTTTGAAGGGAGTGCACGGATGAGAAGGGTTGGTGAGAATAGGATTTGGAAGATAGAGGTGAGATATGATCCGGAACGTGGTTATTCTTTTGTGAACGGTGGTTGGAATCTATTTTCCACGAAATATAACTTGCAAATGGGTGATATTTGTAAGTTTTCGATAACTCGATCTGAACCACTTACTTTTACCGTTACTATTACTCGTGCCGGAGACTATTACTCGTGCCGGAGAGGAATCAAGTCCTAACAAGTAGCAAGGTTTTTCTTTCTTTCTTTGTTCATTATTTGTTTGTTTCTTTTCGCTTTTAAGAATTTGTTTATGTTTTTGATATTTGTTTTGAATAACATTTATTAGTCAAATTTTTTTGCTAACTACTTAGTTCCTTTTTTAAATGGATATTTTGAAACTAAAGTTTCTTGTTTTGCATGAATATATACATACATGAAGGAATATTTTGGTTACTAATTATATTCATGAATTTTTTATGTTGGTACTTGCAGGGTTGACATGCATTTGAAGTTACAATTTGAAGAAATTGCTGCAATATTAGAAATATGTGTTTGTTTCATTATTTCATGCTTTCTTTCTCATTCCAAATTATATTTATGGGAATTTTCTCACTGTTTGTAGTATGGTATTTTGATGGTTTCTGGCTCTTTGTTGTGTTATGTATTTTTTCAACTTGAATTTATGAGTACTTCTTAAACTCTACTTGGGTATTTGTATTCTTGTAACTTGAATTTTCGTATACTTTAGGAACTAAATTGATAAATTTCATATAATTTGAGAGAAATTGGTATAATAGAAAACCAAAATTTAATATTACCTTAAATTTAAGAAGAAACGGATAAATAAACGAGTAGAGTAATAATTATAAATGAGTAGAGTAATAATCACAACTTCATTTTTCTCTAAAGAAAACGATAATTATAAATGTAGGGTAATAATCACAACTTCATTTCTTTTATAAAGCAAAATGGTACTTAAGAGAGTATAAGGTGTATTAAAACCCAATACAAATTCATACATGGATATCAATAAAAGCAAGAGGATTATTACACCAGTCCGCAAAACAATAACTCATCTTCCTGCATTATGGGAAACAAACCCAAAGCATTCACAGCCAACCTTGAGCCTACCTCTATTAAATATAATATGCCTTATCTGATCCCAAATGGTCGCAAGAAATGAAAAATGAGTATAAAGCCTTAATGGACAACAACATATGGTCCTTAGTACCTCTACCACCTCACAGGCCATAAGTTGAAAATGGATATTCAGAGTAAAGGAAAATCCTGATAGTACAGTCAACAAATACAAAGCATGTTTGGTAGCCAGAGGATTTCTTCAAACTCCTGGGTTTGACTTCACTAAAACTTTTTCTCCTGTTGTCAAGCCTGTCACAATAAGAATCATTCTTACACTGGTTGTCACCTATAAGTGGACTGTTCAACAAATTGATGTAAATAATGCATTTCTCAATGGCGTGTTGCAAGAGGAAGTCTATATGACACAACCTGCTGGATTTGAAGCACCTGACAAATATTTAGTGTGTAAACTTCACAAATCTCTCTATGGATTTAAGCAAGCCCCTCATGCGTGGTATGAATGACTCACTCAAGCTCTACTGTAGATGGGTTTTGTTGCCAGTAAATGTGATCCTTCTCTCCTAGTACATACAAGGAGCTTGTACATATATCCTCGTATATGTAGATGACATACTCATCACAGGATACTATCACATTGTGTCACACATTAAACAGAATACTATCACACACGTTGTTGTTCATCTATAATCATTGTAAATAAGTGTCTGGTATTAGTTTTGGGTATGATACACAAATTTGATCATGTAGTCATCGAAATTCCTACAAGGGGTAATTAAGAAATGGAGACAAATTCACAAAGTTATTAAGTAAGTAATGTGTGAAAGTAGGTTTGTCCGCAAAGGAAAGACAAAGTAAGGTTGATACTTTGCAATGCTTTTAAAATGTGACAGAGTGAATATACTATAAAATGGTGAAAGTCAATAATTAAGCTGGACAAATACAACAGACTAGGATAATAGGTATAAGCTATTAATGGAATGCCTTTGCTTTTCAGATTTTGAAAAGCAGCTTTTAATTTGCCACAAAACTGTCTTTCTTTTGTCCTTCATTCACAATAAATATTAAACTCTCTCTCTCTCTCAATACATTTTTCATGTGTTATCATTCAACAACACAACACAACTCTCTCAATCATGTTATCATTGTATTGTGGCCCTCCAAAGTTCTTCAAGATTATCCAAAACCATGAACTCCAAAATGGACAGCTTGTAAGTTCTTTTTCTGATCTTCATTGTTTCATTTTTGGCTTAGTTTTGTTATTATATAACTAAATAAACTTCATATATATATATTTATATGTTGCAGAGGGTGCCAAAGAAATTTGTGGAAAAACATTGGAAAGCAATCCCAAATCCAGCAGTGATTACATTCCCTAATGGCATTCAACAAAAATTATTTTGGGTGAAGCATGACGGCGATATATGGTTTCAAAAGAATTGGGAGAAAATAGCTAAGTTTCTGAAATTTGGATATGTTGTTGTATTCAAATACATGGGAGGATCATGTTTTCAACTTGAGATATTCGGACTCAATTCTTTGGAAATCGATTATTCCATTTTCATAGATCAAGTTAAAAGAGAAGCTGAATTTGAAGAAGTGAGTGATGATACTGTAACGGATAAATGGTACTTAATTCCTGTCACAGATACTACTGAGCAAAAATTCTCAAGTGAGTTCTCATCTAATTATTACTTTTTTTATTTTTATTTAATACTTTGTAAATGGTAAAAACTGATTTTTTTTATTTTTTTTAATCTTTGCAGGGACTAAATTTGTTGATGAAACTAATGTTGCTTGTACATCTCAAAGAAGAAAAAGGGGTAAGAAAAAAATATGAATTTTGATGCTAATACAAAAAAATATGAAATTAGTTCATTATTGCTAATCATTAAAAAACCAATAATGGATTAGGTACTTAACTTTTCCTGGTCTTTTTGTGTGTTTTAGTTTAACTGTTATGTGGTGAGAATATTAATTTATAAGATTATTCATTTTATGAGATTATTAATTTTTTAATTACAGGTACTAAGAGAGGAGTGACTAATCCAAGTTTTGAGCTTTTACTGACCAAAACTTCTGCGCATGGCTATTTATTTGTAAGTTTACAAATGAAAATTTCTACTAATTTTTACTTTAATAATTAATATATCTCTAACAAAACCATAAATTGAAACAGAGGATTCCATGTGAGTTTTCAAGAACATACATGGAAGATTATGAGGGGATTGCATTTATAAGGGTTGGTGAGGATAGGACTTGGAAGATAAAGGTGAAATATGATTCGGTACGTGATTTTTCCGTTGTGAACAGCGGTTGGCAACCATTTTCTAAGAAATATAACTTGCAAACCGGTGATGTTTGTAAGTTTGTGATGACTCGATCCGAACCACTTTCTTTTACCATTACTATTACCCGAGCCTGAGAGGAATGAAGGTTTTTCTTTCTTCATTATTTGTTTGTTTCGTTTGGCTTTTAAGAATTTGTTGATGTTTTTGATATTTGAATAACATTTTTCTAACTACTTAATTCCTTTTTTAAATGGATATTGTGAAATAAAGTTTCTTCTTTTGCATAAATATATACATACATGAAGGAATATTTTGATTATTAATTATATTCATGAATTATTTATGTTGGTGTTTGCAGGGTTGGAATGAATTGTTGAAGGATTTGTTACTTGAAAGTTTGTATTTGAAGTTACAATTTGAAGAAGTTGCTGCAATATTAGAATTATGTGTTTGTTTCATTATTCCATATATGCTTTATTTCTCATTCCAAACTATATTTATGGGTGTTTTGTGGGAATTTTCTCATTGTTTGTAGTATGGTTATTTTGATGGGAATTATGTGTTTGTGTATTTTTCAACTTCAAGATATGAGTACTTCACTTCAGATAGTCTACTTGGGTATTTGTATTCTTGTATTCAAGTTATGGTTCAACTAATTGATAGAAAATATTGATAGATTTCATATAATTTGAGAGAAATTGATACTTTAAATTGAAGATTAATTATTCCTTATATATGTATCGGTTAGGATTGAAGTAAATTGATAAAGTATAATAGAAAACCAAACCTTAAAATTAAAAAGTAACGGATAAATAGAAACACATTTTTCTCTAAAGAACCTGTAATTATAAATGAGTAGAGTAATAATCACAACTTCATTTTTTTTATAAAGCAAAATGGTATTTAAGCGAGTACAAGGAGTACTCGAACCCAATACAAAATTATGGAGTTACAAATTCAAGCAAACTAGCTCCAAGATAGCCTTATGATCCTAAAAAGTCTGCCCCGACTCTGTCATATATAATCTTGTTCCTGCTCTTCCATATACACCAAACTGCGGCCATCCACACTGTGAATTATTTCCTTTTTTATTTTTTTTCTTTCTTATCAACGCGCCAAATTGCAGAAAATGCTCCACAGGCCCTTAAACACCACAGGCCCATACACAGCTCTTACTTTCTACGGCACATAACTGCTCCCGACCAGCCTAATCGTGATACTAAAATCATCACTGCTTGTAGTGGTTACTGCTGCGTTTTGTGCAGTCCGCTGCAGCAGTGAGTAACCTGATTTTACAGTGTACCCCTCTTACCGGATCCAACATCCAAATCCACTTATCCTCAGACTCGCATTAGGAAAAATCCCGTCCAGCAGCTGTATCAACTCTGCTCTATCAGGTTCTTCCCAACACAGCAGTGGACATCGCCAAGACAAGTTCCAGTGCCAAACACCTTCAGATCAATAACCCACATCTGCTACTGAACAATTCCTGTCTTCTGCCAGCGCATACAAACACAGAAAAACCTGCATAAAACAGTAAGATCCTGACAAGTTATCGCTCCAAAAATTGAAATTTGAACAATTCCCCAATCGAAGCTTCACGCCGTTCATGAACCAATTTGTTTGACTATGATCCGAATAACTCACACTAACAAATCTCTCCACCATAAAGATTGTTGAATACCTGCTCTTTCAAGGTCTGTACCGATCGGCGATCGCAGCATCACACAAATTTCCATACCTGGAAGACAATAATAAATGATGCCAAATGCTATTCGAGTCATCATTTCCACTTAGCTAAAATTGCTACGTTGAAAGTTTCCAAATTCTTTATGCCTAATCATCCCAAACTCTTCCGTTTTTCAGACTGTATTGCAACCAATTCTTTTATAACCCTCTTTGGTGTTTGAAAAATTAGACGAAATACAAAGGGAGCCTTGCCAATACCGAGTAAATTAACATTATATGACCTCCAAAAGACAGATGTTTACCTTTCCACACTGACAACTTTTTTTCGGCGACTCAATCACCGGCTTCCAAGATGACACGTGTCTATGATATTAGCACCAATGGGCAGTCCCAAAAACTTGAAAGGCACACTGATTGGAGCTCAGAAAATTAGACGCAGCCACCAAAACACTCTCATCCAAAGTTACCCCCAAGACACCACTTTTTGCGAAATTCATCCTCAAACATAATCACAGCTTCCTAATATCTACAGTGACTGTTACAAGCTCTCCTACGTCACGCAGTGAAAGTTCTAAAACAGTACCAGTTGGGAGTTCACTCATTCCATAGAATGATTGTTTAAAGTTCATATGGAATATAAAATCTTCTAATTGCAAAATAACAAAACACATAAATGTTCTTCTAATTGAAACCATGAACATGTGAGTTTGATCATCAATCATCTGAAACAAACTAGAGTTCCAAATCTTCACTTTTTCACAAATGTAATAAACTAATAATCACAGCATTATCACAACTTCTTAATATCTAGAGTTGGTGTTAAAAGCTCTTCTACGTTAAAGAGTGGAAATTCTAATACAATACTAGTTGTGAGTGCGGTCTAATTCCATAGAGTGATTGTATATAGTTCATATGAAATATAACATCTAATTACAAAATGATGAAACACAAACGTTCTTCTACACATCTAGGGAAATTGAAACCTTGAACACAGGATTTTGCAAATCAATAATCTCAAACAAACAAGTGTCTCCAATCTTTACTTTGCATTCTCTCACAAATTCTGGCCAACCTTTAGTGAACCACCCATAATCATGATGTTGATTATAACTCACCTCTACAAACCATGTTCCTTCCCCTACTTTCAACTCAACTGAATTTCCACTAAATATATTGTGTCTCTTCAAGAACTCACTTGGTATGGCCAGCTGCATGTATAAGAACAAATTAAAATTTTATATATTCACACACAGAGCTATATACATGGTAACGAAGACATTTTACATGATTCATACCATTAATAATGATGTTACAGAAACCTTGAATTTATTTTGTAAATTCGGAGTTTCAGAATCTGCAGTAATTAACAACAAAGAAAACATGATTTTTGAATATATCCTTGATTAAGTGTAGACTATAAAAACCTCAAAAATAATTAAAGTTAAGATCAATACGCTTAAGACCATGTATTTCTAGGAAGCTCCTTGAAATTCCTTCTCCATAATTGCCCACATATTCCATATCATCTACCGGCGACGGCGTTGTCTCCAATTTTTCTTGGACTCGTCGCTTTTCTGCATGTCCACAACCTTTTCAGGGATCCAATGACGAAGTTGGAGAAAATCTACTAATGCTATGTGTCAATCACATATCAATAACAAAATGCATTTAACTAATTCAAATAAATGAGTAAAAGAAATTTACACAATAAATCAATTATAATCGTGTGATCATTAAAATTTAAGATTTGTGAAGTCTCTTTGTCTCCATCATCTTCAATTTGTGAAGTCTCATCCATGTCTTTATTTCTAAAAATCCACACGCTTTCCCTTTTTACAAATTCAAACAAAACTGACCAAGAGCAAATAACACTTCCATGACCAATGAAGGGTACTTTGCAAAACCCAGAAATCCCTAAAATGTGTTTTACCTTTTCATTTTCTATTTTCTTTTTTATAGAAATGATTGATGGAGTTAATTAGGTGATTAGTAATGTGTTTTGATGAGTCATAAAATAATATGCATAGCCACAAGTGACACATCATTATTTTTAAAACTTTTTGCATTGACCAAATTTATCAAAATTAAACTATAATAAAATATGTATCTTTCCAAAAACATTAATAATGAAATAAATACCATGAATCTGCTCCGGGCACGGTTCCTTTGTAGATGGAGTAATAGTAATGGTGAATGAAAGTGGTTCTCGTTGAGTCATCTCAAATTTACAGACATCACCAACTTGCAAGTTATGTTCCTGTGAAAATGACTTCCAACCACCTATTATTCTAAAATGTCCATTGCATTTATCCAAACTTAATGTCACGTGCCATGTCCTGTCCTCACCAGCATTTCTAATCGCTGCATTCCCTTGCAACAACTCATTCTTGTATTCTTTCGAAAATTGACAAGGTATGCTCTGCTTCAGCTCATGTTTTTAAAATATATATTAATTAAAATATATTCATTAAAAAAATCTGGGTCGCAATAGTAATCTTTCAATGTGCCTTTGGTTAATTACTTTCGTCTTGAATATGTCTTCCGTTAGCCAATTTAGTTCATAAAATTACTAACCAAAGTGGCATTTGGGGATTTGTTTGTAATTTTCAATATATGCAATTCTTATAGTAAATTGAAAATCTCCCACACATTTAGGTACAAAAAACACTATTTACTATATTAATAAAAACATAGAAAACATACCGGCCTCAATCTACCACTTTCCAAATAAGATGGTGGTAATGTGACAGTGAAACTGGGATTCTCATTCGGATTAGAATTTGTGCAGCTTCTCTCATTCCAATCTTTTGTTTTGGTGCATTTCTTAGAATTTTTACCCATACCTTCTCTGTAACTATTAGTCTCTGCAAAAAAAAATTAAAACCATTTCATGTCTTGGACTATTTTCTTAGCATTCTTGGACTCGTTGGTTTTCTGCATGTCCACTACCTTTTCAAGGATCCAATGAATAAGTTGTAAAAAATCAACTAAAAATGCTATGTGTCAATCACATATTAATAACAAAATCGATTTGATTAATTCAAATTAATGAGTTAAAAGTTTTTACTCAATAAATCAATTATAATCGAGAGATCATTAAAAATTAAGTTTTCGTTTTCATCACCTTCAATTTGTGAAGTCTCGTCCATGCCTTTATTTCTAAAATTCCACACACATTCCCTTTTCACTAGTTCCAACAAAATAACAACTCCATGGCCAATGAAGGGTACTTTGCAAAACCCAGAACCCGTCACGCGGAGTTCCCTAGTTATTGTTCAAATTGCAGGAAACCCAAAATCCCCAACATGTGTTTTACCTTTTCATTTTCTTTTTTTCTTTTTTACAGATATGATTAATGGAGTTAAATAGGTGATTAGTATTGTGTTTTGATGAGTCATAAAAAAATATGCATAGTCACAGGTGATACATCGTCATTTTTAAAACTTTTTACATTGATCGAATATATAAAAAGTAACTATAATAATATATAATGTATCTTTCCAAAAAGAATAATAATGAAAGAAATACCTTGAAACTGCTCCGGGCATGGTTCCTTTGTAGATGGAATATTAGTAATGGTGAACGAAAGTGGTTCCCATTGAGTCATCTCAAATTTACAGACATCACCTACTTGCAAGTTATGTTCCTGTGAAAATGACTTCCAACCACCTGCTATTTTAAAATTTCCATAGCATTTATCCAAACTTAATGTCACGTGCCATGTCCTGTCCTCACCAGCATTTCTAATAGCTGCATTCCCTTGCAACAGCTCATTCTTGTATTCTTTTGAAAAGTGACTAGGTATCCTCTGTTTCAACTCATGGTTTTGAAATATATATTAATTAAAATATATTCATTAAAAAAATGTGAGGCTCTGCCGCAACAGTAATCTTTGAATGTGAATTTGGTTAATTACTTTCGTCTTCAATATGTCTTTCAGATACATTCAGTTCATATAGTGAAATCAAAGCTTTTCACACAGTTAGGTACAATAATCACTATTTACTATAAAAATAAGTATAGGAAACATACCAATGATGTATCACCTTCCACATGAGATTGCGATAATTTGAGAGTGAAATTGGGATTCTCGTCGGGATGAGAGTTGGTGCAGCTTCTCTTATTTGCATCTTTAGTTTTTGTGCATTTCTTAGCTTTCTTATCCCTGCCTCCTCTGTTTCTATTAGCCTCTGCAAAACATTAAAAACTATTTTCAGCATCTGAAAGGTACATCTTGATTTTTTTTGTATGACAGTCTAGAAAATTAATTTATTTTACCCATGAATATAGATAGATTAAAAAGTGGATAGATATACTAAAAATAAAATATGAGATAAATATATTTTACCTATGAATTGCTAAATAAACAAAAGGAAGCAGATTAACTTGCCTAAGACATTTTAATGGGTTCCATTCTTGTCAATGTTTGTCCCTTGAGGTGTAGCAGCAGCAGTAGCAATTGAGTTGATTTTCTTTTTCTTGAGGGGTTGTTCGGTATTTTCACGCTCTTCTTCTTCTTGGTCATCATTGTATCTTATACTTGAATAGTCAATTTCTAGTTTACTATCATCAAATATAATGACATGAAAATCTGATCCTCCTTTGTATTGAAAAACTAAAAGCTCTCCGCATCTAAGCGACCGTGCAAACCTTTTCCAATTCTGAAGGCAAATATCGTGACCTTGTTGTACCCAATACATTTTGCAATCAGAGCCGTTTGGAAGTTTAAGGGATATTGGATTTGATACATCTTTCCAATAACTCTCTACAAAATTCCTTGGAATCATCTGCAAAATAAATAAAACATTCAAGAAAGATTAATGCAACATTCTTTGTTGAGGCATTTCAACAAACACATTGACTACAAAACGTTAAACAGTGAAACAAGAAAATACTATACAAAAAGCAGAACAGTAAAGTGAGTGTGGTTACTAATTGTTGGTCTTGCAAATGACGAAGTTGAATAGTTTGGTAGAAATGTATTCCCTTAGCTCCACTGCCACGCCCATGGTGAATGGACATGATTCGCTTTGTGGTTATAGAATACAGAAAGCGTGTCTCTCAAGTACTAGCTTCTGAAGACGAATAAAAGGTGTGTTGTGATTCTCTTAACATTCCCTTATTATAAATAAAAAAACTAATTTTATTTCTTTTTTTCTCTGTGTTCTACTAATTTTAGTTCTTATAAGATTATCTCTACTTGTGTGTTTCATCTCCTAAAAAAATAAAGGATAGGACAACTTTAATTGTGTTGTGTTTGATTTTAAAATTGTTCTTATTGATGGAAACATTCTAGAAGATCATGAGTCACCAAATGATGAGAGGGATCCACAAAATATGCCGTCATGGAATTCCAATAGTGATGGGCAAGAAATGACGAAGCCACATATAGGAAAAAGAGTGTGCAAGGCCCACACCATGTGGAATGACTTTGTGAGGAAATGAATTGATATAAGTATATGTAGTAGGGAATTTGTTAGTTGTATGTAATTTGAGTGAAGTTTATTCTCTCTCCCTCATGACTGTCTTTCTTTACACATGTATGAACTCTATCTTTTGAGGAGTTGGTTCCTTCAATTTTATCAATTCAATCAAGTTTCCTTTATTTTTCTGTTAAATCCCTTAGCATAATTTCAGTACCATTTCATAGACGAACTGGAGGCCAAGGGAAAAGACAAAAACTTAAATTCTTGTCCTCACTAAACCACGAGACAACTTTTTGTCCTCTGCACAAGTTGTCTAAAGTACCAAAATAACCTTTTGGGCACCAAACATTGTATAAACACAAAATTTATTCAATACCATAAACTTTTGTACTGTGTTGTTTTGTCTTGGTTCTCCTATTTTATTCAATACCGTAAACGTTTGTACGTTTATTCTATATGTATTAATGATTGGCTTAAATCGTGTTTTGGTCCTCCTATTTGGTGAACTAAGCTCCCTATTTTTAATTGTGCAAGTTAATCCCTCAGTTCAATTTTTCTTTTTTGACCATTAATTTAATAATGTGAGTTGGACACGACACGAGACTCGCTGTTTGATCACCTTTGTTAGAAATACTTTCAATACAAGGAGTCGGAGTCGAACCCATCGACTCTAATACCACTATTGGGTTACTAGAGGGGACTTAAGAATAATTATACATTGTTAGTTATTGAGAATCACATTAGATTTGCGCCCCAATTTTCTACCTACTTAATTCCTTTTTTAAAAGGATATTGTGAAATAAAGTTTCTTCTTTTGCATGAATATATACATACATACATGAAGGAATATTTTGATTATTAATTATATTCATAAATTATTTATGTTGGTGCTTGCAGGGTTGGAATGAATTGTTGAAGGATTTGTTAGTTGAAAGTTTGTATTTGAAGAAGTTGCTATAATATTAGAATTATGTGTGTGTTTCATTATTCCATGCTTTATTTCTCATTCAAAACTATATTTATGAGAAAAGGCTTGTATATGATGCAATTTCAAGAAGCATTTGCTAAATTCGAGTTTTGTTAGTCTCATTGTTTCATTTATATATTTCTCATTCCTAATTATATGGATTTAAATTGTTTTGAACAAGGTTTTAAGCCATCAGAGGAATTATTTACTTTTTTTTTCACTTATTGATCAAAATTTATAAGTTATCACAAGATTGACTCATTTTCATATACTTTAGAATCTAAATTGATATATCTACTACTACTATAATAAAAGTAATTACATCTACTATCTATCTACTACTACTATAATAAAAGTAATTACAACCATTTTTCCTAATTTATCCTCCTAAATCTTGCTCAACTCTCAAATCTTATACCCTTTTGTGTCATTTAACTCTTAAATTTTGTCATTTACTTAAACCCTTTTGTGTAAAAAAAAAACTCTTAAATTTTGTCATGATTATGTTATTAGTTTTAAGCATAATAATTATCCCTTTTAGCAAGATCAAGACTAACCTATAGAACATGTGTTTAGTTTGACTCATATTATGAGTTTCTCTTCATTTTCCAAAGCTTAATTACTACTCATTTGGTAGTCGAAAAGTTTTCTTTTCCTTTTCTTTTTTATTTCTTCTTCCATTTATTTATTCTTTATCAATCTCTATTTATTTATTTTGAATGCCTTTCTCAATATTTATTTCTTTTTATCGTTGTCACTGTTAATGAAGACTAAGACACTTTCTATAACATGGATTCATAATATTCAATTTTTATCGGATGTTATTAATTTTGATTAATTTTTTTATGACAAAAATATTTGTACCCACACATATAATCACATAAAATATGGAGTGCAGCTTTAGACGATATTTTCACTGCTTTCAACCTATAAAATAAATATTTTGAATTATAAAATTCAAAATAAAATAAATTATCAAAAGTATACGGGATAAATATATTGTTTTAAATATAAAAAAATAAAATAGGACAGGCATATGTAACTCTTACATAAAAATAATATGAATTGTTACTGGTTAATATATACACAAGACATACAAATTGTACCCACATATATAAAATAAGTAACAATGTGTGATATATAAAATTCACAGCGGGGTGTGGGAGTATAAATCCTCTCCATTTCTTAAAACAAATTGCAAATGCAAGTACTAAAGTTTAAATGTAAAAATATTCAAATAATATAAATTATTCTCAAAATACGTGCATTTATATTCTTGATTTACATCAAAACTATAGTAATTGCATTTGTCATTTCTTTGAAGAAATGGAGAGGATTCCAACTCGGGGTGTGATGCAATATTTTTAACAGTTTTTTTGCATATAAAATAAATAAATATTTATAAAAATATTGTGTTAATAATTTGTATCTTAAAAATACTCATAAACATCCAAAACTTTATTACATGACCTTTATGTATCAATTGAAAATTAACCGACCCGTGCGAATGCTGATTTTTTAAAAATACCTATAAGTTTTCAAAATTTTATCATACGGACATAAAATATTCCGGATTTATTCAAAATTTTATCATACGGACATAAAATATTCCGGATTTTAAAATAGAGGGAATAAAATTCCGATTTATTCAAAATATAGGGAAGTAAAACTGCATTTAAGCCAATATATTTTTGCATAAATAAGCACATAAAATCTACGATGATGATTGCGGTGAAAATATTTTCACGGGTTTTTGCAAATAAAATTATCAAATAATTTGTCCAATTTGTTTAACAATTTTCAAGTTATTTTTAGTTTTTTTTATCTTTATACAATATATTTATTTATGGTAGCATTTGAAATTATTTTAACAATTAATTCATTTCATTATCTTCATGTTACGCGACCCGTGTGAATGCACGGGTCTTTTACTAGTTTCATATAATTTGAGAGAAATTGATACTTTAAATTGAAGAATAGTTCTTACTTACTTATATATATATATATATATATATATATATATATATATATATATAGGATATGATTGAAGTTAATTGATAAAGTATAATAGAAAACCAAAATTTAATATATTACCTTAAAATTACAAAGTAACGGATAAATAGAAACATTTTTTTCTAAAGAAACGATGACGATAAATGAGTAGAGTAATAATCACAACTTTATTTTTTATAAAGCAAAATAGTATTTAAGTGAGTACAAGGGGTACTTGAACCGAATACAGATTTATAGAGTTACAAATTCATACATGGCTATCAATAAAAGCAAGGGGGTTATTACACCGGTCCACAAAACAATAACTCATCTTCCTGCATTATGGGAAGCAAACCAGCTCCAAGATAGCGTTTTGATCCTAAAAAGTCTGCCCCGACTCTGTCATATATAATCTTGTTCCTACTCCGTCTATATACACCAAACTGCGGCCATCCATGCTATGAATTGTTTCCTTTTTTATTTTTTTCTTTCTTATCAACACCAAACCAGTCAATGATGCCACTCCAAATTCTGTAAGAAAAAGAGCACTAAAAAAATAGGTGTTGCGATGTTTCATCGTCTCTGAAGCAAAAGACACGACCATCTCTCTTGTCTTGGATCCAGCAAGCCTCTTCTCACCAAAGCAATCCTAGCTGTCATGAAAAAGCATACACACAAAAGCACTTACTTTCTACAGAATATTACTGCTCCAGACCAGCCTAATCGCAATACTAAAATCCTCGCTGCCTGTAGTGGTTACTGCTGCTTTTTGTGCAGTCCGCTGCAACAGTGAGTAACCTGATTTTACAGTGTACCCTCTTACCGGATCCAACATCCAAATCCACTTATCCTCAGTCTGGCATTAGGAGAAATTCTGTCCAGCAGCTGTATCAACTCTGCTCTATCAGGTTCTTCCAAACGCCACAGTGCACATCGCCAAGACATGTTCCAATGCCAAACACCTTCAGACCAATAAGCCACATCTTCTACTGAACAATTCCTGTCTTCTGCCAGCACATACAAACCCAGAAAAACCTGCATAAAACAAATTCCCCAACTGAAGCTTCACGCCGTTTGTGAACCAGTCTATTTGGTTGTGATCCGACTAACTCAACACAAACAAATCTCTTCCAAGGTCTGTACCAGTCGCAGCATCACACAAATTTCCTTACTTGCAAGACAATAAATGATGTCAAATGCTATTTGAGTCATTATTTCCACTTCGCTAAAAGTGCTACGTTGAAAGTTTCCAAATTCTTTATGCCTAATCCTCCCAAACTCTTTCGTTGACAGACTGCGCCCCAACCACCACTCTATAAAAAACCTTCTCTGCATTGCAACCAATTCTTTTATAACCCTCTTTGGTGTTTGAAATATTAGAAGAAATACAAAGGGAGCTTTGGCAATACCGAGTAAATTAACATTATACGACCTCCAAAAGACAAATGTTTACCTTTCCACACCGGCAATTTTCTTTTCAGCGACTCAATCGCCGGCTTCCAAGATGACACGTGTCTATGATTAACACCAATGGGCAGTCCCAAAAACTTGAAAGGCACACTGCTTGGAGCTCAGAAAATTAGACGCAGTCACCAAAACACTTTCATCCAAAGTTACCCCCAAGACACCACTTTTTGCGAAATTCACCCTCAAACATGACCACAGCTTCCTAATATCTACAGTGAGTGTTACAAGCTCTCCTACGTCACACAGTGAAAGTTCTAAAACAACACCAGTTGCAAGTGCACTCATTCCATAGAATGATTGTTTAAAGTTCATATGGAATATAAAATCTTCTAATTGCAAAATAACAAAACACATAAATGTTCTTCTAATTGAAACCTTGAACACCTGATTTTGATCATCAATCATCTCAAACAAACTATTTTCCCCTATCTTCACTTTGCATTCTTTCACAAACGAACTGACATAGTAATAAACTAATAATCACAGCATTATCACAACTTGTATAAAGTTCATATGAAATATAGCATCTAATTACAAAATGATGAAACACAAACATTCTTCTAAACATCTAGGACAATCGAAACCTTGAACACATGATTTTGCAAATCAATAATCTCAAACAAAAGAGTGTCTCCAATCTTTACTTTGCATTCTCTCACGAATTTTGGCCAACCTTTAGTGAACCACCCATAATCAAGTTGTTGATTATAACTCACCTCTACAAACCATGTTCCTTCCCCTACTTTCAACTCGACTGAACTTCCACCAGAAATGTTGTGTCTCTTCAAGAACTCACTTGGTATGACCAGCTGCATTTATAAAAACAAATTAAAATTTTATACATTCACACATATAGCTATATACATGGTAACAAAGACAATTTACATAATCCATACCATGAATAATGATGTTACAGAAACCTCGAATTTATTTTGTAAATTCGGAGCTTCAGAATCTGCAGTAATTAACAACAAAGAAAAAATGATTTGGGAATATATCCTTGATTAAGTGTACACCACAAAAACATGAAAAATAATTAAAGTTCAGATCAATACGCTTAAGACCATGTGTTTCTACGCAGCTCTTTGAAATTCCTTCTGCATAATTGCCCACATATTCCATATCATCTACCGGCGACAGTGTTGTCTCTAATTTTTCTTGCACTCGTTGGTTTTCTGCATGTCCACAACCTTTTCAGGGATCCAATGAAGTTGGCGAAAATATTTATCTTGACATCGTAATTTTTAAAACTTTTTACATTGATCAAACATATCAAAATTAAACTATAATAAAATATTTATCTTTCCAAAAACATTAATAATGAAAGAAATACCATGAAACTGCTCCGGGCTTGGTTCCTTTGTAGATGGAGTAATAGTAATGGTGAATGAAAGAGGTTCTCGTTGAGTCATCTCAAATTTACAGACATCACCGACTTGCAACTTATGTTCTCGTAAAAATGACATCCAACCACCTATTATTCTAAAAGTTCCATTACTTTTATCCCATCTTAATGTCACGTGCCATGTCCTGTCCTCACCAGCACTTCTAATCGCTGCATTCCCTTGCAACAACTCATTCTTGTAATCTTTTGAAAACTGAATAGGTATGTTCTGCTTCAACTCATGGTTTTGAAATATATATTAATTAAAATATATTCATTAAATAAATGTGAGGCTCTGTCGCAATAGTAATCTTTGAAAGTGCCTTTGGTTAATTACTTTCGTCTTGAATATGTCTTCTGTTAGTCAATTTAGTTGATAAAATTACTAACAAAAGTGGCATTTGGGGATTTGTTTGTAATTTTCAATAGATTCAATTCTTATAGTACATTGAAAGTCTCTCACACATTTAGGTACAATAAACACTATTTACTATAAAAAAAATAAAAAAAAAAATAGGAAACATACCAGCCTTAATTGACCACCTTCGACAGAAGATCGCGGTAATATGAGAGTGAAACTGGGATTCTTGTTGGGATTAGAATTAGCGCAGCTTCTATCATTCCTATCTTTAGTTTTAGTGCATTTCTTAGCTTTCTTACCCATTACTCCTTTGTAACTATTAGTCTCTGCAAAAAAATTAAAACTATTTTCAGCATTTGAAAGGTACAAAATAAAATTTTCATGTCTTGAATTTTTTATTTTTTGTTATAGTCTTGAAAATTAATTTAATCTTAAAAAAAGAACAAAATAAAAAAAAAATACATAAATAAATAAAGTCCAAGACTAGAAACATGTACTTCTGTAATTTGTATGGATAAAAAAGTGGATAGGACTAAAAATAATACTTTTACCTATGAATAAATCAAAGGAAATATATGAACTTGCCTGAGAGTTTCTTGTTAATGTTAGTCCCTTGAGGGGTAGCAACACTATCATTTGAGTTGATTTTCTTTTTCTTGAGGGGTTGTTCGGCATTTTCACGCTCTTCTTCTTCTTGGTCATCATTGTACCTCATACTTGAATAGTCAATTTCTAGTTTACTATCATCAAATATAATGACATGAAAATCTGATCCTCCTTTGTATTGAAAAACTAAAAGATCTCCGCATCTAAGCGACCGTGCAAACCTTTTCCAATTCTGAAGCCAAATATCGTGACCTTGTTGTACCCAATTCATTTTGCAATCAGACCCATTTGGAAGTTTAAGGGATATTGGATTTGATACATCATTCCAATAACTCTCTACAAAATTCCTTGGAATCATCTGCAAACACATTTTCAAAAACCAATGAGTTTCAACTTGGATTGAACTAGTAATAAAGACAAACACATATCTCATAAAGCAAGTATGCAACAATCTTTGTTGAGGCATTTCAACAAACACATTGACTACAAAACCTAAAACAGTCAAGAAAGGAAATAGTAGACAAAAAGCAGAACAGTGAAATGGTTGAAAAGGAAAAAAGAAAGTGAGTGAATGAGTGAGGTTACTAATTGTTGGTCTTGCAACTGAGGAAGTTGAATAGTTTGGTAGAAATGTATTCCGTTAGCTTCACTGCCACGGCCATGGTGAGTGGACATTGATGCTACCTTGTGAATACAGAAAGGTGCTTGCTTGATTTTATGGGTTACTATGTAAAAACTTTGAAGCGTGTCCGTGAAGTACTAGCTTGTGAAGATTGGTTTTATTTAGACTTACGCTCTTTCGTAAGACTTTAAAACGAGCTTATAGTTTATAGCTTTTAACTTATAAGCTAAAAGCTCTGTTTGGTGACGGTCATTTTGTTACGAGCTTATAGCTTATTTTACTAGCTTATAGCTTATTTTCAAATGCTATTTCAAGTAGTTTATAGCTTTTAGCTTATAAGCTAGCTTATAAGCTAACCGCTATTTTTACCAAACAAAGCCTTAAATGTTTTTGGTAATTATAATTTCGTAGAATTTTGTTTTTAGTCCTCGAAGATTTTTTCCACACCTTTTAATTCCCGTAGGTTTTTCGTTAGTTTTTTTAATCTCTACTTTTCATTCAACTCATGCATATTATTCGAAATATTTAAGTTTTGAAAATAGATTTTGTAAACCGTTTTTCAAAATATTATATGTTTTTTTGTATTCGTTTTTTCTAAATTGAAACACCAATTTTGACATCATATAACATAAATGTACATTATTGAAGTTCAAAACATAGTCAAAATTGCAATTGTTTTTCAAAAAGTTGTATTTCAAAAATGATTTTTGTGAAAATCTATATGAAATAACTTCAAAATTAAGTGATTTTTTGAAATTTTGATATTCAATTTTTTTTCAATAAAATGATTAAATACCTAAAATAAATTAGATTTGCGCCCCAACTTTTTTTTTTACTGTTGTGAGGTTTTTCATGGTGTAACCATAGAATTTTTCCCTAAACTATATAAAAATAATTAGTTGTCTCTAAATTATATATATAATTCATCGATTTATATATAGTGAGATAGAAATAATTACAAATGAACTTTGTAATAATCAATCACAACAACTTCTTGACATCTAGAGTGTTTACAAGCAAGCTCTCTCCTACATCATAGAATGAAAGTTCTAAAATAACACCAATTGGAAGTTAACAAAACACGTAAATGTTCTTCTAATTGAAACCTTGATTGAACAAATGATTTTCATCACCAATCATCTCAAACAAACTAATGTGATCGTATTAAAGTTCATATGAAATATAACATATACATCTAATTACAAAATGATGAAACAAATATGTTCTACTAAACATCTAGGATAATTGAAACCTTGAAAACATGATTTTGCAAATCAATAATCTCAAACAAACAAGTGTCTCCAATCTTTACTTTGCATTCCCTCACAAATTCAGGCCAACCTTTAGTGAACCATCCATAATCAAGATGTTGATTAAAACTCGCCTCTACAAACCATGTTCCTTCCCCTACTTTCAACTCAACTGAATTCCCACTAGAAATATTGTGTCTCTTCAAGAACTCACTTGGTATAACCAGCTGCATGTATAAGAACAAATTAAAATTTTATATGTATATTCAGGCACGAAGCTATATAATGGAAATGATGACATTTTATGTAGTTCATACCATGAATAATGATGTTACATAAATCTTGAATTTATTGTGTAAATTCAGACTTTCAGAATCTGCAGTAATTAACAACAAAGAAAACATGATTTGTGAATGTAACCTTGATTACATGTACTCTATATAAACTTGAAAAATAATTAAAGTTAAGATCAATACTCTTAAGACCATGTGTTTTTGAACAGCTCCTTAAAATTCCTTCTTCAAAATTACCCGCATAATCCATATCTTCTACAGGTGATGTCTCTGATTTTTCTTGGACTTGTAAGTTTTCTGCATGTCCACAACCTCGTCAGGGGTTGAATGAAGAAGTTGGAGAAAATCTACTAAAGCTATGTGCAAATCGCATATCAATAACAAAATGGATTTAATACATTGCATATCGTAACAGAATTGTAGGGATTAAAAGAAAAGAGTAGTAGATTTACATGGACAAAAATATATTTAAACCTTCAAAAGTTTTACATTAATCAAATGTATCAAAATGAAACTATAGTAAAATATATATCTTTCCAAAAACAATAATAATGAAAGAAATACCTTGAAACTGCTCCGGGCATGGTTCCTTTGTAGCTCGGTTAATAGTAATTGTGAATAAAAGTGGTTCTCGTTGAGTCATCTCAAATTTACATACATCACCAACTTGCAAGTTATGTTCTTGTAAAAATAACTTCCAACCAACTGTCATTTCAAAACATCTCTTGCTTGCATCAAAGGTTAACTTCACGCCCCATGTCCGGTCCTCACCAACGCATCTAAGCTTTGCATTCCCTTGCAACAACTTATCTAAGTGTTCTTTCGAAAACCAATTAGGTATCCTCTGTTTCAGCCCATGTTTTAAAATATATATATTAATTAAAATTAAAATGTATTCATTAACTAAATGTGTGAGGCTCCATCGCAACTTTGAATGTGTCTTTGGTTAGTTACTTTCGTCCGTGAACGTGTCTTCCGTTGGTCAATTTAGTCAATAAAATTACTAACAAAAGTAGCATTTGTGGATTTGTAATTTCAATACATTTAATTCTTATAATAAATTGAAAGTCTCTGACACATTTATGTACCAAAAACACTATTTACTATAAAAAAAAGTATAGGAAACATACCAGCCTTATTTTACGACCTGTGACATAAGACTGCGGTAATGTAAGAGTGAAACTGGGATTCTCATTGGGATTAGAATTTGTGCAGCTTCTCTCTTTCCCATTTTTAGTTTTAGTGCATTTCTTAGCTTTCTTACCCATACCTCCTGTGTAACTATTAGTTTCTGCAAAAAATTAAAAATTATTTTCAGCATTCGAAAGGTACAAAATAAAATTTTCATGTCTTTAATATTTTGTTTTTTATAATAGTCTTCAAAGTTAATTTTATCTTAAGAAAAGAACAAAATAAATAAATAAAAAATACATAAATAAATAAATAAAGTCGAAGACTAGAAACATGAACTTGCCTGAGACTTTTTCCTTGGTTGCATTCATATTAAGTTTTCTCTTGTCAACGTTAGTCCCTTGAGGTGTAACAACACTTTCATTTGAGTTGGTTTTCTTTTTCTTGACGGGTTGTTCAGTATTTTCACACTCTTCTTCTTCTTGGTCATCATTGTACCTCATACTTGAATAGTCAATTTCTAATTTACTATCATCAAATATAATGACATGAAAATCTGATCCTCCTTTGTATTGAAAAACTAAAAGATCTCCGCATCTAAGCGACCGTGCAAACCTTTTCCAATTCTGAAGCCAAATATCGTGACCTTGTTGTACCCAATTCATTTTGCAATCAGACCCATTTGGAAGTTTAAGGGATATTGGATTTGATACATCTTTCCAATATCTCTCTACAAAATTCCTTGGAATCATCTGCAAGTACATTTTCAAAAACCAATGAGTTTCATCTTAGATTGAACTAGTAATTAAGATTTATACATCAAAGCATACATGGTTGTTTGTTTTTAGTGTCAAAGTTTTAGATGGAATGGGTTATTTGTTTTTTATGACAAGATGCAAACTTCATTCAATAATGAAAACCAAGGTCAATAAACCAGCTGATTAAAGCAAATTATGTTGGGACACTCAACATCCACATTTACCAAAATTACCTGAGCAAACCAGACCCATGGCAACAATACACATAGAGAGATCCTAAGCCAAACGGGCATTGCCATACCAAATCTTTAGTCCTAACAACCAAACCAATTAGCTCCAAACATGGTCATTGGCCATTAAGAAAAGAGGATCCATAATCTTTAAATATATTGACTAAAAGTGGTTTGAGAAACAAAACATGACATCCATGGGAAGTGAAGAGGTAAAAGTTAAAAACCCACATGGGTCAAACCCCGGTTCCCTCACTTGTGTGTGTGAGTTTATGATAGTTTTGCCATTTCGTCTATGTACCCAAAAAAAAACCACATGAGTTGGCCTAGTGGTGAAAGGTTGAAGGCTTGGGACTTGGAGTGTGCTTTTCTCAAGGTCTCAGGTTTAAATCCTTCCAATGCTACTTAACGTGCTGGGCTGGGCCATTCCATACAGAACAAAAGCTCTAGCACTAGTCAAAGATGGGATATGTGTCTTTCAGATTAGTCCGTCATTGAGACTGATACGGAGTCTTTAAAGAGATAAAATTTAATTAATATTGTATTGATGACCCTATGCAAATGGCGGAGCCAGAAAAGTTACTATAAATTTCTATATCTCTAATAGTCTCGGAGTGGCGGAGCCAGAAAATTTATAAAGCCTGTCCAAAATTTCAATTAAAAAAAAAAACTCAGTTTTGCACTGAAAAATCTCATTTTTTGAACAAAAGAATCGCAGATTTGCCCTAAACTAACCCCTAAAATACCAGAGCCTGCCCAAGGTGGCCGGGCTGTAGATCCGCCGAGACTCTCGGATACCGCCAAACTAACTACAGAGAGCCGTTTGACAATGGTGGTGGCTATCAATGCCACTGTTGGGGCCTTTTTCAAGAAGTCAAACAGTGTTGGGCATTTCAACAAACACATTGACTACAAGCGGTTTTGTTAGGAAACCCTAACAAATTTTTCCCCTAATCTCTAATAAATTCCATAGAGGGTTTCAAAAAATGGGTCTTTTGTTTTGTTAACAAGGGAATAAGTAATAAATAATGCAGAAGAAGTGGTAATTGAAAAAAAGAAATGCTTACTAGCTCTTGGTCTTCTAACTGACGAAGTTGAATAGTTTGGTAGAAGTGAATGCCCTTGGCATCACTGCCACGCCCATTGTGTTCAAACGACATATGATATTGATGATGAAGAGACTATATTGTGGTGGTGGTGTAGAATACAGAAACACTTGTTCTCTCTCACTTTTCCCGACATAAAAATCCAAAATAGAGTATATTCTTTTTAAATACTAATCTAGTTGCTAAAAATCTGCTCCATTTACTACTTATTTGTTCATTTTTGTATATTTATCAAAGAGATAGACACAAGTGAAGATTATGCGATCCATATATTAATGGGTCTCAACGATTAGTGGGTTCCACTAATATTTATTTGTATATATCTCTCTCATAAATGGATAACAAATAAATGAGTAGTAAATTGAACAAACCGAAATTCAGTCATTTTACCCTATGGTGAATAAATAGTATGTTTGGTTTTCAAACTCCAATCTTAGGTAAAGATGAATTTGGATTCCTTAAAGTCATATTTTCCTACACATCCTACATTTATGTAAATTTAAGGGTATTATTGTCTTTACAATAAACATAAATTTATTTTTTCCTACATTTACTTTTTGCTTGAATGTAGTTGAATTTATGAAGAACAAACGTAGATAATCTAAATCCCATAATGATGTCCTTATCAAGTATCAACGGACTAAGGTTATGAGCATCTTGTATACATTTTTTAATCGATGAATTTTATTTTATTTTGGACACAATAATAGATAAATTTTAGTAAAGTGTACTCATTTTGATTCTCACAAATTTCGAATCGATCAATATACTAATTTGTCTTCCTTCCGCAACTACGAAGACTAATTCTCTCGAGATAACTGAAATTCATTTAAAGAATTGATCTCTTCCAATAAATATTTTTTCATATGCATTGACTACACAGATTTAAAATTTTAATATAATTTTATTATATGTATCTTTAACTAGTGTCTAGTTAAAGTTTTTCCTTTACTAGACGTGTCGTAAAAAATTTATAAGAATTAAAGAGTTTCACTCTAAAATATGGTGCATGTGTATGTCTAATGTCTAATAAAATATAAATTTTTATTTTAGATATATTGCCCTTTTTATCTTTCAATGGCCACCTTGACTTTTAGAAGTATGCAATGTGGAAACGTATCCACTACATTATCCCACCTCAGCATCAATCAGCATCATTTCTTGCCCCTTTTCACTTAAAATACTATATAATTTGTTAAAAAAATTGATGAAATATCAAAGGTTTGCTCTTAAGGTATGGCTTTAAATAAGATGTCGGTATTGTTCCTCGAATTAATGGGTCACTATATTTCTCGAATTAATTAAAGTGTGTGAAGAGAGAGGGAAAGAGAAACAAAAGATTGTCCCATGAGCTTGACTCATTCCACTTATCCACCTTAAGTGTGGAGTTTCTAGCCGCTAGGTTACTTGACAAAAAAAAATAAAGATTAAAAAAATAAAGAAATGATGATGTGATGGAAAAATTATGAGATAGAGACATAAAATGGTAGCATGGAGGATAGGAAGGAGGATAGCATGACATCATAGAATCCAAATCCATCAAATTACGATGAAGAAGTAGAGGTGGAAATAGGTCAGATCGGCCTACATAAGTCTACGGCCTAGCCTACATAGGCTCAGGTCAGCCTATTTCTTTAAATAGAGTAGGCCAAAAAAAAATTATAGGCCTATTTAGCTAAAAATGTCAGACTTCATGTCAATAAAAAAACATATTAAACATACTAGGCCGGCCTATTTAAGTAAATATGAATAATATTTTTACATCTATTGTTATTATATATTAAAATTTGTACTTTGATTAAATTATAAATCTATTAACTTTTTCAGTAATTCAAATTTATTAATCCACATTTTCACATATATAAATGTATTATTATAAACTAAAATCGAAATATGATGTCCTATATAGTCAAATTCTCCAAAATATCATATTAAATATCAAAAGGAAGTTTAATCTCATTAATTTATTTGTTCATTAGTATATTTAAAATTAAATATAATTATTTATTTCAATATTTTTATGTGAAATAGGCTTTTAAACAGGCTAATAGGCTATGTCAGGCTTTAAAAAGGTCAGGCTCAGGCCCAAAAAATAAGCCTATGATAGGCCACAGGCCAGACTCAGACCTTTAACTTTTTGACTGGCTAGGCTCAGGTTTGACAAAGTCTAACTCGACCTAACCTATTTCCACCTAACATTAGTTATGACATTTATTTAACCTAAAAGAAAAAATTACCTCACGACTTAAATCCGGTGATGTACCGAGACTCTTAATTCAATGCTCCAATATCTAAAAAGTGGTGCAATATATCCATGTCTGCATCAACTTAAACTATTTTCTTTTAATTTATTCTTTTTTTTTCTTTTCATTTTTGAGAATTGGCGAATAGAGTAAAACAATCAAACAAAAGAATCAATAGAGAGAAACAATCAAACAAGAAATTCAACATTAACACAAAGTCCAAATAGAAAGAGGAGACATGGACAACTAAATGATAAATCAAATCAAACAAATGACCCAAAATAAAATACCAAACCAAATTAGCATTGAAAAAAATTTACAAACACATTGTGATCACTATGAGCCGATCTCATTCCAATCTCCCATCTTCTGGGAAGCAAGAGTCTGTGAGACCGCACAAAGAACTCTGCTTAATGTCTAATCACCGTGTGGGATTGCTCCCTACTACGTCATATAGCTTCGAGTCACCAAATTATCCAAAAGAAATACCATAGTAGGGTGCTTCACAAATCTTGTACAAACCCTATATGCGAAGTTGCAGGTAAGTAAATCATCGTCTCGAGACAATTATAGAAATGGAAAGAACAAGTATATGTCACACCATTTGCTAGAATGCTAGTAATGCAAATCACCATCATGTGTTTTGTGTCTGGATCATAAAACAAACCCAAAAGTACCAACTTCATAGCATTCCCACTAAGCCAACATCACAGCTTGCATACCAAAAGGATCATGAAATAAAGCTCCATCATGAACAGAATCCCACCGATTTCTATTTCTTCGATCGAAGGGAACCAAACTATTTATTCGATCGATTTCTTCAAAACAATAGGGGAAAGAACCAACAAAAAAAATTCAAAAGACCAACACTAAAAATTAAACCAAATCAATCACACGACATTCCCAAAAGTTTTAGAACTCAACAACTACAATGACGATACATTCAAAGAGGATCAAACAAAGCTCTATATTCCATGTTAACAAAATGAATTCAAAAGAGAAGAGAAAATACAAACAACAAAATATAGGCTAGGATTTCATTAGGAATGACAAAAAGTGCTTATTACACAATGTTACTATGATAGTATATATAGACAAAACTACCCTCAACCCAATTACAACCAAAAGTCGATTAGATTACGTAATTTACATATCATCTAACAACGTCTCCTACGTCACATCACAAAGTGAGAGTACTAAAACAACACTAGGACTGCTCTCTTAATTCCATATGGAGTGATTATATAACATATATATAACATCTAATTACATAAGACAAAACACAAACGTGCTACTAAACATCTAGGATAATTGAAACCTTAAACACATGATTTTGCACATCAATCATCTCAAACAAACAAGTGTCTCCAATCTTTACTTTGCATTCTCTCACAAATTCAGGCCAACCTTTAGTGAACCATCCATAATCAAGATGTTGATTATAACTCACCTCTACAAACCATGTTCCTTCCCCAAATTTCAACTTGACTGAATTTCCACTAGAAATATTGTGCCTCTTCAAGAACTCACTTGGTATGACCAGCTGCATTTATAAGAACAAATTAAAATTTTATATATTCGCACACAAAGCTATATATAAGGAAATGATGACATTTTATGTAGTTCATACCATGAATAATGATGTTACGAAAACCTTGAATATAGTGTGTAAATTCAAACTTTCAGAATCTGCAGTAATTAACAACAAAGAAAACATGATTTGTGAATGTATCCTTGATTACGTGTACACTATATAAACTTCAAAAAAGAATTAAAGTCACGATTAATACTCTTAAGACCATATGTTTTTGGGCAGCTCCTTAAAATTCCTTCTTCAAAATTACCCACATATTCCATATCTTCTATAGGAGTTGTCCTTGATTTTTCTTGGACTCGTTGATTTTCTGCAGGCCCAGGGATCCAATGAAAACGTTGGAGAAAATCTACTAATACTATGTACAAATCGCACATAAAAACAAAAAGGATTTAATTAATTCATTCATATAAATGTGTAAGATTCTTTACACAATCATGAGATCATTAAAACTTACGATTCTAATTATTGAAACTTTTTAGATTAATCAAATGTATCAAGGGCTAAAGGAGTTGAAGGTCTTGGGTTCAATCTTAGGAAAAGAAGAAAAATACTAACTTAACAACTAATTACTAACATTTACCATTTCAAAAAAAAAGGTATCAAAATTAAACTATAATTAACAAGGTATATTTCCAAAAACAATAATAATGAAAGAAATACCTCGAAACGGCTCTGTGCATGGTTCCTTTGTAGCTGGAATAATAGTAATCGTGAATGAAAGTGGTTCTCGTTGAGTCATCTCAAATTTACAGACATCACCAACTTGTAAGTTATGTTCTTGTGAAAATGACTTCCAACCAGTGGTCATTGTAAAGGTTTTTTTGGGTAATTCAAAGAATAACTTCACCCACCATGTTCGGTCCTCACCAACAGTTCTAATTGTTGCAGTCATTTGCAACAACTCATTCATGTATTCTTTTGAAAACCAATTAGGTATCCTCTGCTTCAGCTCATAGTTTTGAAATATATATTAATTAAAATATATTCATTAACTAAATGTGCGAGACTCTGTAGAAAACTTTTAATGTGTTTTTGGTTAATTACTTCCATCCGTGAATATGTCTTATGTTATGTTTAGACAATCTAGTCGATAAAATGACTAACAAAAGCAGCATTTGGGGATTTTTTTTGTAATTTCAATACATTCGACTCTTGTAGTAAATTGAATGTCTCTCACACATTTAGGTACAAAAATCACTATTTACTATAAAAAAAGTATAGGAAAAGTGGAAAACGTACCAATTTTAACTTATCACCTTCCACGTAAGATCGAGGTAATGTGAGACTGAAACTGGGATTAGAATTTGTGCACCTTCTCTCATTACCATCTTTAGTTTTTGTACATTTCTTAACTTTCTTACCCATGCCTCCTCTATTACTATTTGCCTCTGCAAATAATACTACAAAATTTGAGATAAACATAGAAACTAATTAAAAACATATATTACCTATAAATAAATCAAAGGAAGTAGCTGAACTTTCCTGAGACTTGTCCCGCGGTTGCATTCATATTAATTCTTCTTCTTTGAGGAGTATGTGTAGCAGCACAATCATTTGAGTTGTTTTTCTTTCTCTTGAGGGGTTGTTTGGTATTTTCACTATCATTCGGAACCTCAACACAGTCGGCATCATCACACTCTTCTTCTTCGAGTTTAGTACTAATATATTGTTTGCTAGGATCTTGGTCATCGTTGCATCTCATACTCGAATAGTCAATTTCTAATTTACCATCATCTAATATAATGACATGAAAATCTGATCCTCCTTTGTATCGAAAAACTAAAAGATCTCCGCATCTAAGCGACCGTGAAAACCTTTTCCAATTCTGAAGCCAAATATCATCACCACGTCGAACCCAATACATTTTGCAATCAGACCCATTTGGAAGTCTAAGGGATATTGGATTTGATACATCTTTCCAATATCCCTCTACAAAATTCCTTGGAATCATCTGCAACAACATTTCAACAACCAAGGAGTTTCAATTTGGATCAAACTAGGAATGAAGATTAATGAAACAAAACATACATTCGATTAGTTTCAAAATGTTGGGTGGAAAAATTGGGTCTTATTTTATTTTTGACAAGAAGCAAGCTTCATTCGATAATGAAAACCAAGGTTATACACTAAGAGATTGAAGCAAATTGTGTTTACACTCCTCATCCACATTTTAAGTCTAGTACAAATACCTAAGCATACCTGACATGTGGCAACAATACACATAAAGATAACCGACGCCAAAATGGCAGGAGCTTCTCTCAAATTAGTTCTCAAACCATGAATGAAATTGAAAAACTCAAGAATAATGAGATCCATTTGCAATAATAGCGCCAACAACATCAAGAACAAAACCTAGTAAGCAAGAATCGATAGCTAATTTTGCAACACAAACCTTCATATATATATGACCAATCTAACCAGGTCACGTGCTCAGGATCCAGTTTAAGGGTTGAGAAGATTTAACAACGGTGGTGAGCGTTCTAGGAAGCCAACCACCATTGGGGCATTTCAACAAACACAATGACTACAAACCTAAAACATTATAAAAATAATAATAACAAGAAAATACTACACAAAAAGCAAAACACAAGAAACAATAAAAGAAAAAACCAAAACATCTAGTACATTGTTTTTGGCCTTGTTTTTTTTAAGACTCAATATTCAATTCTAGGAACGACTAATCTGAGGGACACTGTTGTGACAAGTGTCAAGTGAGTTAAGTCCTACATTGCTTAGAAAAGTGAAGATTGAACACTTTATAAATTAAAGGACCCATGCCTTAAGGTTTTGGATAAAAAGTGTGATGTCCAACTTAATCCTAATATGGATGATCCCCGACTCCTCCTCATGACACAACGGTCACCAATCCCACCGTCCACCGGTGAGGGTCATTTAAAGTCAAAGTTTGACTTTGTATGGACCGACTCGACACATGAGGAAGTGACAACGAAAGGATTCGAACATTTTTCCAGAATAATAAACGGAAACATTTATGCATTTAAAGGGTTGGTATATCAATTAATTCCATTTATGCATGGCAATAGCAATTTTACACATTAAGAAATCCTAAAAGAGCTGGAGAGGGTCACTTACAGCTACAGGGTTGGAAAAATGGGTCTTTTTTGTAAGTGTTGGAAGAATAATGCAAAATAAATGGGTCTTTTTATGCTTACTATTTTGCATGCAAGAAAAAAAAAGGTGAATATTTATGCTTACTAGTTGTTGATCTTGCAAGTGACGAAGTTGAATAGTTTGGTAGAAGTGTATTCCATTAGCATCACTGCCACGGCCATGAATGTGTTTAAAGGACATGATGGTTGTTTGTACTTGTACATGCAGATGCAGATGAAGATGTCAAGATGATGAAGAGACTATGTTCGGTCAATACAAGTAACAGAAATGTGATTTAGCCAAGGTTGTCTGTCGAATGGAAGTTGGAAAGAGAAATCATATAAAGCTCTTTGTTTCGCAGCGAGTTAAGTAAAGTTTGACTAATAAATTGTTTCATCAACTAGTCAAACCTGATTCTTTCGAAATTCGTCTTTTTGTGAAGTTGATTAACAACTCAAATGAATTGTTTAAAACCCTTTATTTTAACTTTAAAAAACCAATTCTTTTTGTATTTTTTTAAAATAATTTATATGATCATTTTTATAAAAAAAAATAAAATTGATAGAGATAATTTATTTAATTAAAAATAGTAAAATTTATTTTAAATTAATCTTCTTATAAATTAAAATAGTGAATTTTGATATTCATCCTTTTTTTTATCCGATAATTGAAAGAAATTGGATTGTGATTTATAGTTTTTAATTGTAATTCGAATGAGAGCTAAGGAAAATTAAATATAAACTTGTGCTGAATTTGCCAACAATAAAATAACTTTTGTTGAATCTAGTACTATTGAAGAAAAAGAAAAAAGAGAGAAAGATAAATTAAGAAGATGGAGAAGAACACTTTTAATTTATAGGTTGAAAGAGAATCTTAAAGGTCTCAATACAAAAACAAAAAGAAAATATTGTTTTAGTAGCAAATTTATGGGTTTAGAGAAACAAGAAAAATATGTTTTTGAGTTCAATTTCGTTTTTTTGGATTTGGTCCCTCTCTACAATTTCATTTTTTGGATTTGGTCCCTTTAAGTGGATGACTGGACATCATCTTTGACACATCATCCTAGTTGTCACGTCAACTTCTGTTTGCCACATATACGTTTTTTAACACACTTTGACGTTAGAGACCAAAATAAATAAATAAATTGGTCTTTCAGGGGCTATTTTAAAACCAAAAAAAAAAAATACATAGACGAAAACCAAAAATTCACAAACTCACATGGACGAGTTGATTATTTAAGTCTAATTTTATTTATTAATTAGTAGTTCCTTAAAATTTGGTAGTGTATGTAAAGTCATAATTCATTTAAATTTAAAATTTATTTTTAATTAAGTAGAGATAAATATAAATACTTTTATAAATACTCTTAAATCTTAAGATTTTTCGGTCTTAAAATGAGACAACATCCTCTTAAAAATGTTAAAATTGTGTTCATAAATTGTTTTTATTTTATTTTGTTGTTGTTGTTAAGACTATAGCTCAAGAACGTGAAGGTAACGTTGATTTTTTAGAAGAAGAAAATGTTGATACAAAGGAATCAATGGAAGAGTTTGGAAAAAAAGCTTTGAATGTACACAAATCTAAAGCTTGAGGAATCAATTTCAGGAAAAATAAAAAATGGGAGAATATTGGATTTAAGTATTTCTTTTAGCCCCAAAGTCCATAAAAATCGAAATTGTGGGAGGATAATGGATTTTTTTTTTTTTAAAGTATAGTATGATTCTTTTATAATTTTTATTCCTTAAATTTTTGTTATATAAATTTTAAAATAGATGAGTTTTTTTATTTTATTTAATATAAATTAGATATCCTCCGCAAGAGCTATAGAGATTATTCTCCGAACTTTATAAGAGATGCAGAGACTAATTCTACAAGTTTTGTGGGATTCAAGTGTGTGCAAACTCTTCATACGAATTTTAACGTATTTTAGATGTCGTGAATTCGATCATCAACTCTAAACTATAAAAAACAAAAATGTTGTTGCATGAAACTCAAAAGTTTGGTTAAGTTAAAAGATACTTACATTATCTCTTATCTAAAATTTAAGCAAAGTATTATTTTTAAATGCACAAATTAAAATTTCATAGGTTAATATTTATTTTTTTTGGTAGATGTCATAGGTTAATATTAGTATAGTATACTAATTTTTATTTTATTTAATTCATTTTGACTTCTTAGTTTTCCATTTGTTTGATTCAGGAAAAGTGATATTTTGATACACTTTTCATTACACAATACATACAAAGAAAAAAGAAACCAAAGAGAAAAGAAGTGATAAAAATAGAAGATATTACAAAAATGCCCTATGTTAAATATCATTTATCTTTTTTTTTAGTGTACAATTGAAGTTGAAATAAAATGTCATATAGTCTTCATACACACGCTTCCAGCTTTTACATAGTAATAGTAACCCATAAAAATTAAAGAGCCCCGGTGCGGGTACGGTACCGGTATCGGTACTGGTACGAGGTACGCCATTTTTAGAAAAATTAAGGTACGGATACGTCCCTATAATTTTTTTTTTTAAATATAATTATATAAATCAAATAATAGAATTATATTGTTAAATAAATAATTAAACATAAAATATATCACACCACAATTTAAAAGTAATTCAAATTGTTCAAAAATATCAAAATATGAAATTAAAAAGCAATTAGCTCAAAAAGAGTCACTAAAAAGAACGGCCTCTAGTTTAGGTTTATCGTGAGAAAAACTAACAATTTCAAAAATATCAATTATATATTAAATAAATCTTATTCATCTCTATGAATATTCCAAATTTTTGTTGCTCCTTCATTATAAGCATTACTATTTCTTTTTCTCGAGAGAATACGAAGATTTGTATGAATAAAAAATTAGATCTTCAATTCTCTTTCAATTTAGTCTATTCATTTTTAATGAATGAGTGAATAATTTCAATGACTGTTTTTTTATTATTTTTTAGCAGTAGGTGCTGCTTTTATATTATACAAAAATAAAAAACCTAAATATTTATATAAAAAAACAAATTAAAGAAAAAGAAGAAGAAAAAAAATAGTGTTTTTTTGAATTAGTGTACCACGCGCGTACCACAGATGTACCACTCGTGTACCCATTACAAAAAACAAACAAAAAAATCTAGGTACGGCGTCGGTGCGTACCGGGGGAGTACCATACGCGTACCGGTACCCGGTACCGGTAATCTATCTAAAACGGAGTACCCATGCATCGTAGGAACAAAGCAACTTTGTGCATTCACAAGCTAGCTAGCATCAATGTCCATTCACCATGGCCGTGGCAGTGAAGCTAAGGGAATGCATTTCTATCAGACTATTCAACTTCCTCAGTTGCAAGACCAAGAACTTGTAACCTCACTCACTCTCTTTCTTTTTTCCTTTTTGTTGAGTACCTATCTATTAGAGATATATATTAGGAATTTAATTTCTATACCAACCCTTTAAGTTAACTTTTGAGTAGGGTTTGTTTTGGATATCATTAATTCAAATTACACTATGTTATTGTTTTTTTTATACTATTTTAAGTTTGTAGTCATTGTGTTTGTTGAAATGCCCCAACACATATTAAGTGGTTGAGCTCATGTGGTTAATGAACTTTCTCTAGACGAAAAACCCACTTGGGTTGGTCTGGTGGTATTGACTTAGGACTTTGGGAGTGTGCTCCTCCTTAAGGTCTCAGGTTCGATTATCTTTTATGCCAATTTGGGTGGGCTAATTTGCCTTCTTAAAAAAAAAAAAACTTTCTCTAGACAAAACATTCGAAATCGTTTGGTTGAACCTGAGTTCAACTCTTTAAGAGGAACAATTCGTAGTCAGACTTTACTTACGTTGCAACCGAACTCCAAATTAATAGACCCCCTTCCCCTAGAAACTAGAGGGTACAAAAAAACAACCCCAACACTGTTTGTTTTCCTCCAAAACAAATACATTTTGGGTTCAGTGGTGTTATTCATTCTCTTTTCTTATTGGCCAATGCCATTTTTGCTTCTGTTCTCTCTATGTGTATTGTTGCCACATATCTGGTTTGTTAGGTATTTGTGATAGACTTAAAATGTTGATGTATTGAACTTGGTTTTCATTACTAGTTCAATCTAAGTTGAAAATCATTGGTTTTTGAAAATGTTGTTGCAGATGGTTCCAAGGAATTTTGTAGAGAGATATTGGAAAGATGTATCAAATCCAATATCCCTTAGACTTCCAAATGACTCTGTGTGTAAAATGTTTTGGGTGCAATTTGGTGATGATATTTGGCTTCAGGATTGGAAAAAGTTTGCACGGTCGCTTAGATGCGGAGATCTTTTAGTTTTTCAACACAAAGGAGGATCAGATTTTCATGTCATTATATTTGACGATAGTAAACTAGAAATTGACTATTCAAGTATGATTTGCAACGATGAACAAGAAGCTAAAGAGAGTGATGATGATGGCTATGTTGAGATTACCAATTATAAGGGTGACAATACCAAACAATCCCTCAAGAAAAAGAAAATCAACTCTAATGATAGCGCTACTACTGCTGCTACAACTCAAGTGACAAACATATTCAAGAGAAAACCTAATATGAAGGCAACCCAACAGAAAGTCTCAGGCAAGTTAAATATAGGTATTCATCTGTAAAATATGTTTTTATTTAGTCCCTATATTTATCTCAAATTTTGTTTTTAATCTTAAGAGTAATGATCTTAACATTAATTGTTTTTCAGGTTTTGCAGTGTACACTTAATCAAGGATATATTCACAAATCGCCTTTCCTTTGTTGTTAATTACTGCAGATTCTGAAACTCTGAATTTACATAATAAATTCAAGGTTTGAGTAACAACTTCAGACAAGGTATGAATTACATAAATGTATATAATAGCTATGTGTGTGAATATATAGAATTGTAATTTGTTCATAATTATATATGCAGCTGGTAATACCAAGTGAGTTCTTGAAGAGACACAATTTATCTAATGGAAATTCAGTTGAGTTGAAAGTAGGGGAAGGAACATGGTTTGTTGAGGTGAGTTATAGTCAAGATCTTGATTACGGGGGGTTCACTAAAGGTTGGAAAGAATTTGTGAGAGAATGCAAAGTGAAGATTGGAGACACTTGTTTATTTGAGATGATTGATTTGAAAAATCATGTGTTCAAGGTTTCAATTATCCTATAGATGTTTAGAAGAACATATGTGTTTGTTTCATCATTTTGTAATCAGATGTATATGTTATATTTCAAATGAAAATCAATACAATCACTCTATGGAATACAAGTGCACGATGACTATTGGTCGTGTTGTTTTAGAACTTTCACTCGTTGACACGGGAGAGCTTGTAACACTCACTCTAGATTTTGACACATGTCTTTAATCTGTTAAAAGAAAAGGAAGAAAAGGAGCTCTAGGAAAAGGAGCATAGCTGCACTCTTTGATACTGGACATTGAGAGGAAAATCCCCCGCCCACGGGTCAAACTAGAAAGATGTCGAGCTATCATCGCAGACACCCTTCACCACACTGTCTAAAAACCAATCTAAGCCTGAATCACCCATAGCCCTTAAGGGGTTGTTGGTTCAACGGAGGGGGAGGGAAGTGGTGGGAGGTGTTTTAATTATTTATGTGTTTGGTTCAAAATAGAGGAGGGGAGATGATAGATTCTAAAATAGAGGAGGGTCTGTTGGTTCAAAATAGGCCAACTCGAAACCTCTCAGGAATGCTTTTATCGACCACATGTTCTCAACATTAACTTCCCCAAGAATAGAGTGTCATCATCATATTGAAGGCGGCTAACAGAAAGATCATGATACACTTTAAAACCAGAAAACAACCTTGTCTCCTCCGCCCTCTTAATAGCTCTACTCGGCCCCTCAACTACTATCATAAACTAGAAAAGGCGCTAGCGGGTCCCCCCTACTTCAAACCCTTATAGATGTTAATTTCTTTTGTGGCTTCCATTGACCAAAATTGCTAAATTTCCACTAAAGACACGTCCTCTCATCCAACTACGCCTTTTCAAAATCCACTTTAAAGATGAAGCAGTCCTTCTTGGATTTCCTGAAAAAATCAATGACTTCATTTACTGCCACCACACCATCCAACAACTGCATGCCTTTAATAAAAGCCGACTAGTTTGGAGAAATCAGCTTAGGCATGACTTTTGCCAATCTCCCTACTTGGACCTTGGCCACAATCTTATACAGACCCAACAAGGGAGATTGGTCTAAAATTACCGATCTTCTGCGAAGCATCAACTTTAGAGACAAGAGTGATAAAATAAAAAGATAAGTTTTTTGGCAAGTCTGCAGTCACAAAGAATTAATCAAACATAGTCACCACTTCGACCTTTAACTCACCTCAAAACTATAATGTGAGACTTAACTCACCTCACACGTCACAACTATATTTTGTTATTTTATTCTCACTAAGTGGTTAAATTCACAACAATTGCCGTGGTATCCGAGAAAAATGAAACAAATTTTTCATATGCATGTGAAATTTAATCCCTTACACTTTAAATTCTTACCAAAAATATTTTGAGTATTATTTATACTATTCAACTAATATATACTATTTTTTTGCCTAATTATTTATACTATTTATTTCAGTATAAAAAATTGAAATAAAATGTCATATATATATATATATTACTATTTCACACGCTTCCAGTTTTTTTTACAAAGTAACCCAAAAAAATCAAAGCAAAAAGCAAGTAAGCACCTTTCTGCATCCACAAGCTAGCTAGCATGGTATCCATTCACCATGGCCGTGGCAGTGATGCTAAGGGAATGCATTTCTATCAGACTATTCAACTTCGTCAGTTGCAAGACCAAGAACTTGTAACCACACTCACTCACTTTCTTTTTTCCTTTTCATTCATTCTTTCCATTATTATTACTAAACAAGATCCATTTTTCCAATACTTGTGGAGTTTATTGCTATCATAAATGGAATCTATTAGAGATTTAGATTAGGAATTTGATTGCTATACCAACCCTTTAAGTTAACTTTTGAGTAGAGTTTTTTCCTTTTGAGTAGACTAATTTTAATTACACTATGTTATTGTTATTTTTATACTATTTTAAGTTTGTAGTCATTGTGTTTGTTGAAAAGCCCCAACACAAACCAAGTGTTTGAACTCAAGTGATTAATGAATTTCCTCTAGACAAATCGTTCAGGAGAATCTTAGTTCGATTCTCAGTAGGAACAATTTTTAGTTAGACTTTGCTTACATTGCGTCCGAATTCCGAATGATCAAAAACCCTTTCCCCTAGGAACCCCTTTGCATGTGTATTTCTGCATGCTTAAAGTGTATTGAACTTGGTTTTCATTATGGATTGAAGTTTGCCTCTTGCCAAAACAAAAATAAGACCCATTTTTCCATCTAAAATTTTGACACTAAAAACAAGCAACCATGTATGGGTTTGCTGCATTAATCTTCATTACTAGTTCAATCTAAGTTGAAACTCATTGTTTTTTGAAAATGTTGTTGCAGATGGTTCCAAGGAATTTTGTAGAGAGATATTGGAAAGATGTATCAAATCCAATATCCCTTAGACTTCCAAATGAGTCTGTGTGTAAAATGTTTTGGGTGCAATTTGGTGATGATATTTGGCTTCAGGATTGGAAAAGGTTTGCACGGTCGCTTCGATGCGGAGATCTTTTAGTTTTTCAATACAAAGGAGGATCAGATTTTCATCTCATTATATTTGATGATAGTAAACTAGAAATTGACTACTCAAGTATGATTTGCAACGATGAACAAGAAGCTAAAGAGAGTGATGACAATGGCTATGACATATTTAACCAACACATTCAAAGATTATTTTTGCGATAGAGCTTCACATTAATTATTGAATATATTTTAATTAATATTCATTTTAAACCATGAGCTGAAACAGAGGATACCTACTTGGTTTTCAAAAGAATACATGAGCTGAAACGTATTGGTCATTATTCTGTTGTGAGTCGTGGTTGGAAACCGTTTTGCACAAAATATAACTTGCAAACAGATGATGTTTGTAAGTTTGAGATGACTCGATTTGAACCACTTTCTTTCACTATTACTATTACCCGAGCTCGAGAGGAACCAAGTTTTAACAAGTAGCGAGGTATTTCTTTCTTTCTTTGTTCATTGTTTGCTTGTTTTCGCTTTTAAGAATTTGTTGTTTTTGGTATTTGAATTACTACTTAATTCCTTTTTTAAATGTATAACATGAAATTAAAGTTTCTTCTTTGTATGAATATTTACATGGAGGAATATTTTGATTACTAATTACTAATTATATTCATGAATTACAGGTACTAATGGGTATTGTGAAGGATATATTGTGACTTGAAAGCTTGTATTTGAAGTTACAATTTCAAGTTGCTGTGCAATACTAAAATTATGTGTTGGTCTCATTATTTTGTCATTTTGTGTTTTATTTTCTCATTCCAAACTATATGGATTGAATTTATTCGAAAAATGTTTTAAGCATTTAGATGAATTATTTACATTATATTAACATGCTTATCTAATTATGATGCAATTCTCAAACTTATGAGCTATTATATAAAATTTCTTAAGGAAACATAACTATTGTAGTGCTTACAAGCAGCATCGTATGTCACACTGAAATATGACATCTTCTAATTACAAAATAACAAAACAAATAAATGTTCTTCTAAATATGATTTTGCACAAAAATTATTTCAATATTCACATTTCATTCTCTCACAAATTCTAGCCGACCTTTAGTGAACAACCCATAATATAGATGTTTATTGTAACTTACCTCAACAGTGATAAACCATTTTCCTCCGCTGTTTGATTATACCAACTAATAACTACGATTTTGATAGTGGGTTCTCAGACTAGATCAAAACTAAAGTTATGCAGGAAAATAAAGGCTGAAATTTAAAACTGAAAAAAAAATAACTTCATTCATGATCCTCTAAGGAGGCAGCAGTACACTTAAATAGAGCTAGGGTTTTCATAATAGACCTAATAACAATTGGGCCATGGGCCACTTGAAGGAAAATTAGAAATACTACTACAATAAAATAAACAAGTCCAATAACTAGTTTAACTCAATATTAAAATCTCTATGCCAAAAAGGCTTTTGCACTTCTCTTTTGGACTTAGTTCGGCCCAACAAGCTATCATTACCGTCCGGTCCACTTAAAACCTTGTCCACAAGGTTTTGGGTTAATAATGGAGATGGGTTACTAGTTGATGGGTTTGATGTTTGTGGTGCTTCACGTGGAATGGATGGAAGGGAGAGATGGGGACCACTTGTAGGTGGAATGGGATTTTGAAGTGGTGATTTGTGATTGGTTGGGGTAGTGATGGTGCGGATAGCTAAGGGAGTGGAGGGTGTAGATTTGTTATGATGAGAAGTGGTTGAATCCAAGGGTGGATAAAGTGAGGTTGATGTGTTTGTTTTGGATGGTAGTGATTTAGTTGGTAGTGCATCAAAGGGTGTAGGAGTGTTCTTGGAAAGTGGAGTATTGGAATATGGTGGTGGTAGAAAAGGTGGTGTTGGGTTACGTGTTGTGGGACAAGAAGTAATTGGAAACGTGTTTCCACTTGACTCTTCTGTTTCCATTGAATGCTTTTTGTGACCGTTGGAACACGTGGAAATAGCAGAGTCCATCACGCGGGATACCAGGTCATCACGCGGTTGTGAAGAAACTAGAGGGTCATAGGCTTCTGCTGGACTCATTAAAGGAGCACTGAGGTTGGCAGTCTCATCGTGGGGACTAGATTGCGCAGGAAGGCCAAAGTTTTCATCTGGCGGTGGAGATTTATCCAGCGAAGGCACATTAATTGAGGAAGTCAGAGAGGATTTAGCTGGTTGGATTCTCTTCTCAATATCAGTATTGGAAATAAAATCTAAGGAGTCTTCTTTCTCTCTTGTACTACTTTCAACTTCTGTATTTGACAAGTCCTTTTGTTTTTCCTTTTGTGTTTCCTCATACACAGAAGGAGAATCATTTGCTTCTTTCTCAAAAATATTATCTTCCTCTAGCTCTGGTGGAATGGGTGAGAATTGAACTGAGGGGTCCCCTCCATGGTAAGCACGTAGTTGAGAGACATGTATAACCGGATGAATTTTAGAGGATGTTGGTAAAGCCAGTTCATAAGCCACCGCTCCAATACGTCGAATGACTGGAAAAGGACCGAAATATCGTTTAGATAGCTTCTGAGAAGAACGACGCTGGACTGTTTGTTGCCTATATGGTTGCAAGCGGAGTAAAACAAGATCTCCTGGTTCAAAGGTACAATCTTTTCTTTTTTTGTTGGCTTGCTCTTCCATTTTCTTTCGGCTTCTCTTCAAGTTTTCTTTTAGAGTGTGTAACACTTGTTGTCTTTGTTCCAGTGTTGTGTCCAGTATGGGTATACGGGCTTGTCCAGAGACATAGTCAGGGATGGTTGGAGGGCTGCGACCATACAAGGCTTCAAAAGGAGTCATCTTAATGGCAGAATGAAAAGCAGAGTTGTGCCAAAACTCGGCCAGGTGCAAGAATTTGTACCACTGGCGAGGGTGATCGCTCGCAAAACACCTTAGATAGGCTTGTAGACTCCGGTTAACTACTTCAGTTTGTCCGTCCGTCTCTGGGTGGTAAGCTGTACTATACTTCAGTGTAGTTCCTTGAACTTTAAATAACTCTTTCCAAAAGTTGCTTAAAAAAAGAGGATCTCTATCAGAAATGATTGATTTTGGTATGCCATGTAGACGACAAATCTCTGTTGAAAAGCGAGAGGCTAGATCCTTTGCAGTAAACTTGGAAGGTAAAGCAATAAAGTGAACATACTTCGTCAAACGGTCACAAATGACCCAAACTGCAGTGTGTCCGAAAGAACTGGGTAAGTGAGTGATAAAATCCATAGTTAATTCTTCCCAAACTTTTTCTGGTGTTTCCAAAGGTTGTAACAATCCTTGTTTCTTTGTTGGCATGTACTTGTTCTGCTGACAAACTGTACAAGTGCGAATCATCTCTTTCACATCAGTGTAGATACCTGGCCACAAGAAGGATGCTGATACACGAGCCAAAGTTGGCTGCAACCCTGAGTGTCCACCAATAGGGGTGTTGTGGTACTCACTGAGAATGGATTGTCGCAGTTCTTTGATCTCAGGTATAAAAATCTTTTCTTTGAAGTATAGTAGACCTTCTCTATAACGATAAACTTGTGCATTGTTTGGATCCTTGAGGGTCTTATTGATTAGTTCTTGACCAGTTTTGTCTTTGCTATAGTATTTCTTGAGTTTTGTGATGATGCTTGGAACTGGGGAAGAGATTGCCATTAAGCTCGCCTCTGGAGAAGGATCTGTGTATTTTCGGCTGAGAGCATCAGCAACAAGGTTAGTTTTTCCTGGTTTGTAAAAAATTTCAAAACTAAAACCTTGTAATTTAGAAGTCCATTTTTGTTGTTCAGGGGTTTGTATTGTTTGGACCAATAAATTCTTCAAACTTTTTTGGTCAGTGAATATTTGAAAATGTCTTCCAATGAGGTACTGACGCCATTTTTTTACTGCTTCAGTGATGGCAAACATTTCCCTAACATAGACGGATGATGCTTGCATACGGCCACACATCTTTCTGCTGAAAAAGGCGAGGGGATGTCCTTCTTGTGAGAGAACTGCTCCAATAGCTACTGATGAAGCATCAGTTTCAAGAGTGAAGGTCTTGGAGAAATCTGGAAGTGCTAGAACTGGAGTAGATGTCATTTTCTTTTTCAATGTTGTAAAAGCCAGATTGGCTGCTGTACTCCATGTAAAACTATTAGATCGTAAAAGATCGGTGAGAGGAGCGGCGAGTGTGGCGTAATGGTGAACAAATCGCCTATAAAAGCCGGTGAGGCCGAGAAATCCCCTAAGAGCCGTGAGAGAACGTGGCACTGGCCAATCTAGGATAGCTTGAATTTTATCCGGATCAGGGGTAACTCCGTTAAAACTAATAACATGGCCTAGGTAATCAACCTTATCAACTGCAAAAACACACTTAGATAACTTTGCAACAAATTGATTTGAAGAAAGTAAATCTAATACCAACTGTAAGTGAAGCAAATGATCAGAAAAAGAGCGACTATAAATTAATATATCATCAAAAAAAACTAAAACAAACCGTCGCAGGTAGGGTCGAAACAAATCGTTCATAGCGGACTGGAAAGTAGAGGGGGCATTAGTTAAACCAAAAGGCATAACTAAAAATTCGTAGTGTCCATCAAAAGTTCTAAAGGCTGTTTTGTGAGTATCTTCCGGCATAACTCTGATTTGATGATAGCCTGAACGCAAATCAATCTTCGAAAAAATTGATGCTGAACCCAACTCATCTAGTAGCTCATCAATGGTAGGGATAGGGAATCTGTCACGCACAGTGGCTGCGTTTAATGCTCTGTAGTCAACACAAAAACGCCACGTTCCATCTTTTTTTCTCACCAACAAAACAGGGGAAGAATAAGGGCTGGTGCTTGGGATAATAATTCCCTGCTGTAACATGTCATGAATAATTGCTGTCATGGCTTCTTTTTGGGAGTGGGGGTATCTGTAGGGTTTCACATTAATTGGGGCTGTGTTTGGTAGAATGGGAATATTGTGGTCATGTGGCCTGGATGGAGGAAGGCCATGGGGTTCGGCAAAAACTGCAGGATAAGAATGGAGTAAAGTTTGAAGTTTTGGAGCTAATGTCTTAGTAACTGCCTCTAGGTTCATGTGGGTACGTTGAGATGAATTGGTTTGAGAATCAGTTTTGTCTAGGCAAGTTAACAAGTGCATAGATGCAATAGAGTTGGTGTGTAGTAGGTGACAAATTTGGTTGTAAGATTGGTGTTGGGGTAGAGAGGGAGGGTCTCCTTGAAGAGTGATGACTTTGTGGTTATGTGTGAAAGAGATAGAAGGAATAGAAAAGTCAGCTGTAATAGCACCCAAATTTCTCAACCATGACATGCCTAAAACTACATCAGCACCCTCAATAGGAAGTAAATAAAATGAAATGTTGAATAAGTTATCTTGTAAAATAATGGGTACTTCATTACATAGACCTGAACATTGTAGATGAGAGCCATTGCCCACCATGACTGAAAAATTGGGTATTGGTTTGGATGGAATTTGTAGGTGTGTGGCAATGCGCGGTTGAAGGATGTTGTGGGTGCTCCCTGTGTCAATTAGAACAGTGACTGCAAGACCATGAAGTAAACCTTTAAATTTCAATGTTTGGGGGAAGAATTGGCCAGTAAGGGCTTGTGGTGAAAGTTGAAAATATGTCTCAGCTTGTTCAGTGGTTTGTTCAGTTTCTGATGTTTCCGCTTGGGATTCTTCATTTTCATAGTTGTCATCTGGTTCTAGAATTAGCAATAGGTAACGACCAGAAGCACATCGATGGCCAACTACAAATTTTTCATCACAATTATAACAAAGTCCAAGTGCTCGACGCTCTTGTATTTGGGCTGGAGATAGGCGTCGTACGGGTAGTTTAGGTGTGTTTGAGTTTGCTGGGTTTGTAGGTAATGGATGAACTGATGGTTTTATTGTGTTTTGAGTTGAGTTGTTTGGTTTATTATAATTTGAGTTGGGGTTGGATGTTGTTGGTGTATTAAATGATCTTGGAAATTTAGGTTTAGAATCTTTAAGTTTGGCTTCAATGAGTTTAGCTAGGCCAATGGCTTGGGATATGTTGTAGGGTTGCTGAATGGCCATTTCATTACGAATTTCTGGAATTAACCCAGAAATAAAACAGTTTAACATAGCATCTGCAGGTAAGCCCATAACTCTATTTCCCAATTTTTCAAAACTAGCTTGATAATCAGAAACTGAACCTGTTTGTCGTAATTTGAACAATTGGGCTTGATGGTTTTCATATGTGGAAGGCCCAAATCGTAACTCTAATGCCCTAGAAAAATGAGCCCAATCAGATAATAAATGACTCTGAAACATCCATTTATACCAACCTAAGGCTTCACCCTTCATGTAAAATCCAGCCATTGGCAAACGACTTTCATAAGCTATGTTATAAAATGAAAAAAATTGTTCTGCTTGAAATAACCAATCAAGTGGTTCAGTGCCATCAAAGGGAGCCATCACGACCTTAGGTCGAAATTGATTGTGATGGTGTGGAGTAGGAAACTGTGGTGAGTATGTATTTTGCATCATGTTGTGGTATGTGTATTGTGGATGTGTGGTGGTGTTGGGAATATTATATGTGGGTACTGTTGAACTTGTGCCTCCCCATGAATGGAAGGGTGGTGGGAAGGGTGGTGGTGGTGGATAAGTTGAGGTGTTTACAACTGGTTGGGTATATGTGTTGTAGTTGTGTGATGGTTGGACAGTGACAGGAATTGGTGTTGTGGGGAAAATTGGAAAAGTATGGTTTGTGGATAGAGATGTTGGAAAATTGGGGATTGTGGTTGAGGTGGTTGAGAATGTGGTGGTGATGGGTAAAGTTGCTTGAGATTGAGTTGTGTGAACAATGGTGGGTGTGGTTGTGAGGCTGATAGGAATAGTGGTTGTGTGAACAGGGGTGGTTGTTAGGGTTGGAGGAGAAAGTGTTGTGTGAACAGGGGTGGTTGTTAGGGTTTGAGGACTAGTGGTTGTGTGAACAGGGGTTATTTGAGGTGTAGATATAACAACAGATTCATTACTAGGGAGTATAGAGAGTGTTTGTGTTATACCTGTTGTTGCAAGCTCTGGTGTGGAATTTTTGGATTGTAGTGCTGCAACTATGATATTCATGAGAGCTTCATGTCTAGTAGCCATAGATTTCTCAAGGTTTTCCACTTTGCTGTCAATCTTTGCATTTACATCTTCCAACTTCTTCTCCAAATTTTGCTCTTGATTATCTAGTTTTTTGTTTACATCCCCTAGCTGTTCAGTTAGACGAGTGTTGGTGGTGGTTATGGCGGCATCAAACTGTTGTGTGGCAGCTTGAATGGCATCATCAAGTTCTTTGTTCGTTGGGTTTGAAGATTTAGGCATGAGTTCAAGTGATGAAAGCACCAATGATAGTGGGTTCTCAGACTAGATCAAAACTAAAGTTATGCAGGAAAATAAAGGCTGAAATTTAAAACTGAAAAAAAAATAACTTCATTCATGATCCTCTAAGGAGGCAGCAGTACACTTAAATAGAGCTAGGGTTTTCATAATAGACCTAATAACAATTGGGCCATGGGCCACTTGAAGGAAAATTAGAAATACTACTACAATAAAATAAACAAGTCCAATAACTAGTTTAACTCAATATTAAAATCTCTATGCCAAAAAGGCTTTTGCACTTCTCTTTTGGACTTAGTTCGGCCCAACAAGCTATCAGATTTTCAATGATATATATTTTTTTTTTAAATCCAAGATATATTTTTTCTTAATAATAATGTCCGGTTTTGTTTACCTCAACTCCATTTCTTTTTTTCATCACACATTTAATCTATTATATCATTATCATTATTATATTATATATATATAAAAGTTGTTAAGTATCCAAGTATCTCTAATTTAACCCTATTTAAACTTAATCTAATTATTAAAAATGTTAAAAATTTATCCACCAAGAATCGAACTCATGTCCTCTCACAATTATTTAGTTAATTTAACTCTAAATTATTTGAATTCATTTGATATATTTTGGTTACACCAACTATTAATTACCACTTTCAGTGCCTAATTTTATTTTCCTAGAAATCAACTTCTTTTTTTTCAACACACATTCAATCTTTACAATAATATTTTTTTTTTCAAATTCAAGATATATTTTTTCTTAATAATAATGGTTGATTTTGTTTACCTGAAAATCAACTCCATTTCTTTTTTTCATCACACATTCAATCTATTTTTTCTAATCAAATTATTTTTATTTGATCTACCTGAATTAACTACATTTCTTTTCTTCATCAAACATTCAAAGAATTTTTTCTAATCCAATTATTTTGATTTGATCTACCTGAATTAACTACTTGAATTATTTTTTTAATATTCAATATATATTTTTCCATAATATTCAAAGAAAAATCAGAGACATCGCCTGTAGAAGGAATTTCAAGGAGACATCTCAACAATAAGAGAAATGTTAATCAAGGATATATTCACAAATCATGTTTTCTTTGTTGTTAATTACTGCAGATTCTGAAAGTCTGACTTTACTTAAGAAATTCAAGGTTTCTGTAATATCATTAGAGTGGGTATGAATTACGAAATTGTCTTTGTTACCATGTATATAGCTATGTGTGTGAATATCCAAAATATTTGTTCTTAATTATATATGCAGCTGGTCATACCAAGTGAGTTCTTGAAGAGACACAATTTATCTAATGGAAATTCAGTTGTGTTGAAAGTAGGGGAAGGAACATGGTTTGTTGAGGTGAGTTATAGTCAAGATCTTGATTACGGGGGGTTCACTAAAGGTTGGAAAGAATTTGTGAGAGAATGCAAAGTGAAGATTGGAGACACTTGTTTGTTTGAGATTATTGATTTGAAAAATCATGTGTTCAAGGTTTCAATTATCCTAAATGTTTAGAAGAACATATGTGTTTGTTTCATCATTTTGTAATTAGATGTATATGTATTCCATGGAATACAAGTGCACGATGACTATTGGTCGTGTTGTTTTAGAACTTTCACTCGTTGACACGGGAGAGCTTGTAACACTCACTCTAGATATTAAGTTATGATTATGATGTGATTATTAGTTTATGTAATTACTATCTCACTTTTTAGGGACACTAGTTTATTTGAGTTGATAGATAAAATCAAAATCATGGTGATTTTGATGATCGCATGTTTGTCAGTTGGTGGTTGTTGTTCGTTTATCCGGTTTGTGGTTTGCAATTCTAATCTTTGTTTCTCTAAATTTTCAGTTCTGTTCAGTTGTGTAGGTTTCAAAGTTTTAAGGTTTGCCTCCACTTTGTTGATGATGTCTCAATATTCATATCAGTCCACATGATTGATTAGAGACTGTTTGACTTGAAAGAGTCGCTATTATTTGTTGCTTGTTGTGGGGAGTTAATGGTAAGTGAATCCTTGTTTCTTAGAATTTGTCATTGCAAAGAATATTTGTCGACAAATATTGAACCAACACAACATGGATCACATCATTACCAACCCTCTAAAAATGATCCTGTCCAAGATTAGATTAGATAACTTGACAAACTTAATAGTGGGAACTGGGAACATTCCTATCATTAGCATTCTCTTATTGCTACAGGTAGGGAAAGCCATGTGTACATAGTCATGGATATCAATTAGATAGAGTTCCTCATGGTTTGAAGTCTTTTTCTTACCTATCAATATCAGTGGACTTATCCCTGAGAAATTACTCATGGTGCAATTACTAATATGACCTTGGCTATGTAACCGCATTAGGCAAATTTCACAAATGACTTTAGAGAACGGACTAAAATGATGAGCATTCTATAAGTAATGGTGTGAGTCAAACAATATTGACTAAGCACAATTGAAATTGAATAAAAGGTGATGTCTCTTCATCATCAAAACACATGAGACAAAATCACAACCATAATTCAATCCTCAAAGATTAAAAATTTCATAAACCACTTGAATCACCACAACAGCCCAACATTTAGAATCAAACTCAAAAGATAACAATACTTTTCCATGTAATACACCAGTTTTTGATATTCTGCTATTAGAGAATTGGATCAAACCAGTTTCCGATCCTTTTATTTGTAGTTCCCAAAGTACCAATTTTTGAGAATGTGTTGGATATTACCTTGAATCGATGAAGCAGAAAACAAGATCTTGTCTCTGTTCATGACGCGTCGCGCAACCATTGACTATTCAAGTATGATTTGCAACGATGAACAAGAAGCTAAATTTCTATTCACCAAAGTGGCACACTTTCAAACTAATAATACCAAGCTGCCACACTTTTAAAAATAAGTACCAAACTGCCACACATTTTGAATTGTCAATGTTACTTCCGCCACCCGATGTGGCGGTAGCGTATTGCAGAAAATGTTTTCCTCACTCCCACCACTTCACACGGCGGTATTGTACTCCATTTCATTTTTTTAATTTTTTTTTTATTCCAGCCACATGGTGTGGCGGAATTGTGTAGGTTTTTTTTTAATTAAGATAAAGATAGATGTTTCAACTCTAGAGGAAAAGTTTGTATTCTTTGTTGAAAAGATAACAATGAAGTAGAATATATGTGCCTCTTACACTGTTCACACTTTATGCAACTATACTTTGACCATACAAATAAAAAATATATATATAGTTGAATTACACTATAAGACAAGTTACTCTAACCAATGTAGTGCACTCGATTCTGCTATAGTTACCATTGCCAAACAAAGGAATCAGTATTAAAAAAAAATGATAGAAAAACCTACACAATTCCGCCACACCATGTGGCTGGAATAAAAAAGAAATTTAAAAATGAAATGGAGTACAATACCGCCATGTGAAGTGGCGGGAGTGAGAAAAACATTTTCTGCAATACGGTACCGTCACATCGAGTGGCGGAAGTAACATTGACAATTCAAATGTGTGGCAGTTTGGTATTTTTTTAAAAGTGTGGCATTTTAGTATTATTGGTTTGAAAGTGTGGCAGTTTGGTGAAAAAGCCGTTTTTCTCTCTAGATTTTAAATTTGAATCCTTCAAAAATCAAATCTAGTGAAAATAAAAATAAAAAATTGGATCCTTATGTTGGCCAATCCAAATTAATCGGTCCTTCAACAAGATATCAAGTTAAAGAAAAAAAAAGAGTAAATCTCATTTTTGATGTCTTTAATTGCAACTTGTCCAATTTTCTAAACTATGGCTTTTTTTTAATGGCAAATGAAAATATAAAATATATAAAAAACAAACTACAAATAGTTCGAGAGATACATAAAACGAGCACCAGAAATACTCGATACAAAGACCACAAGAAACCAAAATTGTTTAAAGCACTAATGGAAAATAACATAGGATCTCCCACCTAAGCACTCCATCCACAAAAAAACTCTCCAAAATCTTAAGCTATGGCTGATACACATATCATATCAATTTTGTCTTAAATTTAATCTCCTCTTCAATGTAGGATTTTCAGATTCTGCAAAAATAAACATTTCATCCAAATACATATCAAAAGAGTTAAATGTAAATTATTTACTATAATTTGTTTAATTGATTTAATACCTTGAAATTATTCAGAATGAGATTGATCATTGGCTCGGACTATATGAACTTTAAATGAAATATTTTTGCTATCAATCATCTCAAAGACACAAACATCACCTACTTTTAAATCATATTCCTCAACAATTGAGGCCCATCCACCATATATTTTGGTCCTATTAGAGTCGGTATTGAACTTAAACATCAATTTCCAAGTCTTATCCTCTTCACCAATCTTTATGGACATGGTTGCAATCTCTTTCTTCACATTCAAATATTCTTGAGAAAACCATGTTGGTATAAACTGCATACAATCATCACTTAATCACACATTAGAAATAATTTCAAAACACATTTTGATCAGCATTTATGTATTATATACTTTTTCCGATCATTTTTTTTTACAATAATATTTTCTCTAATCTTAAATATAAGTAAAAGCCGAAATGTATGTACTTCAACTTTTAATGAAACATATTTTGACTTTTTTCCTAAAAAAAATCCTTCAATTATAGGAAAAAACTTATAGATTGTAAAAAATTAAAATTAACTCTTAAAAAGTATATAAAAAAAATCATAGATACCAAATATTGGAGGTAGGATTGATGCAATGGACGAATGAAAGAGGGATTATCCAATTGTAATTCCATGGCTCTCCTTGTAGTGTCTTCTAGTAGTGCTTCTTTCTTTGTCATAGCTTCATTTGCTGAACAATTCTTAGCTTTGAAGAAACTTGCTTTACTATTACCTCCTAAAAAGTTAATAAAATTGTTTCAATATAAGTACCAACTCAACATTATATGATTTCTAATTAATTAAAAATAATAATAGTTAAATAATGAATAATAAAGTTAAAACTCACCTTTGACTTCTTGGACTAAATTGATTTTTTCCTTCTTTAGCTTTTTCCTTTGAGATGAACCATCATTGATTTTCATTTGTTTGTGGTGAGGTTGAGGTGATGAAGTTCTTAGCATATCATTATAATCATCATCATCATCATCATCAATTTCAATATAATTAGTATCATTATCTTTCTTTTCAGCATCTTCATTATGATGTTGGTTGTTCCTTTGATCATCATCATCTCTAGGGCTTAATCTTTTACTTAAATAGTTTATTTCCAAAGCACTCTTATCAAATATCATAACTTGAAATTGTGACTCTTTTTCAAATCTAAAAACTAGAAAATGGCCAAAGCTCATAGAATAGTGTTGTGCAAATTTTTCCCAACCATTTTGAAGCCACACATCATGATCACGTTTTATCCAATTTATTTTCCATTTATCACCATTTGGTAGAATGAGAGTTATTGGGTTTGATAATTCTTTTCCATATTTCTTCACAAAACTCCTAGGAATCATCTGTTACATTTATATATATATGAATAATTTTTTTTCTAATGGCAAATAATATTTTATATTAATATAAAAAAAAAAGTATAAGAGAAAGTTCAAAAATACACTCTATCGAAATCTAAGGCAAACAAAAAGACGCCAAAAAATAAACACCTCAATCCCACCACCAGAAGCAAATCCAAGATTCCCTCAAAGGAGAGACAAGAATCAACCACCGAGAAGGACCAACACACGAGGACCTCCAACCAACCAAGAGTCGAGAGTAATTTACCAAACATTCAATGAAAATTTGCCATATTCACAAGCTAATTTACAAATTTATTTATGTAACTAATTTTTATTGAATGTTAGATAAATTACTCAAGATTGTTCAAAGAGGAAAAAGAAAAAACCATATAAAAAATTTTAAAAAAAATTGTTAATTTTTTTTTTTAAAGAAGATGAAGAAGAATCTTACAAGTTCTTTGTTTGCAAGGGTTGTATCGACAATAACCTTGAAAAAACATTGTGACTTATGTAACTGATCAGTAGACATTGTGATCGATCATCAGATAGAAAAGCAAAGCACATGAGTAGTATAACATTTCTCTAAGCTTTTATAGATGTATAATAATAAGAATAATATGCATTGGGTGAAAAATAGTGTGAATTTAATACTTTATTCGTTGAAATAAATATTATCCGTTATTTAAGTTTTTTAACTTCTACTCAAAAATTTACTTTTGAAGTCAAAAAGCTTCTGCTGAAAAAATTATTCTTAACCGCAGGTAGTTAGTCAGTCATGTATGTCAAAAGATCAAATTCAGCCCTTTATATCTTCTTATTGGTAATAAATCACATACTTAACGGAATTAATTTATGGTAAAAGTTAACATGTGCCCTTAAGACACTTGTTAGTGTATAAAGATAGTAATTGGGCGTTAATTTGACAATTGTGCACAAGACGACGACAAACACAACGCCGCACAAAACGACGACAAACACAAATCACGAAGAATAAATAAATCAAAATGTAAATCACTTATTTGAATAAACAGAAAGGAAAAAACAATTTAGAGGAATCGCCACAAGTTAAAGATTGTTTATTCCAAGACTTAACATGAAGATCGATAAGTTAAGAGGAATCGCCACAATGGTAAGAAAGTCATTGATAAAATTCAACAAGTTCTAATTAATCCAAGAACTCAAAGAGGAGACCTACTCACTCTCACAATCTCGCTAAGAGATATTTTACTTCATTTTAAACTTCTTCAAATGAGATTACAAATGCTTATTTGTAGCAACAAAATTCACCCTAAATCTAAATGGGGCATATAAGTGGCACCATTTTAGACCCATGTGAAGCATACACCATACTTCTATTTCTACACTTACAAATGATATCAACTAAATCTATATTAAAACTTTTACGATCCGAAATTAAAAAAAAAACTAAGAATTTTATTAAGGTATATTCACTTTTTGCTCTTCATTGGTCCTCATTAGACATGCTCATAATTGGGCGCTAATTTGAATATTCGTAAAATCGAGGTATTTTGACTTTCTTGTGATGGAGTTCAAAAACTAAAAAAATAGGATATTTGGTGCAAATATCAAGATTTTAGCGCTAGATTTTTTGTTCGTGTAGGAACCCGATGGTGCCTAGCTAAAGGTGTTATAGTATATCGATATTTTAAATGAGTCTTGGCTCCCAAATGTTAGCACAAAAAACAACAATATTGGCATGTAGACAATCATGTCAAAGAAGAAGAAATTCATAAGAAATGAGTGAAGAACACACTTGAATGAGAGAAGAAAGAATGAAAAATGTGAAAATTAGATTGATTCTCATTGAATCGAAAGTTAGAAGCTACTAAGGTTTACATACAAAATGAAAACTATGTGAAACTAGTTCTAACAAACTTAACTACTTAGCAACTGCATAACTAACTGACAGTTATAAGTTATAACTGTCATATGCATTGATTGCTTGCACTACAAGTTACAGTATTTTCATTGATTTTTCTCAACAAATCATGAAAACTCCTTTGTTACAACAAGTTATGGAGGACATAATCATTTGGAAAAAGCATAGCCATCCTGTAGAAACGGTTCTAACTCTGCCACTACACGATTAGTTAGACCAATAGGTGAATCAGTATTCTTCAATTGAGCTAAGACTTATGAACAAATATAAATAATTATTCTAATCGAATAAAATCGTGTCCAAAACAATTTAAATTTTCATAGTTTGGAATGATAAACATGAAACAATGAGTTGACAAAATCAAATATAAGCTTTTCATCATCCCTTGTCCTCTGTAATCCCTCTTTCAAAGTCATAAACCTTCTCAAATTGAAGTCAATCCTATGAGAATCTAACACCAAACTTTTTTCATATGACAAAGTCACAAATTTCTCAATTTCCTAATATAGTTTATTGGTATATCCTGCACCAACAAAATTAATTAATGAATATAAGTCCTAATCAAAATATAAATCGACTACCTATAAACAGATTCAACGACTAAAATAACTAATAAAAACAAATCTTGTTAATTTGTTTGCAATTTTGACTAATATAACAACGAGCTACATATTCGAGAACCAGAATGGTAGTTTGCTCCTTTAAAAAACTATAATACAATAGTAAAAAATAATGGAAATTTATAAATAAATTACCTTGAAAATATGGAGTCTTCATGTCCTTATCTAGAGAGAAAATAACAACTTGGAATGAAACTGTTCCTTTGCATTTGTTTAGTATAAAAACACAAACATCACCAAATTTCAAATCATTGTCAGCACAAAATTTACTCCAACCATCTGCAAGTGTAAATTGTCTATTTAAACGGAGCTTCAAATTCACATTCCATGTTCTTTCTTGGTCAACAAAAAGTGTAGCATTTCTTCCTTCCATCCTATGAAGATGTATCTTAGCAAACTCAATTGGTATACCCTGTTTTCAATTATTGGATTTTACATACAATACTTAGTAACACAAAAGCAAATAAAAAGTCACTAAATTGATGTAAATTTATAACTTTAAATACACACATACATAAGGCATATTAATGAATGATTTAATTTGTATGCAATGTTTGTGTAAATATTTTTAGACATGCAACTAATCAGAATCTATCATGTATAAATTTGTATAAATGTTCTAAGAAATAATAAAACAAAGTAGCTTTATAGTATAATTTTATTTTTGGCACACTTTATGTTGAAAATTTGGATTTGGATTCTCCGATGAATGTTGTCCTATCTGTTTAGCCATCTCTCTTGTTCTTCATCCAACCGCAGATGGTTTATAAAAAAATATTAAAAGAAACAATTTTGAAGAAAGAGAAACAAACATGAATGGATGGCTGAGATGATGATAGCACGGACAACAGGAGAGAATAAACTAGCTGAAAAGTATCCGGATTCAAGAATATTTATATGTTTAGTACATATATACACACAGTTATTCTCATCAAGGAATAGATATTGAAAATAAATTCTACCTCAATTTTGATAACATCATATACTAATAATTTTTTATTAATGAAAGTAGTGAAATAAAATAGGTTATTACCAAGGTATCTCTCTCAATGTATGTCTTGTGAATCATAGATGAGAAGAAGTCGTTATCAGATTTGAAATTTTTCTTCACTTTTTCATGCAAAACTCTGCTTCTCTCCTTAAGATCATCACAACTACTTCCTGCTAAGAATTTAAGTATTTTAAAAAAATAATTAAATAAAAAGAAACATAATAAGATGATATAACAAAACTAACCATTGTCCATATTCTTAAAATTAGGAAATCTTGGATGTGCTTGGACTTTTCTCTTCTCATGCTTAAATTCTTTTTGTTCATTTGGGATGATTTTAATCTTCTTACAAGTTTTAGAAGACCGCGATGAAGATTTTGACCTTTTACCCCGCAATAATGGCGGCTCTTCAATAATTTTTAAAGAACAATCGCTTTCTTCGACTTCTTCAACTTTTTCACTAGTTTCTCTTAAAGGGTATTTTATTTCTAATCCGCATTTTCCGAATCCAATCACATTAAAGAGTGAATTTCCTTGGTATTGAAACACCAAAATTTGTGAATCTCTCAAAGACAAATAATTTGCAAATTCTTTCCAACCATTGCAAAACAAAACATCATAATCACTAGTTTTCTCCCAAGAAACTTTCTTTTCGGTCGAATTTGGAAGCCTTAGAGTAACTGGGTTTGTTATTTCTTTCCAATGCCTCCTCACAAAACTTATAGGCACTTTCTGTCACACACAAACAATCAATATTAATACAACAATTTTATTTTTTGTAGCAAAATATACTTTTATTATGATTCAAGAAACTATTTAGTTTGAAAGTGATAGCTAGAAAATAAAGAAAGATTGTTACCAATTTTGCTTGTTGAAGTGTAGTTTGAAGAATAATCTTGATAAAGTGGACACCAATATTAGTCTCATGATTAAGTTCTTGAGAGGCCATAGTAAACAATGCAAAATATGCATAACCTAGATGTCCTTATATAATTATATAGAGAATACAGGGATTTATTAATGGCTTGATACGGAAAATCAATTTGTTTTTTTTTTTTTGTTTTAAAAATCAATTTAGCTTTATCAAAAGGATTTCTTTATTTTTTTTTTATGTCGAAATTTAAAGTAGGATTCTGTTTGAATCAATTAATCTTTAAAGGATATCTTCTCTTTCTTTTGACGATTTTTTTTGATAAATATCTGTTTTAAATCCAACATCGATTTCCTTTTCCAAATATTATTACCCAATTCTGTTTTTTTTTTTAATAATATTAGAAACTATTTTGCATAATCGTATTTATCTACTAATGTTAATTCTTAAAATATATTTATAAATATCTATTTGTCATTATATGATTGGAGAGTTGAAATCCTCTTCATTTCTCATTATTTCTATTTCCTCCATTAGTGTATAGTTTTGAAAATATAAATGTAAATGTGTGATATTAAGTGGGTCCAAATGTCTTTTATATATCCCAAAACAATTAAAAACTTTAGTAACGGAAGAAATAGAAAAAAGTGAAAATGGAGTGGATCTTAACTCATGATTGGATTGGATGCCTCTAAAATGTTTTACACCGTAAATCACTACATTAAACAAAAAGTTTTGCTCTTCCAGTAATGACATCGTAGTGCAGTAATTCTTATGTGGCCAGTCCACACTAAATATTGGGATTGGAAGGGTCAATGAGAATCCAGTTAGATTCTATTATAAAAATAATTTAAATTAAAGGAGTTTTTTCTCCTTCCCATCTTACCAAATAATTTCTTCACATACACACTCCTATCAAATTAAAGGAGTTATGGAGCGATCGGCTTGTCAACCACGCTTTTCCTCCCTCAAAATACTGCTCCTCACCAACCTTACCGGTCTTGGATTGGGGCAAAGAAAATGGAATTTTGTCAAAGATATTATATGACATTAAAATTTGAGTTTTATTTAACTAGATTTTATAAAATAAATTTATAAGGTGAGATGTCTCTCACTATATATAATTTTTCAATGGAAGTAGGATTTGTGAGTTGAGTCTCAATATTGGTTGAGTGGACAACCTTTAGATAAGCTCTAAAGTTAGATTAAACCTAACTCAGTCTTAGAAAATAAATTTATAAGGTGAGAAAAAAATTGTAAGGTGAGAAATATCTCTCAATTACTTTTTTATATCATATCTCATTAATTATTAAACTCTTGAATCTTGAGACTCATTCAAAAAAAGTATGAGTAACGTTTATGATCATTGACATTGTTAAAAAAGAAAACTTGAAGGGTCTTCAACATCATCCAATATGGTTTTGGGAATATGTATGACAAAACCAATATAATCAAAGTGGAATTAAGGACCATTTTACAACTATCTCCCATGGAATTTAAACTCGACATCTCTTAAGATTACAAAGTTAAACTCTTATCGATGAGTTAACATCTCAAAGTAGATATCTTGTAGCAGATATTTAATTTTGTTTAATTTTCATAGCATTTGGTTTAGAAAAACTTGGTTTCTGCTCACAGAAGACCTTTCAAAATCCCAAGCGACCAAACCAATGGAAAGTGGGATGGGATGAAAATCTAACAGCAAATAAAACACATTTTCATAACATACATAAATAAATAAATAAGATACTGAATTTTTATACAAACAAAGATTCACTTAGTTATAGAAAACTAAATAAAAGAAGCAAAGATTCATATAGTCAAAATAATTACTAAGATACAAATATAATGTATCCATGATTCAATGTAATTTTTATGATCTCATAATCCAAAATAAGATCAGAACTTTATACTAAATTTAATAAAAATGGAAAAAAAAAATAGTCTATTTGGAAGTAACAATTAATTCTATATTTCCATTTACAAGAGGATTTTTAGGTGAAAATGAACTTGGCAGCATATACCACAGAGAACATGATAGGAGTTGTTCAGAATCTACTTGAGTGGTCATCTTCAATGAAATATTCATGGAATGTAGCTGATCATTGGTGGTTAAAGGAACATTTATTGTTGATAAGGTTTCAAGATTTACATGTGTGTGTTTTATCACACACAACTATATATTTAGACGAAATAAATTGATTGAGATCATATATACATAAAATATAAGAATTGCAAAACTAATTTTCATTTAAGTAAAACTAATTGTTGATAATCTTATGAAGGCGATCCATTAGCATGATTCGAAGGAAGAAGTAATCTCCAGTCTAAAGGTGTGTTGGCCAGCGTAAAAGGTTTGTTGGAATACACAACCACAATTGTTACCTAGACACGGCCCCAAATAAAATTTATTTGAGCACACATACACGAAAGAGGAAAAAATAAATGATAAATAATTTAATCACGTCACTTACTATTAATTATTACTTTTTTGAGTTCATGGTTGGCCTAATAAATAACTTGAAATAAGGAGGATACTGCTAAAACTTCAAGATTAGATATCAACACATAAGCTTCTCCAAATTTTCATAAACATGTTCACCTTATTACAAGCTATTATATTAAGTGAGACTAGTGTGAACCAAGGTTCTCAGGATCGATTTTTTACATTAACTCGTTTTGCATAGGTAAACTCGACACGTAAACTCGAATCGCAAAATTGTACGAGTTTACCTAAAATTAAAATTATTATGTATATGACATATATAGTAATATAATACCATAAAAATGACAATATTTCAAAATATTAACTTAATTATAAAGCCAAAATATATCAAATCACCATATAAATAGTATCATGTCCATAAACTTGCATCAAAATACATAATTATCCCAACAAAAATAAGATAAACATCCAAATAACAATCCAAAATACGACGATTCATGAGTTTCTAACTTAATTATATTAAGTTTTGTCTAATGGGCCAAACAAAATGGAATTGGGCCAGATAAAGGTTGTATAGGTAAACTCGCGGAAACCAGTAAAATCGGCCGAGTTTACACTCTTTTTTTTTATAATAGAAATTTTTTTCTAATTAATTAAAAAATTCTTGATAATATAATTAATGCAGTCGATGAATAAAAAAAATTGGTCAAGAATATATTTCTAAATATTACTTTTTGACTAGAAATATTTTAATCAAAAACATTTAGTCAATGAACAAATTTTGGTAAAAAATATAATTAATATGAATACGAAATATCTGCACCTAGTCTAAATTGTTGCATCTTTTCATTCATAGTAAATAAATAAATGAATAACATATCATTAAAAAACCTTAAAAAGCAAAAATCAAATTTGGTAAAAGTGACACATTCATGCATCTCACGATTTGTTACATCAAAAACTCTTTCTACAAACTTTATAAATACAACACAAGTACAACAATATTATCTCCTCTATTTCATTAATGTAAATACAAGGCATTCACACATTCTTCTCAAAGAAAGAAGTTTCATTTTCAGGCAGTAAGAAACTAATCACATTTAAAATTGATTGTTGTAGACTAATCGAAAAATAGACATTATTTATATCAAATTATCATCTTTCCAAATTGATCATAGGATTTGACAAATCTTTTGTCTTTAAGTATAAAATTCAAATGCACACTTCAAATCTGAAGTCATTTGCTTTTTTCGGTAGTCTTGTATTATAATATAAATTGCACTCGACAATTATTTGATCACGATCTCAAATTTCTTGAAGGGGTGAATCTTGAACTTTTATTTCAAGAGGTTTCTGAGATCATTGGAATCTCCTCAGAAATCTTAGGAAACAAAAGTTCAAGATTCGAACCCTCAAGAAATTTGAGGTCATCATCAAATCATCAAATAATTATCGAGTGCTATTTATAAAACTAAGACTACCGGAAAAAGAAAATACCTCAGATTTGGAGTATGCATTTGAATTTTATACTTATAGACAAAAGATTTGTCAAATCTAATGAACAATTTGAAAAATGATCATTTAATACAAATAATGTTTGTTTTTCGATTACCTCTGAGAGAGTGAGAGAGAGAGAGATATTCTTTGTTAGTTTGGCCAGAGTTTCTTGATTGGTGGCACCACTTTATGGCATCTCACTTTGGCCAAACATATTAATAACAAATGTTCATTCGTTTCCTCAATTGATGATAAAAACGTTCATTATTACCATGTTCCGGTTTAAATCCCTCGCCAAGAACTTTTAATCAGGTGAATCATATTCGTTGCAATGAGAACTCTATCACATGTTGAACGTAGAACATCATCAAAAGTTGCAGTGAACTGCATCAAGCTTCCTTGGCGGTGGAAAATGTGCAGATTAAGATTAGGGTTAAAAGAACACAAACAAAACAAATAAAATTTAATAAATGCAAAAAAAAAAAAATGAAAGGATAGAGAAAATAGGTCGTGGAATCAATTTTCATGAAGATATAAAAAATGAAAGAAAAAAAAATTCTTTGCACAGTGACATGGACATAAGAACCTTGCCCTGAAACACAACTTTTTCCTTCAGATCCAACAACTCAAGGCAAAAACAACACAAATAAACAAGAAAAAAAAAAAAGTGCATCACATAGAAATAAGAAAATTATATAAATTGTCTGAGAAGACTCGCCGAAAGGTAAGCTAAGCTTGTGGTGTGGAAGCCGGAAATGATTTGGGTTCGCCTGTCAGCGGCCGGCACAACAAGACTAGGGTATCTTTATTTTTATTTACAAGACTAGGGTTTCTTGTATCTTCTATTTATAATGTCTCTTCTGTTACTTTTTTTCTTTTGGGTGCAATGGACAACCAAATATGGACATGGGCTTGAAATTACTTAAAATATTTTGAGAATTGTCTCTCCACCCCACACCACTCACATTTCTTCTATCACCCCTCCAAAATTTGAAAAAATTTCACAATTATTTTGGATTATAGATTCCCGATAATTATGATCGGAAATTAACCTTTCATTTAATAAGAAAAAACAATAGCTACTGTTAATTTAACCACGATTAAATTGTGATAAAACGTAAAATCCACTTTTAAGTTAAAATAAGTTCATATGATTCATTAGATACATGAAAGTTTTTTATATATGTATTTATGTCTTTACATGTATTACATGGAGACTTTTTAATGATTCCCTTAATGTTTAACTAGGGACGGCGGTCGTCTTTCCTTGAACACATAATCGTTTTGTGTCATACACCTAGAAATCAGTAGAAGTGGAATTAAACAGTGAATTATAATAGAAACTTCGTTGTTCTAGGTATGGTCTATGGCTCTGTTTGGCAAGCACAATAAGCTAGCTTATAGCTTATAGCTTATAAGCTAAATGACTTGTTTGGTAACAGTCTTTTCAACATGATTTTATAGTTTATTGTATTAGCTTATAATTTATTTTTCAGACGCTATTTAAATTATCTTTTGAGCTTATAACTTATCATTTTTTTCGACCGTAAAAAAAACTTATCATTTTTTCCTCTGTTTTTACCCTTCTTATTTTATCTAAAATTCAACTTTACCCTTTAATTGGGTGCAATGAACTACTCATTTAATTCGGTGCAATGAACTACCAAATATGGACATGGGCCTCAAATTACTTAAAATATATTGAGAATTTTTTTCTCCACTGGCCCCACACCACTCACATTTCTTCTATAACCCCTTCGAAATTTGAAAATACTTCTTCACAATTATTATTGGATTATAGATTAATTATAGATTTTGGATAATTATGATGAGAGATTAACCTTCTATTTAAAAAATATATATATATATATATATTACTGTTCATTTAACCACGATTAAATTGTGGTAAAACGTGTTTTTGGAATTTTTTGTACATCTAAATTTTAAAATATGGATGTGTAAAATCCACTTTTCACTTAAAATAAGTTCATATGATTCATTAGGTACATGAAGTTTTTTCTATATGTATTTATGTTTTTACATGTATTACATGTAGACTTTTTAGCCAAATATCACTTCCAAGATGAAAGTTTTACATTTTCAACCAATGAGTCGACAAAAACAGTTCCCCTCAAAAAGATTATATTATTCTGAGAGATTCAAATACAACACATATATAGTAGCATGCCAAATTAACACGTACCCTAACTTATTTTTCATACCCACACCTAGACCCAAGAAAACATGGAAATGACTATTAATACTATGGGGAGACACTGCCTAAATCCCTAGCCACAAAAATATCTTATATCAAACGGGAGAGATAAGGTCACAAGTAACGAACAAATGATCAACCGGCTCCACTTCCCCCACAGAGAACACATAGGGTAACACCATGATCCCTAATCACCCTTCGCCTAAGGAGATTTAGTCTTGTAGGCACTCAATCCTGAATAAGCTTCCATGAGAAGACAATTACTTTAGAATGAGCCCACGACCACCACACCTTAGCCAAGAGGGAGTTAGTGTAGTTCGCAGTTCCATCACCCATGAGAGTCGAATAAGCCGACTTTACCGAGTAACTCCTATTAGACTCAAACTTCCAAGATCAAGAGTCTACATCCCCTAATCTTGAAGCCTCAGTCACCACCTCTCGAAGCTCATCCAAATTATGGAGATCTTGAATAGACAACTCAGTCATCCACCTAAAACCCCACAGCCACTCTCCATCCACCCAGTTTCTCATCTTCCCTGCCATATCCAACTGTTGCTCTGACTAATGGAACAATCTATAATACTTATTTTAAGCATGGTTCCCCCCACCCAAGGATCAAACCAAAAGGAAGTCTCTAAACCATCACCCACCCTCTCAATCACACCCTCAGAAAACCAATATGAGCCAAAATTACTCGACATCCCCAAAAGGGATACATCTTTCCACCAAAGAGATGCCAACTTAAAACCAAAAGGATGGCCCCAAAATGAGGTGAAGGAATAAGGGAGCCATATTTATTCAAGAGAATGTCCTTCAAACGCCTTGAATTTGACCTCTTGTAATAATCCTCCATCTCCACTTTCCCCGTAACACTAGATTCACAACACGAAGATCCCAAAAACTTAATACTTCATCCTTCTTCCCAGCTAACTTAAGCTCGGATTTTTATCCAAGATATTATCTAAAAATATTAGAGTGTTACATTATTACCCCCTTAAAATAGTTTCGTCCTCGAAACTAGAAAGTAAGATGATTAAGTACGGTCCCCTCACTAAATAAAATCATAGGGTAAAAAAATCACTTTCTAAAAATCATTACAACTTGTAAATAGAATAAAATATTTATCTCTAAAATAAAAAATACGGGTCTTACATTCTACCCATCAAAAATTAGTTTCGTCCCAAAAACTAGACATTAGCAAAAGGATCCCCTGACTTTAGACCCTTTGGGTGTTAATCTCGTCAGAAGGGCATCCATAAACCAAAACGGCTAAATTATCACTAAAAAAGTGATCCCACAATTTCTAACCAAATTTCTTGCCCATTACCATTCACTTACCACACTATTTATAATACTAAGGCATAACAAACTTTCCAACTAAGCACTCTAACATCCTCTCTATTTACCATATACCATCACTAGACTCTTTACTATAATAATAACCCTTTTACCATTAACTCTCATACTCGGATCTCTATCAGTGTTGGTGAATCTTGAGCATTAAGAGATCCTATGTTAGCAGATGTTCAAAATTTTAGCCAATCATGATAGCATTTGGTTTCTGCTGCATACAAGAATGTTACTGTGATAAGGTTAGGTTATGCATATTTTGTGCACTTGTGACAAGCTTCATTAGCAGATGTTATTACAATAATTACTGTCCTTTATATATCATGTTCCGTTTCTTCATTAAGGACTAGTATTCTGGTGGAGCATAACATGTGCTCAATCAAGTTTTGTGCCATTCTTAATTCTATTTTAATGTCACAAACATCAATAGAATGTTAACTCAATCTGTTACATCAGTAAGTGAGGAGTGATGAATCTTCCCGTAATTACGGTAATAGCATCTTTCCAAATCGATTGCCTAATTGCGGCCTCTGAAAACATGAACATCAAACACAACGTCTTCCTCGTTGACGAGCTCAAAAACACATACATCTCCAGGCTGCAATTTGTTTTCTTCTACAAACTGACTCCAACCTTCACTCAACTTGACTGCTGGTTCAGAGGGATAAGATGCCAAATTTACAGTCCACAATTCTTCATCAAACCGCAACTTTATAATCTTCCTTTTAAGACACAAGTACTTCCTTGCGAACGAAATTTGTATACGCTGCGCAAATTGGTAAAAAATGTTTACAGTTATTGAAAGTATGTCAATAACTGCATGCTTGCTCCTAGAATGCATGACATGAAATAAATACTACTCCGCATTAAAACATAATCATAAGATATATGTAAATTTCGACAAATACACATATATTACCTTTTTTGCTTATATTTATGATCAGATGATGATGTATATCTATATATTCCTTACCGGTTTGTAAACGTTCCAATGATTAGATTTCAATTTGATAGTGAAATGTGGATTTTCCAAAGTGGATGTGAATTGATTGGCTTCTTTCTTAGCTTCTGAATTTTTGAAGGACATTGGACTAGCCTGCAGTGAATTTCTTTCAGTTGCCATACTTCCTGTGGTATTTCAACAAAAGCAGATACTCAATTTACAAAAAAACTACGATCCACAACGAGAACAAAAACACCCTCGCAAAAAACAAAGCACCCAACACCTCAAACTAGCTCCCAGAGAGGAGAAGAAGAAGAAGAAGACCGACTACTAAAGAAAAGAAAAAAACAAGCGGGCCACCAACCCACCAGGATCTCCAAGAACCAGCATCACACCCACACACCTGCTATCGGTTCCAGCATAAAATAGGATGCATTCCTCACTTATAGAAAGAACAGAGGGTGCCAGCATTTTTACCTAGATACCATTTTATACTAAAACAGTGTATTGTAGTCCGCAAAATAATCATGATTTGTTCAAATTCCGCTTTGACAGCACTGTTTGATTCAACTTTAAAATTCTAATGGGAGTCACAAACAATGGTATTAAATATTTACCTGTATATGACATAATAGCTTTACTTTCAACTTCTGTGATTCCTGCAGTTTCTAACCTATTAACTCCATGAACTTATTTAAAGGATGAAAAATATGATCATTATCATGCAGACTCAAAACATTGCTAAAAACTTTAATATAAAAAAAATAAAAAATACAAAAACTTGGATTACCTTGTGGTGGAGAGGAATGTAGTTTTTCGTCAAGTCGAAAAAATAGTACTTTAAAAGCATAGGATTTTCTATTGATCATCTCAAAAAGACAAACATCTCCCACTTTCAAATTATTATCAGATACAAATGTTTTCCATCCAATACTAATTCTTCTCTGACAATATTTAACGATCCAAGTTCTCTCATCATCCAAGACGCGAAGTACGATTTCGCATTGCTCTTTCTTCAAATTATTTTGTTCAAAATCTAAAGGGACATACTGGATTTTAATTTTGGAAACAAGTCAGAAAACATCGAAACTAATTAAGTACTACATTAGCGCGCTTCAAACAAAAATGAAGCTATTTAAACACTCACCATGTCTTGATTAACATAAGAATATGTCATGAGAACTGTGAAAAATGGATTTTTAGATTTGTAGTTTCTTGCTTTTTTTAAAGCTTCTTCTATTTTAGAAGTTAAATTCTTCTGTTCTTGATCATGCTTCCTATTTTGGAATACAGTGGTATCATCATTCTCCTCTGAGAAATTTAACACGGTATGTTACGAAAATCGACTTCAAAAATCAAAATCTTAATTGGATAAATGAAATGATAGAGATTAATCCAATCATGAACTATGACGCACGGACACAGATACAGACACTAGACACGAACACTGACACATCGACACCGATAATCATTTAAGAAAATGACATAATCCAATGTAATCATAAGTTTCAGTATCGTGTGTGTCTAGCACTGAAACACGCCTAATCCAAGGAGTGTCCGTGCTTCACATATCATGAGTTATTATACCTTTAACTTGGACAGGTTTAGGCAAGTTATGCAATTTGGAACTTGTTCCAACATCTTCACTTGTGTCAAATCTATATTTCTTATATGGTTGAGGTTTTGAAATTTGTGATTTTGGTCTAACCTTCTTGCATGGAAGTTGCTCATCAAAAATTTCAATTGGGCTATTCTGTTCATGCTGTTGATGATTTCCACCATAAGCATGATATTCAATTTCAAGAGTAGTTTTGTCAAATATGTGAACCTTAAAATGAGAGTTTTTCTCATATTGAAACATCACCATGTGTCCATGATCTAATGAATAATGTGTAGCAAATTCCTTAAAACCTTTTTGAATCCAAATATTACCATCCTCTTTAGTCAAATGTATTTCCCATTCTTTGTCATCTGGAGTCTTGAGAAACATTTGGTTTGACATATTACCACTATGTATCTTAGTGAAAGCATTTGGAATTCTCTGCATTGAATGGAAATTTATGTTAGCATGGATTATGAATTGAATTTCACAAGCATTAGAGATCTAGAAATTCGATTTTATGAAATATACATCTGGTTTATTTATTATTTTTTTATAAATCAAATATGCGGTGAATTGGGTCATGAGGCTCATTAGGGTCTGGGGAAGGCCCGAGACCCGACACTTGTAAGAGTATGCAGTGCTTTCCTGAGATACTTGCATTTTATCACTTACAAAGTCATCGCATTGACATCAGTAAAAAAAATATTAACATCTATAGTGGAATTTGAACTCAGTTAGTTCCTGAGCTATTAGGGGCCGGGAAAGCTCAAGGCTCAAAGAGCGATTACTTACATATTAACTACCAACAAGAACCGATCCGATCCTCAGTAATAGGATTGGATTCTGGAACTCTAATCTTTATCGGGTATGAATTAAAACTTACTAAATACTAACTGGATCTTGTATAATTTATGTATTTTTTGTTGTCGGCGCTAAATTCTCATGGCCGGAATTCGAACACTAGTTGTTGTATGATGTATGTATCTAAGTCTAAACATAACTGTTTTAATTGTAAATTTACCTAAATATTTTGTTAGTTATTACACCGAGAGGATGAAGACAACTCACAATTTACTTAAACTGATAGTTACAACAGTTATGAGTTAATAACAGTGTTAAGATATTGTTACTTAGAAAGCAAGCAATGATCATCTCCACTAAGGTATAGCCTATATTATAGTAGTATACTATTCACTGTATTATTGTAATAGTATAAATAACTCTTGTACTTTCATTGATTAATTCTTTGAGGGAAATGATATTTTTATTCATAACCATTCATCCATAATATGGTATCTGAGCTAGTTCAAGATCAATTTAGTTTAAGCCACCGGTTATCATGTTTTTGCAATCGAATCACCCGGGTCATGCTCCAAACATATAGTCCTAAGCAAGTGTCACATTAGGCCACATGTTATAACATTCCCTCAATCGGACCACCCGAGTCACACTCTAGATGTACGGTCCTCGACTAGTCCAACTGTGGATCACCTATTATGAGGTTTCCGCTATCAAGTCATCTGGGTCACAATCCAAATATACAATTCTTGGTGAGTCCCACATTGAACGAAAGGTGTCCTGAACATACGTTTGTAAGTGGAGCAATTCTCATCTTACAAACAAGATCTATAGGTATGAGTTAAATCGATCAATACTAAATATTACTTCCTCCGTCTCAAATATTTGATCCTTTTAACTTTATTACTTTTAAGAAATCAATGTACAATTAATGATATTTTACCATTTATATCTTACAAAAGCTATAACATTCATTAAATAAATTTTCTCTTTCTTAATAAAGTAAGGGTAAAATGACTTAACTTATCAATCTATGTCATTCTTTAGTCTACGTGTAAAATTCTAAAAGGACCAAAATTTAGGGAAGGAGGGAGTAATTGAATCTTGTATGATTTATTTTTTCTTCTTGTGGACACTAAATTCTCACAGCCGAAAATCGAACCTTAAACCATCACATTGAGAGTTTAGTCTCTTCGATTAGACCCAACACTAGTTGTCGTATGACTCTTATGTATCAATACCTATAAAATTCTACTTAATTTTGTGTGTCTAAGTAAATCCAAAGATGAAAAAAGATAGGGGAGATGAGAGAAACATGCTTACAATATTTCCATCTTGAAGATTTGTTGGGGTAACAATCTTAAAGAAACGAATGATACTAGAGGGGTGAGTATCATTATTTCTTTGATTGCAAGTCATGAACATTGGAACCCTTCTTGTTCAGAATGGATCGATCACCTTGATTACTAATGAGTCGGAATGGTATATGTCGGCGCATGATCATGAGTACATTCTAGTACTATACATTAAACCTTAGGTATATTTATTAAACAAATTAGGTCAAAGCCTAAAGTATTTTTTTAACTTTTTTTATCTAGTGCTTAAACTGAAACTCACGCACATTAAATTGTGAGATTCTTGGTTTTAATATGTCTAGTCTAATGATATCAATGTTGTTTGATAATTATTTTTTTTATATATTAATATTGTTTGATAATTTATATCTTTACAAGGATTTCTAAAAGTGCTTAAAGTGCAAAGTGGAGAAATCAAGAGTTGGGCCTCATGATTTGTTATGAATTATGATGTGCCTATAATATTAAAAAAAAAAAAATTTAACCAAACAAACTTAATGCATTTCATTAATTATCAAAAATTCAATACACGAAGGAATAATCTCAAATCTATGAAAACTAGCTCAAGAATTGGCCGCCCTAGCTAAAGTGTGAGAAACCAAATTCACTTGTCTCCTAATAAACTTAACTTCAAAGTTTACACATGATCACATAACTAGAATGATTTCATTAACGATTGAAAGAAACTCTGAATTGCCTCGCCGCTTGGTAGGAATAGCTTCAACCAAGTCAATTTGGTTCATCTGCAGAAGGTGGAGCATGCTTTCCTTAATTCTCCAAAGCGTAAGGAATCGACTATTTGAACTAGTTTCAAAGGCTTGATTGACCCCTAGAAAATTCACCTAAAAGGTGAATAAGTCGAGTATTCTAAGTTCAAACCTGAACTCCTGCACATATAGTGTTATGTCTTTACCAATTGAGCTAAGCTCATGGAAACTATAATATTAATTTATTAATTAGTGATTAATATTATTCTTTTTATACTCTAAAATGAATCAGTCACATTTTAGAGGAGGCGAATTATTTGGGAGTTTGTTTAGCTCATTCTACCAAGGAAGTTTTGGTCTTTTAGAATATCATATTTATAACATTTAATTTGGTCATATTATTGGTTATTAACATATTAAGGTACTATTATATATTGTATTATTAATTTTAATATGATAGTTTTTTTTTATATATAAGAAATATGATAATGTTGATATTACTCTTTGTTAGCCATTTTCATTGTGGTCTATAGTTTAGCTTGCAAATATAATTCTCGTAAGTCGTAATCGTAAGAAAGCTTGTCAATGATTATCACAAAGACATATTATCTCCGGTCTCAAATATAAGTAATAAAATAAAAAAATTAAAAGTTTCAAATATAAGCAAAAAATATACTTCAATCATTATGTTTTATGTCATTATTTCAATTTTACCCTTAAATTAAATATTGATTCAACTAATAAATGCAATATTCTACATTTTTCAAGAAGGGTATAATTGAAAATAAAATATTTTTTCTCTTCAATCAATGCACTTAACATACTTTCTTAAAATGTGTGTTTTTTTGAATTTGTGCTTATATATAAAACTAGAGGGAGTATCTTGCAAGAAATCTAATGATTATCTTACTAAAACATTGATTATGTGATTAACGTAAGTGTTGATGTCAGCATTATCTTATATAAAGTTTTATCATTTAATTAAAAATGTGATTACGGATTACGATGATCGCAAATTTTACACTTCCATAAACACTTACGTCAATGTTATCTTATCTAAATCTCAATTACTCGATTATATCATAATTACATATTACGTTGAGGTCAGTGTTATGGTAACATGTTTAGCACAAGGACAATTCTTGCAAGAAAGATTGATAATAATTATCTTACAAAGTAATTTCTTGCAAGAAATCTCGTGAATTACCTTACGCAAAAACATTGATAATGACTACCTTACAAAAGACATTGATGGGTGATTAATGTAAGTGTTGACGTCAACACTATCTTATATAAAATGTTATCATCTAATCATATTGTGATTACTGATTATGCTAACGTCAATGTTAAAATTAATGTTACATTATCTAAATATGTCAACCACCTAATTGGAATGGGTTATTTTTTTCTTTCTTCTCCTAAGTTCTAACCCTAGCCGTCACCCTTTTTCTTCTTCTTCTTCTTCTTAGTTTATCAAAGAGGGGTGATTTCAGGTCAAATCCAAGTTGTTTTTTCTTTCTCGTTATTAAATAAGTGTGATTTTTCACATATTTATTTGGTTTTGTGTTATTTGTTGTCCCGTCCTTGTGCGGTGTATTATGTTGTGTCGTCTCTGTGCAGTGTATTTTGTTTTCCCGTCTTTGTGCGGTGTTCATTTGTTTCAGGTTGAAGGATTAGATCCGATCCAATGTCGACTTTTGTGTCATCAACACTACAGATCTGGAGGCATGGACATTCCAGACACTTCAATATAGTCATATTTGTAGGCTTATGTAATTTGCCGTTTTATGCTATTAACATGGATGTTGTGAGTTTGTTTGCAGATTCATCCTTTTTGTTTTTAGCGAAAAAATTTGAATTTGAATTTGAATTTGTATTACATCGATGTACTCTATCAATTTGAATGAATGAATATCTTTTATTTTTAGTCAAAAAAAAACCACCTAATCGGACCGTAAATACAGTTTATACTTACGTAAACGCTTACATCAGCATTATCTTATCTAAATCTCAGTCACTCAATCGTATCAAAATTATAGATTATAGGTCAGTATTATGATAACATATGTTGCACAAAAATAATTCTCCCAAGAAACATTAATAATAATTATCTTATAAAAACAATTAAAAAAATGGAGAAGAATCAATGGAAGAGGAGCTGGACGCTACAATTAAAAAAATGATTAGAGGTAGTCACACAATTGCTATTAATGAGGGAGAGAAAATTAAAGGGGAAATTGATAACACATTGAAAAAAATAATCCACAATATTTAAGAGTCACTGATGGGAGCATCTAATGGTAAGACTAATGTGGAAGTTACTCATGAGCATCCATCAAAGAAAGAAGTTCACGTGCTTAAAACAAGGCATGGTCCAATGGATTATGCTCATAGTGATGATGTTCCTTTTTTAAGGGTGGTTCCTGGTACCCAAGCCTCCCGGAAGAAATAACAATTCTCAATTGGAACTGTCGAGGTTTGGATAATCAGCGTGCAGTTCTCACGTTAAAGTGCCTAATCCGATTAAATGAAACACTTTTCAGTTTTTTCTTTTTTATTTTTGCAATTTTAATTCAATCAAATAATGTAGTAGAAAATTATTGACAGATCATTAAGTTTTTATTGCAGGTTGCACAAAAATTTGATGAATTGTCAATCGACTTAGGTAAAAGTTTGTTTGACAAGAGAGTGCAGTTCTTCAAAGATAAACTTTATGGTCGCTCTCACATACACAATTGCTTAAAGTGGAAGCCCTAAACCTCTTATATGTTATTCATTTAACAATTGAGCTCAAGAAAACTAAGTGTTATTCAAGGTTGACTCGACCAATATGGTGGATGACTAGAATTTAAAGAGGAGGATAAACATGAAGAAGGGTCTATTATTATAAATTTTAGGAGTATTTTATCTTCATATTTTCACAACTCTTCGGTAGAGTTTTTAAGGAAAAAAATCCATGTAGTGGCTTTTCTATGGTGACTACATATATTACTATTTTCCAAAACTGTGATGATGTTCTGATATGTATGATGAGTTTGATTATTATTAATGAATTTGCTTAGTTTTGCTTTTGTCAAAAAAAATTATCTTATAAAAACATTAATCAGGTGATTAACGTCTGATTATCTTATATATAAAGTCTTAAATTCATCAACTGTGATTAGATTCTTACTCATCAGTATCAGGACAAAAATACTTAGGGTGCGTTTGATTTGCAAAACAGTAGGTACTGGACAGGACAGAATAAGATAATACAGGACAGGACAAAACTGCATTAGAGAGAGATAGAGAGATAATATTTTTTATATTAAAAAATAAAATGGGTATTTTCGTATTTTTTATAGTTGTACGGTGGACAAAAAGTTGTACTGTGGTTCAGTAGGGGACAAAAATTCTTGTTTTTGTCCTGTCCCTTACTGCCTATTTGTCCAGTCCCATAAACAGTTTCTGAATCAAACAGGGTACAATAAAAGTTGTCCTGTCCAGTCCCCTGTTTTTTAGCAGATCAAACGCATAACCACCAAAATTAATTAATTAATATAAAACGGGTAATACCTTAATTGATAAATCAAAGTATGCGGCAAAATCTACTTATTGAGCCCCAAAATAACTTTTACAGCAATAATCATATGTGCTCTCACTACTTTCTTCATCTAGAGTTCGATACTTATTCCACCATATGATAAAATGAATCACACTCACAAGTTGTAAATGAAGGAAAAATTCTTGTGAAAACATCAACCAACATATATATAAGCATGTAACCAACAATTACACAAAAATAAGCTACAAAGATAACATGGCATATATATACTAATGCAAGCTCCAAATCTCTTAAACTGAAAAAGAAGACTAATTCTTCACAAATTTTAAATGTGTAGAAAATGGAGATTAATGTATTAAACTTGAAAAGAACACCAAAGAAAAGTATTATAATATTTCTTAAAATATTTATTTGATCTCATCTTTTAATTGAGCACTGACACGTCTTCAACATTGATTCTAGATTAATATCATAATTTGCTAAACATTTAGATTTATTTATTGATATAACTTATTTATAAAAGAGAAAAGCTAATGTGTGCCCTTAAAGCACTTGTTAGTGTACTATAGATAGTAATTTTGTGTGCATCTTATTCCTTTAAAAGTCAAAAATTATTTTATTCAAGAAATAATTACTTTTTTGAAGCATCGAGAAATAATTACTATTTAAAGTATTTTAATATGTTAGCATGACCTCTTTATAAAAAGGTTAATATACAACAAACGCAATGTGAATGAAAAATTGTTAACATCAAAATGAATAGTTAGCTAGTGATCTCCAACAATGAATTTAAGTGAATGGAAGTTTTAAGTTGAGGGAGAAGATTAAAGAAGAGTTGCGTTTTGCCTTCTGGTGGTGAAGGAGAAGAAAAGGTGAACCAAATTTGTTGTTAAGTTTTTCACAATTTGGACACAGTTTTGGTTTAGGACCATCCCATCTACATTATGTGGCCGAGATTATTTTAAAATATTTTAAACCATATGATCAATAGCTAATGGCTGAGATTGAAAACCGTCGGAAAATTGTATTTTTATTTAGTGCAGCAAATTCCAATCCAAGAAAAGGGTCTCTATCTAGTGAGGAACGAGGTTGTTGTGTTGGCTAGAGCTGTACTCTTGTAATTATTATTAATTTAAAATGAAGGATAGTATTACAACTTCCAATATATAATAAATTGTAATAAAATAAAAAAATAATCGGGTGGCCATGGCCTTCCCATGTCCACATGGCTTTTTTTAAAGGCCAAAAAAAAATTGCATTAAGATAAAACGGCATAAGAAGACAACAAAGAGCTTTTACAAGCCAACTAACCACCTGACTCCAAACAACACTAAACCAAAGAGCCAAACAGATTCACCAATAATATAGTAGGATCTGCACTGCTAGCTTGACAGAAACAGGTGCAAAAATAAGCGCAAAAATAACTTTGATCCGTAATATACTCTAAAGCCCCTCAACATGCTTTGAGAAATTGGGATGCCTTAGAGCATATTGAGGGGCTAAAGAGAATCGGTCAATAACTTTAAGAATCGAAGAACCTGAGTTTACATGTTTCCAACTCTATGCTTCTCATGCAAATAGCAAACCAAGATTAGGACAACAACATTTCAATAGGGTTTTCCTCATTCAAGGTAATAATAAGACCCTTCAAATAAATCAAACAAGGTCATAGTAACAATTGTAATTGCCTACAATCAGCATGCTGGTTTTGTATCATTTCAACCGCTAGTATAATCGTTATATAAGCTACGAGTCTATGACTTACATCATATACAAGCTTCCCCAAAATAAGAGGTAAAAAAAGTTAATATAGATGCGGTACTTGTGCTTAAAATGATATAAAACATGAGCATGCTTCGACCAAGATAAGGTATAACAATCAACAACAAAAAAATGTGGGGGGTGGGGGAGAACTTCAGTTCCTGAACTTCAAAACCACGAGAAGTGCCATCTACTAGCAACCAACGGTTGGATAAAACCAGCAAATATACTTGTTCCTTGTACATTGTTGAGGTTGAAATCTGATGAAAGTTCTTCTGCAAAAATTTAAATATCTGCAAATAAATATTAACATAGATCAGCAGGCCTGAATATATGAACTAATAGTCATAACACAATTATCATAGACAATATATTGAGTAATTAAAACAAGAATAAAAGAAGCGTTTTGAAAGAAAATCAACGACTTAATTACCTATGGGATTTACAAAGAAAGTCTACAAATTTCATGCATTACAGTAAGCACGAATTGGGCCAAGCGGCCAAAGGGTCAGGTTAAAAGCACATGGTAAAACTTTTAAAGTTAAATGAACGAAAGTTTAGATTCATAATAGTGGTATCTAATATCTATCTTTAATCTATATGATAAAGTAACCGGCAATATTGATGCTATGATTTCTGCATATATACCATTGACCACTCATTTGAGCCTCCACTTCACTATAGAAGCCTCATAATCACAATAAAATTAGCACAAGATGAGAATAATGGTGGTTGACTGAAAATTTAGGATAAAATATCACAATCCAGCAATATTGATGTCATAATTTTATGTCATAAGAAGTTATGTTCTGTAGAAGTTGTTGATTGCTCAAATGAGCTACTTTTGTTAGTTAAGGAACTTCTGTTCTACTAAGAAGCCCAATCTGTAGTCATACAAACTAAGGAAGATGGATAGCAGCAACCTCTTCGCCTTAAGGTTACAACTAGAGAGATTTTTTTAAGCAATCAGATAAGGATACAATGATTTAGTGTTCAAAGGTCATGTTTGGTTGGATGCAATGATTTCAAGGGAATGGAAATAGGAGTGGCCAGGGGGTTAAGATCCTTTCTATTTCTTGCGCCATTTATTAGTGAGACCTATGCAAATGTAAAATTGGTGGGACCCTTTTTAAAATTATTTCAAATATTGATTCCACCAATTTCTCATCTGCGTCTATCTCTCACATAAATCAACCTTACTTCTTTTGCAAACGAACCCCTCAACTTGGAATAGGGATGGAAGGACCACACAAATGTAAAGCTCACAACCTAAATCAGCCTAAGGGACTAAACTACCAAATAACACTAGGTGTAAACTTTTGTAACAAGGAATAGAATACTTGCTTCTCGAAAACAATTCATTTTAAGAGTTGTTTGTTACATACACAACTATCAAGTTCCTTCACACAACAACATGCTTTTCAAATAGTTAATTGACTAGGACAAAAGTAATCTAAAATTATCCATGTTGCCCCATTCTTTAGAATAGGACGTTAAGAGTTCATTTAGCAAATGAGTTCCATGCATCAAGATTCAAGTCTACACAACTATAGCTTGTAGGGAAGTGTTAAATAAACAGTTTATGGTCCTTTACCAATTGACTTATGCTTTTGGTGAAAATAGTGGATTCCTTTCATGGATCAAATATGAATTTACCAAAAAAATAAGTCTAAGAGGTGGGCTAATAATTAATATTTTGAAATTCCAAAAGGTCCAATTGCCAAAAATCAGCTATATTGTAGGAATCCTCCCCTAACATATGGACTATAAATATACAAACTGATCTAGCAACAAATTTTCATACAATGACAAACTAGAAACAAATTGTGTTGACCTTTTAAAGATACACAATATTTAAAGCACTGATCTAGCTTCATTGGAAATTAGGAGCAAACCTCAAGGACACTGCAAAAGCCTAAGTGAAGAGAATCTGTGTAGCCAAACCAATGGGAAGCGGGGCCGGATGAAAATCTAACAGAAATTACTTGAGCTTTGTGACCATCTTTCAGCTGTTGTATTAAGGCGACAGCAGAACATTTTATACAAGCAAAGAATCAAAGTATGCTAATCAAAGATTCATAGTCAATGCAATTACCGAGCTATTTCCCTCATCAGTAGAGCTAAATACTAAATCCAAAATAAGACCAGAACTTAGGAAAATGACGGGTGAGAAGTTCAAGGTTGGTGAGTAGACATGATATAAGAAAAGGACTAAATTAGGAACAAATAACTCTGCGAGAAAACTAGCCTAGAACCCAAGTTTATAAAACTAACAGTTGATTGACTCGGTGAGAGTGCTAGTTCATTGTCTCATTGGTTGAAATGTCAAGTCACTACTTATACCAATAAACAATAAATGGACCCGAAAATACAACCAAATATAAAGCAGACTATAATAAGATATTAAACGCGTCACTACAATCTTCAAAGTCACAACAAATAGTAAACTTGCCATCATTTGAGGTACATCCGGCTGTCAGGAAGACCATAATACATAGTAGTTTTAATGAATAATATATTTGTAACTCATGGATAAGGGAGTTTACATTAAATATACATCAAAGCATAGAAGACAAGTACAATGAAATCACATGGAAGACTCGGCATTCAAAATAGCTGAAAACTAAGTTACATATAGCGAACTAAATTAAAGGAGTTGGCTTTACCTCAGCACACCATGCCCAAAACTCAGCTTCAGCATAACATAAAGTCTGTGAAGCTTTCAAAATATTCAGTTAAATGCATATAGCGAGCTTGCCAGTCACTTCCTCATCAGCTACCCCATAGTCAAGGCTGAACTCTCTCAATGGAGGGATGTTCTCCATTGCAAATAGCATAAGGTGGGGGAACATCAAATTATTGTGATCATAAAGCACAAATTGAACCATCACATTGGGAGTTGTGCTATGACTGATATAGCAAGCAACATTCCTCATTCTTGATACATCCATAGCAAAGTCTAAAGGAGGAATCGATGGATATGACGGACGTTTATAATTAGCGTCTATCAAGGATAAATTACCCCATTCCGCCCAACTTTCAGCAAACCGACTAGGATATATCAATGAATCACCATTCATGGTAAAAATTTGTGCTTGCTCCCTAGTCAAAACAACCCCAGTGTACTCGCATATGAATGCGCCAGCTTGAATAAGGTCCAATGACCTAACTCCCCAACCAGTCTCCCTAGATCTAAACACTTCCAACCTATGTTTAAGACCTTTTTGCGTAACACGGTTACGACAATGAGGCGGACAATGGCAAAAAGGACCACATTCAAAAAGTAACGGCCTCCCTTTCAAGAGAAGCCCGTTTTGACTAAATGGAAACTCATTTCCATTCTTCATGAAACAAAAGCATCCCTCCGCACAACCATCCACACATTCACAACCTGTCGTCTTCCCGCTCTGATGAAACACAAACTGTGGAAAAGTAGCCTTCGGAAGATACTCAAAACACATTGGATCATGATTCCTATCAATATCATTAAATAGCCTAATACCAACACTCTCCTTCCCATTGGCAATATCAAGCGATAAAACACACATAGGTTTAAAACATAAAGGATCTCTCCGAAGCATAAGAGCCTCCTTCAAAACCGAACTACCCATCTTAGCTTGACCATCAATCCTCCATAACTTATACTTATATACACCAAAACCCGATTTACCAACATCAAACCAACATTCAACAATCCTATACAATCCATCATAAACATAAACCTTACCAGAAGCAGAAGAAGTACCTTCACACCGAACACCACGAATAACCCTAACTTCAATCCCATAATGCATACTTCTCTCCATAGCAAGATTCCCACCTTCCAACTTCTGATGAAAAACTTGTCTCGAATTCTTATCTTGACCACCATGACCAGAATAAATAATAACATCACCTTGATCAACATCATCCTCATAACCACCCGAAACAATCACACTAGTAGCAATCGGTTCACCATTCGAACTCATACTACCCGGTAAATAATCAATCCCGGCTTGTGGTTGACCATGTAACCCAACCACAACCAATTCCATTCTATAAAGAAAAACATCACCAATGCAAACACCAGGAATTGCGCCAACGATTCTCTTATCACGATTCATCCACAAACCATGACTCCTCATTATCGTCGAAGCTCTCAAATCGCTTCTCGCTCTCCGAACATCAACTCTCTTTTCTTCTTCCACAACAGCCAAAACTCGAATTGAATCATAAACCATTCTCGTTCTTCTAACCATTTCACGAAACTGTCGTTGATCCGGTAAACCAAGATCTGAAACACGAACAAGCTCTTTATATCTCCGTTGAAGTCTCTGCGCCGCAACTTCACCGGGCGGAGCGTTGCTATTATTATTCTCCTCATTTCGCGGCGCGTCTGGAACAGGAACGATGGCGCGTGAATTAGGATCATCAACGACGTCGTTTTGAATTTGTTGAAATCCTGTACTGAAATTGGTTCGGAAAAGCTCAGCCACACGATGAAAATCGTCTGAACAGGTTAGGGTTTGTTCTTGAGAAATATTATCGAGGCTAAAATTGAGGTTCAGATTGAGGTTTGGAAGATTATTTAGGTTCGGTTGAAGTGGTTCGTCGAGTGGCTCTTGCTTCGGAGCAAGGATTGGAACTGGGTTAGGAATACCAGGTGGTGCCGAAGGAAAAGCTGGGTTTGGGTTTTGGTTTGGGTTTTGAGGATCCATTTTTTTTTTTTGTTGCTATGAAGTGATGAAGAAAATGAGTGAATGCGTTTTTTGTTTTATTTTGGTGATGTATGAAAGAGTTAGAAACATTGGATTTTTGGGGACATTCGAAAGAGAAGAGAAAATGGTGTTACTTATTTTTTGTTTGTGAAGTTTGTTCGTAGAAATGATGTAAGAAAAAAAGTGTAAGATGCGTGAGGATGTAAGTTACTAAATTTGAGTTTTAGGTTTCAAATTCCTTCTTAGTACTATTGTTGTATTGGTGATGACGATGAGACTAGGAGAGACGAGATTGCTTCTTTTATTTCCAATTTTAAGTTTTTTTTTTTTTTTAAGCGAGTGTTGCCGAACACTCTTCAAGATTTTATATTAAGAAATTATTCTTTAAAAAAGTTAAATAGTAATTCAATTTTTAATATATTGAATACACATTCTTTTATAAAAACTTACTAATTTAGTTTTATAAAAAGACAATCCATTTTTTAGATTCATTAAAAAACTAATGTATTTGGTCTATATTATAGTCGAGGTACATTAATTGTTGAATGAATTTAAAGAGTCAATTGTTTCTTATAAAAAAGATCGAAGGGAATAAACAAAATTTGATTTTTTAGATTCGTTTAAAAAGTAATGTATCTAGTCTATATTATTGGCTAAATACATACTTTTTCAATGAATCTAAAAATTCAAATTTTAATTATATATGAAATCGAAATGAGTATTATTTAAAGTTTTTAATCAGTGCTTCAGAGCATCTTTAGGGTACAATCCTAGCTATGTTTGGCGTGGTATTTGGAAGGCTAAACAAATTCTCTTACATGGGTGTAGATGGCGGATTGATAGTGGTGACAGGGTCCGTGTCATGTATGATCCATGGCTGAGAGGGAATGGTGATCGTTGGGTGACCTTACCTCAAGTGGAATGTGTATGATTTATTTGTTAAAGACTTGCTCCTTGAGAATTATAAAGCTTGGGATGTAGCTAAGATTCGTAATTTGTTTTTAGGACCGGTGGTGGAAGAGATTATTGCAACTCCTCTTATTAGTTCGGTTAAAGAGGACAAAGTGGTTTGTGAGGAGGAAAGAAACGGGTGTTATTCTGTTAAATCCGGTTACAACCTAGCCATGAGATGTATTTTTCGCAGTGATAGACACCATGTGGAGGGTAATTGGAATGATATTTGGAAAGCTCAGACTCCTCACAAAACGCGTCACTTACTCTGGAGGTTGTGTAGGGGGTGTCTCCCGACACGCGTTCGATTGGCACAACATTATGTAGATTGTGAACTAAGTTGTCCCGTGTGCGATGATGAGGTAGAGGATGATATTCATGTATTTTTTGGATGTGTCGCAGCCCGTGAGTGTTGGATGGCTGCAGGGCTGTGACAGTTATTAGAGAATTCGGCGTACATGATGGGACAGTCACAGACAGAGTATTTGGAATGTCTAGAAACGAGGACAATGCAATGCTATGAAGGGTATCATCGTTATTTTGGTGCATTTGGCATAACCGAAACGACAAGATCTGGAATGACAATGTTCGGTCACCAAGCCAGGTTGGAAGAATGGCCTTCGCTGTCTGGAATGAGTGGTTTACCGTCCATCAGCTGCAACATCATAATATTGCTCCGGTTGCGGATCCTAGGCCAGTTCGGTGGGAGAAACCAGGTGTGGGATGGATAAAATGTAATGTTGATGTTGCGTTTGTAGCTAGTTTCCATAGATTTGAGATTATTCCCCTATTTATTGAACATTTAATAGTTAATGAAATGCATTAAGTTTATTTGTTTAAAAAAAAAATAGTGCTTCGGAGTACTTGTTATTTGTACATCGTTAACATTTTTTTAAGGTTTATTTATTGATTTTTTTTATTTATTTTATATGGTACAAATTTGTTCGTATGTTTTATTTTTGAAACGGTCAAAGTAAGTAATTAGTTATTAATGTTTATATTTTTTTAAAATAGATAAAGTCAAAAATTTATTCATATTAACTTCAGTCTATATAATAAGAAACAATTGATTTTTCAGATTCATTGAATATGTTATGTTTTTAATGTTTATAAATTTTTTTTGAAATGGTGAAAGTAAGTTATTAATGTTTAATATATATTTTTTGAAACGGTCAAAGTAAGTAATTAGTTATTAATATATATATATATATATATATATATATATATATATATTGAAACGGTCAAAGTGGTATATTTTTCAAATAGATAAAGTCAATACTCTCTTCGGTCTTTTTTATAAGGAATACTTTGAAAAAAATACACAGACCAAAGAAACATATTATACATGTTATTTTCATTTAATACTTTTAAAAAAATAAATTTATTCCATGTATATCCTATTTAATTACTCTTAACTCAACTAACTTATTTATTTTTAATATTATCTCTCATAATAAATAAGGACATAAGTGAAATTAATCATTTGAAAGATTTGAAAATTGGTCAGTTTCTTATAAAAAGGACAAAACAAAAATTCAATTTTGTTTCTTATAAAAAGGACCGGAGGGGGTAACTTATTCATACTATCTTCGATTCTTTTTATAATAAACGGTTGACTTTTTAGGCTCATTAAATAAGTGATGTTTTTAGTCTGTAATATAGAACATATACATCTGTTATTTAATAAATCTAAAAAATGAGTTGTTTCTTATAAATATGACCAGATGAAATATTATAAATAAAATACTACATTTAATCTTTAATATAAATAAAATAAAAAATTCACAATTTAGATACATTAAAATATTAATGTATTTAGACTATATCACACTCCATTACATACATTCATTTTTCGATATATCTAAAAATATTGTTTTTACATAGAGGGAGCATTCTTTCTTTTGGCATGTAGGTAAAGTGGTAATTAGTATCGAAACTTACACAACTACGAGTATGTGTTACGTATTTGGAAATTATAAAAACTGAATATTAATTCGAAATACTTTCCAAAAAAAATGGTTGGCACATAATCATATATTCTAAGAAAAAATTGTATTCTTTACAAATTTATGTATAAAAATTCACGAAAATACACATTTTCGGAAATGAATTTTATCTGTTGAAAATAAAATTAAGGAAATTATGTGGAGATCTTGATAATTGATCTTCATATTATCAATTGTCATGATCTCCACGTTATTTTCTAAAAAAATAAAAATTAAAGAATTAAGTTGACTTGGCAAAATGAAAACAAAATATTATCACAAAAAAAAAAATTATATATATAATTATAAATTTGATTTTTCTATCATGTGCAAACTTGCATATGTTAAGAAGTTTAAAATAGTAATCGTGTATTGGAACTTGTGCATTTTGTATTAAATATATAACTTTTTAATAAATAATTATTGTTTTTCAATAAAAAATTACTACTTTTGACTACTTTAACATGTGCAATGTTGCACATGTTAGACAAACCCTTATAAATTTTATTCAATTTAATTTTTAACTAACAAAACTCATGTTCATTTATTAGGTGCATATATCTTGGTTGTGGATCGGAGATTGTAATATAGAGGAATTGACGTTCCAATCTGCCACTTACATCTTATTTATATTTAATTCATATTTTGTTAAAATATTTTAAATTTTTGTGAAAAATATTCTTATAATATTATCAATTATCAATATAAAACAAACACTCATTCAAAAATGTGTATAATACACATGAATTGTGACGCCAAATATTTTATAGTACAAGAATAAATGAAGAATACTCCCTCCCAGACGTTCAAAATTTGGAATTGGGGTGGAACTGAAATGTTTTGGAATGCCGCTTGAAATTTGAATGTGGGGGGAATTTTTTCGAGTGTGTAAACGGCGGGAGATTATATATTGATGATACCAATGCTCTTATTTTTTTGTTGAAAATATTTATACCGCTGCATTTTTTTTAACAAAATAAATTTAACATATTTTATTATTAAATAATGTGAAATTTATAGAAATTAGTATAGAAATTGATCGCTATAGCAAGCGTATGAGCAAACGAATTCGTTTGTCTCTTAATAAACTTTACCTCAATGTTGCAAACGATATGTAATATTAGCCACAATTAAGCTAAACTCAGTATTATCTCTTTGCTTCAATCATATCGCATCTACTAGCAATTGAGAGTCGCATTCAAATTGAACATGATTAAATCCTCTATCACAAGCCCCTTCAATCGCACGAAGCAGATCAATAACTTTCCACCCCACAGTGGTTGATAATGTATGTTGTGGTTGATAATGTATGTTGTCATGTGGTAACCGGAGCCACACATTGACCTTCATTGTTACAAAAACAACACGTCGAGGTAGTCATACATGTTACAATAAAGAAACTTGGGTTAATATACTGCTTTAAAAGATCAATGTATGGAATTTGTGTATTTAATATTAAAGAAATGTCGTAGATGCATACAATTAGAATTTGTGGACGATTTTTATATGTGAATTTTTTTTTAGATTACCATGATATTAGTACCAAGTTTCCACCGCCAGTAGCGGATATTTGGATCCTCTCCAATTTTTTCTCTCCAATTCCCTCTCAAATTATTTTTATGTGTCTTTCTCTCTCATCATTTATTTTCTCTCGTCATCACTTGTTTATTTTTTATTATTAATTACTAATTTCTTTCTCTTCACACTCACAAAAAGGAAAATTGGAGAGGCTCCAAATCCCCATTAGCGGTGACTAATATACGTGACATTTTTATAATGAATCTTTCAAATTAATTAACATTTTTTTTTGTCAAGTAGCCTAGTGGATAGAAATTTCACCTTGAAGGCGGATAAGTGGAGTGTCTAGGGATCGAACTCTGGCTCCTGCATTTACAACGATATATCCCTGAGATAATCTCACGAGGACAATTAATTAATTAACATTTTAATAATAAAATGTACCAAGCAAAATATCGGTGTACCATTAGTCCAAACCCAACACGTCTAATTGGGTCACTCGCCCAAGTAAAAGGAGGCCCAAAAAAGACTAGGTCATAGATTATGACCACTACTCCCTATCTTCACTCCACCATAACCCCACTACTCTATATTTTCTCAACTACTCATCCCACTATCTCCTATGATACTCCTATATAACTTCACAAGCATCACAAAGAGGGGAGGTTCCAAATTAACACATATTGAATACTAAGACAGATGACAAACACACATTATACACCAATAGCAAATAGACACCCCTGTACCTCTAGCAGGAACATGAATGTAATTATTTTATACTATTATTAAATCAATTACATTTATGACATACTTATGTTAATTGATTCCCTAATCAATTGCAAATTTAAAAATGGCACATAATTATTATTTAAACTTAATTACAAGATACTATACTATCATGTTATTGAAAACAATTTAATGATTTTACTGATCCAAAATATTATAATATCTCTTTTGTATTTTGTAATTAACAAAAATATCAATTTTTTATTTCGTAATAAAACAATATATAAATTTGGATAAATTAAAATAACAGGTAAATCAAATATTTTGAAATATAAATTGCCAAGGGTGAATTCCCTATATCTAATAGGTCTGCCACATCCATGCGGCGAGAGGCCCGATAGGGTCGGCCCACTCGCTTCCGAGAAAATAGGGACGAACTAAGTTTTAGGCTAATAAGTAGACCTGAATTTATAGGTCACATGGACCAAGTATCCGAGGAGTGGACTTAACTTCCACTCATATTAAGGAGGTGCGATTGCCACTTCCTAGAGAGGAGGGGGTTTCTCTATATATAGACCTAGAACAATCAGACCAGACACGTTTTGCACACATATTAGACTGAACACTAGCTCAGCATCTCTGTTGACTAGACATTCACGTAAATAACCTTAGCAAGAACATTTGGTGATGTGTGGATGAGAAACCCCTAGTTGGCCATCCTCTTTGACAAGGAAACCCCGTCCATTGATGGAAGAAGTAGTGCGATGAATCTTCTCGCTGGCCTCTAGAGCAGAGTTCTTCAAGGGAGCATTTTTCATCAACGATTGCCTCGTCACTTGAGCTTGCCTCGATAGATCTCATTGATCAGGGGACAAATGCCCATGCAACTTTTGTAGCTCTTCCACCACCTCAAAAAAAGGCGCAGCGGTTCCAATGTACTCGACAACTTCCGAAAAATCTTCCTCGAGCAGACCTTTCAAAGTAATAATCAGAGAAACCATGTTCAGCCGTTACAGCAAGAACTATGCAATTTGTCATGGTTCAAATGAACTTTATTTTTCTGAAAGGAGAAGTGAAATAAACTCAGAGAAATGTTGCTATGAAGAAAAGATGTGTATGAGTGATAACCAAAACCTCGCATTTATAGCAAACCAACACCTATCCATTGGAATACGAAAAATGCAGGAATCAATCATTATTGTACCCCTCGAGCTCCCAAAACACATCTAATATGGGAATTTTTTTATATTAGGAAACATAGAAAATGAAGCGTTGACGTCATGGGCGGTCAAATGAAAGGATATAATTGCAAGAAGGGTTTCGTCGGCTCTCCTGCCTCTCATAAAAGCAACACATCCCATTATGGGCTGAGTGCTTGTAGAGTTCCTTAGATCTAATGGGTCAACCACACCCATGCAGCGAGAGGCCAAACAGGATCGAACCACCCGCCTCTGAGAGGATAGTGACGAACCAAGTCTTAGGCTAATTAGTAGGCCCAAATCTATAGGCCACATGAGCCAAGTATACGGGGTAGTGGGACCAACTTCCTCTCTTATTAAGGAGGCGTGATTGCCACTTATTAGAGAGGAGGGGACCTCTATATATAGACCTAGAACAATCAGGTCAAACACATTATACACGCATATTAAACTGAACCCTAACTCATCATATTTGTGTGACTAGACATTCACGTAAATAACTTTAGCAAGAACATAAATGTATATCAATTTCACAACATGTAATTAAAAAAACATATTAGAGACATACTTTTTAGGTATATTTTTTAAAGAATTGTTTTTTATATAGACGGTAGTGGAAAAAATGGTTATGAGAAAGTTATTTATAAAAAAATGGTTATGTGAAGATGAACTCTTTGTAATAAGATGATAATAATATAATGAGAGGTAAATTCTAATATGGACCACTTTATCAAGTGGTCCATGGTGGACCAGTCACGAATAACACTATAACGAATACAAATTTTACAAAATTCATCTTTTGGATTGAAAGTTTATATCATATAGATCATTCATAGAAAAATTTAGAAAAATTGAAAATCATTTGATATGTTATTGAGACACATCAAGATTAACGGTTGTTAAATAACATAAATCTTGATGAGTCTCAATAACATATCAAATGATTCTGTAAAATTCATATTCGGTAGATCACTTGTCCACGGTGGACCACTTGTGAAGGTGGTCCACCGTAGCATTAGTCTGTAATGAGATGTTGACACAAATTCCTATCCCTCTATTTTCCTGCTAAATCATATCAGTGTGCGCTACTGATACCCAGGGTCGCCTGAGTATTTAGAGGTCCTGTTTAAAAATTAAAAATTGACGTTCAATAAAATATAATTTTTTTTAAAAAGAAGTTATTATATCTTCAATCTAATATCATTATCAACTTTACATTTCCTTCGGAAAAAAAAAATGCTTTATAGTAATGTTGCTTCTTTTTTTACAATCAACCGGAACTAACTTATAAAATTAAGAATACGTCTGTTAAATTTTCTTTTTTTAAGTAATAAAATATTTTTAGTAGTGTCCACAATTCCTAGCTCAAATAGTATAAATACCGAAATTGTCAGTGTCGGACGTCATGGCTAGGGTTCAATCCCTGGTCACTCCAGGCTATGTGTGTGAGTTTCCAATGGCTTTGTCATTTCGTCTACCAACAAAAAAAATTTAGTAGTAACAAAGTCATTAATTTTTTTACATATACAAAAAATTTAATAGACCGACATAAACAATTAGAAGCCCCTAAATATTTGAGGCCCTGCACGGTGGCTCACCATGCACACCCACAGGGCCGGACCTTCTGATACCTTCTCTCTCTTAGACTTTGTTAGCTTTTGACGGTGATCATTTAGAGCAATTTTTTTAGTCAAAAAAAAAATTAGAGCGATTTTTTTTGTTACAATTAATTAAAGTGATTTGATTCCTTTAAAATAAAATTATATGGGTAAAATAGTATTTATCACATACAATTTTAGCAAATTTTAATTTATTCTTCTATAATATTTTTTTCTTCCGGTTATCCCATGTAATATTCAGATTCTATTTTTTTAGCCCCTTATTGAATATGGTAATTTAATATTTTACATAAAATAGTGAGATTGATGACAATTAAACCTTTTCTAGGCACGGTAAATCCAATATCTTGTCTTTTCAACTTTGAATCCAACATCAGCAAAAAATAATTAGCGATTCAACCATATTACAGGCGGAGATAGAGCTAAACAACAACTAACTAGGGGCCTAGGTACTCCTATCACATTGGGTATGATTTTGCCGTGATGGACTACAAAAAAAGATTCTAATCAAATCTTATTTAGTTGGAAGTGATTCACTCACTTTTAGAGTATGAAGAACGTGAAAAGGGTAAACTTTGAGGCCTCCGACCGAGTCAGGATTGCTTTATACGTGACATGCTTAGTACTTAGTAGAGGGTAAGCTAATATTCGCTAACATTATAAATGACAAAATGACATAATCTTAGGTTAGAATATTCATTGAGGTGCTAAAATGTAGTTTTCCAAAACAAAAGGGTAACTTTATTTATTATTAGTATATTACAGTATAGGATATATATATATAATTAATGTAAAATATATTAGATAAGAAAAGAAAGAAAAAAGAAAGAAAGGAGTGTCGAGAAATTTCTTAGAGCCAACATATATAAGACTAAGGCATGAAGAAAGACACACACCATCACATTCAGTAATGGAGTAACCCCACTTTTTTTTTTCTTTCTCTCTTTACTCTCAATTTGGGTTTCTTCCATAGCCATATTTATCTCTCCATCAACCATTTCTTTCAATTTTTTATTTTCTACCCCAAATTCCTAACATTCTAAGGGGCAAGTATTAGTGCTTTTAATGGAAGGAATACTACTCACTCATTGGAATCATTAGTTTGGAACTCGTTGTGATTCAATGGATAGGCGTTGATTATAAGCTCTAATAGAGATAAGTTGGTTCTTCACAATTGTGAGTAGCTAATTTATTTAGTGGAAATTTTATCCAAATATTTTCTTATGAGTAAATCATGTTAACTCCAATTTATTTTTTGCCTCAATATCAATGTTGTTAGTTTTCTAGTGAGCAAATAAATATTGGAAAATTAGTGTTGAATTGAAATTTTGAATATTTGAGATATACTACAATTGTTGTGATTGAACTTTCATTGATGCGAATAATACGAAATATTTTCATCATTGTGTTTGAATTTATACTATGTGCGCTATGGAATTTCGTTTGCCGCAACGAAGAGAGAAGGCAACCTATGAACAAATTATTTATAGTATATTTTTAAGTGGATATTTGTTCACCACAACAAAGAGATATGTGGTATCCATTTACCACAAAGAAGATATAATGTGGTATCCGTCGCACCCAAGATGACGTGATATTTGTTCGCTACAACGAAGAGATAATGTGGTCTATGTCCAATTAATAGAATAAGACAAATGATATATATGAAATGTGATTAGCTTATTGTTCCTTTCAAATTTTAGATTAACAAGTATAACAACAAGTATAAGTGTTACAATTTTAGCTAGATTGACATTACGATGAATCGGTTTTAGCGAATGCGCCAATCATGACAAAAATAAAATAAAATTTACCAAACAATTTTCTAAAATTGTTACCGGTTCACAAGTTTTCTCGGTTTTGATGGTTTTTTCATCGATTTTCCAGATTAGCAGTTCAACATGACAGTCCCCATACCGATATCTGGTTCGGTTCCCAGTCAAATCGGTTGGTTCAGTCTAGTTTTTAAATATTGGTTCAAAGGGTGTAAAATCTCATACGTCCTTATGAAGGGTTTTTGTTCTTAGAGGTATCTTTACTTTCTTTCATTAGGGACCAAAAACAAAAATAAAATTTAGTAATTTTAAAGGGACCAAATATATATATAAAAGAAGTATATGTGAAGAAGATTTCCTTCTTGAACTTGGCTGGATTTTGATGATAACAAACTCATCACAAAAGAAGAAAGCTTATGGATGCTAAAGATAAAAAATCAAGATGAAGACCAAGACTTAGGTTTATTATTTAAATTAATTGTAAGTATGGTTTTTATCTTTGATTTATTACGTTTAATAATTATATAACTTAGAATGCTCAGAAATTATTTTAAAATTAATTACAAATAAGTTTCTAAGTTAAATATAAAAGTCCATATGAAGCAAGCTTTTAAAAATAAGAAAAAGCTTATTTTTGAAAAATAGCTGTCAGCGCAATTTACATCATCTGGGACGTGCAACCGATTTAAAAGGATTTGTTGCTGTTTGTAGGAGTGCAACGTTTGAATTTTGAAAACAGACCTTTTAAATCGGTTCCTGCGTATAGACCGATTTAATTTGTCCCAGGCAGAATGCAGAATTTACTATTTTCATGAACCATTGTGTTTTTAAATACATAATTTTTTATTATAAGATTTTTTGAAGAGTTGTCTTGCTTCATGGACATTTTCTAAAGCCTCTTTAAATATATTTGTGATCGTTAGAATCAACAACAACTTTTACATTCTCAAAATTTCTAAGTAAAATAATATCACTTTTCTCTTATAGACTTTCATATATATATATATATATATATATATATATATATATATATATATATTGTAAAGCCTTGATTATATTTTCATATCCGAAAAGGTTTCTGAGCACTAAGTTACATATTACAAAAGGGAAGGTTCCCGAGCTTGGCCGAAAAAAATTCTGCCTGGAAGTAGCACTGCTTTGGCGATTGGCAAGACCCGAGTAGCGCTGCCTGAACGAAGCGTGGGCGTAAAGCATCAAGTGGAGGCGCCGAATCCTTGCAAGAGGGGGGCAGACCAGACCGGTCAAAGCCAAGTCCAGACGAGCTAGCCAAAAGGCATAGGGCCAAGGCTGAGCTGGCAGGCTCATCTCACTTATTGTTTGTGTGCTTTGTTGGAATAGAGTGACATCAAGGGAAAGTGCACTTTATCTCGATTCCTCTCTTTCTACAACTCTTTCCAACCCACAGCTCAGCCCCTTACCTTAGGCAGGCATCAAGGTCGGAAACCCCAAGGGTCGGGCCTCAACCGATCTACTGATAAGGTAAGGGGAAAGACAACTGAATAAATAGGTCCATCCTATAAAGACGGGCTAGAGTAAACGCCAAGTGCTGGCCCATTAGTGGGTTCAATTCCTGCTTGCCTTTCATTTTCAATTGTTAGAGTAGTATCGATCCTATTGAACATAAGCTATATCACAGGGAGTAAGTAGATCATGATCGGAGGGGACGACCGGAGAAAGATAAGTCAAGGAAGGAGGACCCGAAGAGGAAGGAAGAGCGGTCCGTCCTAAACGAAGAGCGGTCGCTGAGAGCGAAATGAACGGATTTGGCCGGAGGGGGCCACGGGATTAGACTCTCGATGTATTATTACATTTATAGTGGGAGGAGAGTAGCCCCGAAAGAAGTCGGTCCTAGCGAAAACACATAATATAGCTTATGGCCGAGAGTGTCATGAAAGAAAGGTCAGTCTGCACAGGCGGGACGTGACATTAATAGACAGGTCAAACTGCTACATCGTCTGATTTTCAGTCGGATGACGTAATTAATTTTTTTTTTATATCAGTGTGCAGCAGCCCCTATGACAGAATTGAACATCAGATATATATATCACATCCATAAAAAGATTAAAAACAGTCGGTTATGAGAGCAGCACTTTTCCTTGCGGGGGCCCCGTCTCCCATCGATGCGCTGGAGACGATTCTTTCTGTATCTTCGGCTTCGTCTTCTCCTACACTGATTAGTCTAGTTTTGTTTGGCCTGAACATGTCGTCTATGAAGCCTCAAAGATGCTGCTTACCTCAAATGTCGTTGACGTTGATGAAGGAGACTACATTGACGATGGAAGGCCCATCCTTCCCCTCTTTTCCTTCTAGCGCTGGGACAGAGTCTTTCAATTCATCTCTTCTCCCCAGCTTCATCAGGTATGCGGGTGAAGCAGTAGAAAACCAATCCATTCAAAGATCTTAGATGAGAATCTATGAACATCAAAATCGTCGGATCGCCTGATTCTGCTTATGCTAATGAGGAAGTAGGTGCTATCTTCAGGTTCAAAGTGATAATGATTTGATAACAACCATACATTATTGTATATTCTTCAACACTTGTTTGTAAATTCTCATCATAGTTTTGTTGAGAATTGTTGTTAAAGATAGTGGGGTGCTATCTTGTGTATATTAGTGTGAACACCTTGTTGTCCGGGATTGTTGGAAGCAAGAGAGTGAAAAAGAGAGGATTGTTCTCTTGTTTCACTTTGTAAGGGGAATCCCCTTGTTGTCCAGGATTGTTGGAAGCAAGAGAGTGAAAAAGAGAGGATTGTTCTCTTGTTTCACTTTGTAAAGTTCATTATTGAGTTAACAGAAAACGGTTACAAGAGAGAGAAAGAATAGATCTTGAATAGAAAAGAAATTGATTCTCATTGAATTGATAAAATGAGTGTTTACAAGCTTTTATATGAGAGTATTAAACTGATATTTGCTTAACACTAAAGCCTAATTACAACACTCTAATCAAGCTACTAATAGAACTAAAGCTAGTTTATCTAATCTATTTACATAAATCTCAACACCCTTCCTCAGACTTATCATGATATATGTTTATCATGTTAAGTTTGGAAATGAAATCATGGAACTTTGGTGGAGCCAATGCTTTAGTGAGAAAATCTGCTATCTGGTTAGCAGTGGAAACAGGTAGTAGCTTGAGTATACCCTTCAAAACCTTTTCACGAACAAGATGGCAATCTATGTCTAGATGCTTAGTCCTTTCATGAAAAACAGGGTTGAAGGCTATGTGCACTGCACTTTGATTATCACAATATAGTATGGGTGTATTTGTAAGTACAATCTGCAAATCTTTGAACAGGTAGAGTAGCCATTGCAACTCACATGCTACTGATGATAAGACTATGTATTCTGCCTCTGAAGAGGATCTGGAAACAGTGACTTGTTTCTTTGCACGCCATGAAACTAAAGATTTTCCAATGAAGAAACAGTACCCAAATATAGATTTCCTTGTATCTACACACCCTGCCAAATCAGCATATGAATATCCTACTAATTGCAACTCAGAATTTCTACTGAAAAACATACCTTGACCTGGATTATTCTTCAGGTACCTTAAAACCCTGCATGCTGCATTGAAATGTACAGTGGTTGGTGCATGCATAAATTGGCTAAGCTGTTGAGTGGCAAAAGCAATGTCAGGCCTAGTTGTGTTTAAATAAAGCAACTTGCCAACCAATCTTTTATAACTAGACACATCATGAAATAGAATTCCTGCAGTGTTGTGCAACTTAATGGATGTATCAAGTGGTGTGTTGGCAGGTTTTGAACCAAGCAAACCTGCATTCTTAAGTAAATCCAGACAGTACTTTCTCTGTGAAATAGTGATTCCAAGTTTGGAATGAGCAACCTCCAAACCAAGGAAGTACTTTAATTGTCCCAGATTTTTGATTTTGAAAGCAGAGTCAAGTACATATTTTATTCTATCAAATTCATCAATTGAACTTCCTGCAAGTATAATGTCATCTACGTACACAAGTAGAGCAGTAAATGAATTAGCCTTGCTAAGTGTAAACAGAGAGTAGTCAGAATTAGATTGTGTGTACCCTTCCTTGAAAATTAAAGCAGTTAACTTCTCATACCACTTTCTACTAGCCTATTTAAGACCATAGAGACTCTTTTGCAACTTACAGACCAAGTTGGACTTGTTACAAGGCACTCCTTCTAGTACAGTCATGTAAACATCCTCTCGTAAATCACCATGGAGGAAGGCGTTGTTTACATCCAACTGATGTAAATGCCATTCTTAATTGAAGCTATGGCTAGAAGTGTTCTGACAGTAGTAAGTTTTGCCACAGGGGAGAAGGTATCAAAATAGTCAATCCCTTCAATTTGGTTGTAGGCTTTTGCTACTAACCTTGCCTTGTATCTCTCCACTGTGCCATCTGCTTTATGTTTTATTTTGTACACCCATTTACAGCCTATTGGCTTAGTATGGGGAGGAAGCTCAACAATTTTCCAAGTGCAATTTTTAACTAAAGCATCCAGCTCAACCTTCATGGCTGCTAACCAGTGTTCACTCTTACTAGCCTCTTCATAAGATTGAGGCTCAGTGCAGTGTGTGAGTGACATACTATATGCCTTGTGTGAAGGAGACAATTGTGTTAGTGAATGAAAAGAAAAAATAGGATACAAAGACTTATTACCCGAGATGATAGTTTGCTGTGAAGCAGATGAATTATTACATACAAAATCAGACAAATATGAGGGTTTCCTCCTTTGTCTGATGGGTCTAAGAGGAGAGGATGTCGGTGTAGGACAGACAGGTTGTGAATCAGGAATGCTAGGAATGGGTGTAAGAATAGGTGGAGTGGAATCAGAAATAGGTAAAGATGATGGAGAAGTACATTGAGGAATTGGCATGTAAAGTTCTAGTTCTTCCCAAAGAGCTTTAAGATCAGAGTAAAAAGAAGTTACCGATCGAGAATCTTGTGTGAGAGCGTAGATTTGTTGTTGAAGCTCAGAAACACGAACAAGATCGCCCTGTGAAAAACGCTCCTTCAGATCGAGCCAAACATCAGCAACGCTTTCAATGAACACAATTGATTGCGCAATAGAAAATTCAACAAAATTCATGATCCAACCATGGATGAGCATGTTACACCGGTTCCAAGCACGATAGGTTGGATCGAAAGCATCCACCGGTGGCGGAATAGAACCATCGAGGAATTCAAACTTGAGTTTTGCACCGAGCGCACGCCGCATCGATCTCGCCCAAGATTGGTAATTGGAACCGTTGAGAAGAGGAAGAATCTTGGCGGAGGAAGGACCGTCACTAGGATGAACGAAATACGGACTTGAAGCATCAATAGAAGGATCCGCCGGTGGCGGAGGAGCAATTCGCGGAGGCATCACGGTGGTGGCGGAAGGATCGTTAGTGCGATGATACCATATTGAGTTAACAGAAAACGGTTACAAGAGAGAGAAAGAATAGATCTTGAATAGAAAAGAAATTGATTCTCATTGAATTGATAAAATGAGTGTTTACAAGCTTTTATATGAGAGTATTAAACTGATATCTGCTTAACACTAAAAGCCTAATTACGACACTCTAATCAAGTTACTAATAGAACTAAAGCTAGTTTATCTAATCTATTTACATAAATCTCAACATTCATAGTGAATTCCTTCACAAGGTGTGAAGGGAGTGGATGTACCAATAGGGGAACCACTATAAATTTCCTTGTGTCTTTTTTCTCTTCCCTGCAGTCTTTATTTTTCTGCATTCTATTCATACATCCATCAAACCCTCAAGAAAAATAAAATTACCATAACATCGCTAAAAACAACCAAATAGTTACAAAACCTAATTCACCCCCCTCTTAGGTTGCATTTTAAACTAACAGTACAATGAATCATCAACCCTTACAATTCAAAAAACAACCTCCTTAGATACGTTGAAGGCAAACTAAAGAATTGATGCACCAATCTAAAAAAATTTAATAAGCTAACTTATAGTTATTGTTCATGGTTTTTTCCTCTTATTAATAAGCTTCCACCAAACATTTTCTTCGTCATCTCTTTTCGTCCTCTTTATCTCATTTGGCACCCCCTTCCACACCAATTCCACGATTTTGCTCATATTATTTTCTTTTGAGGGAAAGTGAATGTCCATGTAGAACATTTGTTGTTCATAATATAGTTGTTGTCATTGAAGATAAAGGTGAAAGTAATACTACTTGGTAACTTGGAAGAAATTAAACCTTCTCTGAATGTTTTTACCAAAGAAGGTTTATGGATTTTCAAAAATGACCACCATTGGGGTTTTGTTTTTCAATTTAGGGGTTTTAGTTTATTTAATTTAAACAAAAGTTTATTTAGGTAAATTTATAATGTCTTATTTTCAATGTTTATTAGATCATCTACTCATAATATTTATTCAACTCCACATATGTATATGTAGCCCCAAACCCTAAAACCCCATATGCATTTGTGCACGAAACCATTCTCTCAATTCAATGCCGTCCAAAAAAAAAATCTCTCAATTCAATGAAACATATTAATTACCTTAGTGGTGAACATCTAAAAAATACTCGAAAAATTATGGCATTAATCAATTAATTATATCGGTGTAACAAATACAAATTTTATAAAATTTATCGTTAGATTGAAAGTTTATATCATATAAATTTTTAGAAAAAATCTAAAATAATTTCATAATTTATTGAAGAGTCATCAAGATTAACGTTGTTCAATAAAATCATAAACCGTTAATCTCAATAATTCTTAATAACATATAAAATAAAATTATTTTTTTATAAAAGTTTAAATGAATGATATATATGATATAATCTTGGTATTCTTGGTCAGACATATGTTTTTATTTTACTATGCTTATCTTTTTTGTTTTTGTGAAACTTTGATTTTTTTTTTTTACTAATGAAATATTGTTGCATTTATTTTGCTTTGTGAAGACTCAATTTAATCCTTCACAATTTTTTTCGATATAATTTTATAAATAATTCTTAAATTAATCTCTACATGTGGACAAATTTGTCTTTAAATTATTATAACAAATGAACTAATTTTTTCCAATATTAAAATGTCAAAACTAATTTGAGTATTAGTTTTTGTTGGTCACTAAATTTGGTCAAACAAAAAAATTATAAAAGGACTAAATTGAATTTTTACTTAGAAAAAATCATTTAAAACTTGGAAGGAAAAAGTTATGATGCATATTATTATGTTTTTGATGTTACATATTTTTTTTATATAATTTTTCCCTAACATAAACGTTTTGGATCTGCCCCTGCTCATTTGAGTACATACTCCATAGAATCACACTTGATAGCTCAATACTTTTTACTGAAAATACTTTAAATAAAGTGATAACAAATAAAATAAAGTAAATGAAAAGGAGATTAACACAATAATTTAAACCGGTACACTACCAAAGATTCCATGCAAGATTACAAATCAAAGTAACACCAATAATGAGCAGTGCTACAACCCAAAGATAACTCCCATTAGAAACTATTTGAGGTTTGGAGCTCACTTGATTTTTTTTTTAAATGACTAAAAACAAAAGGAAATTTAAGCAAACAAAATACATCACTTGAAACATTCATAATTAGAGCTTTTAAGCCAAGTCATCATCAGCTACTCCATAGTCAAGGCTGAACTCTCGCATTGGAGGGATGTTCTCCATTGCAAACAGCATAAGGTGAGGGTACATCAAATCATTGTGATCATATAACACAAATTGAACCATCACATTTGGAGTTGAGCTATGACTGATATAGGAAGCAACATTCCTTGTTGTTGAGACATCCATAGCAAACTCTAATGGAGGAATCGATGGATACAACGGACGTTTATAACTAGCGTCTATCAGGGATAGATTTCCCCATTCCTTCCAACTTTCAGTAAAATGACTCGGATATATCAATGAATCGCCATTCATGATAAAAATTTCTGCTTGCTCCTTAGTCAAAAATACTCCCGTGTACTCGCATAGGAAAGAACCCGCTTGAATAACGTCCAAAGACCTAACTCCCCAACCAGTCTCCTTAGATCTAAACACTTCCAACCTGTGTTTAAGCCCATATTGTGTAACACGGTTACGACAATTAGGCGGACAACTACAAAAAGGGCCACATTCAAAGACTAACGGTCTCCCTTTCAAGAGAATCCCGCTTTGAGTGTATGGACATTCATTTCCATTCTTCATGAAACAAAAACATCCTTCGACACATTTACCGATGCATTTACAGCCCACCACCCTCTTGCTCTGATGAACGATAAGCGGTGGAAAAACAGCTCTTGGAAGATACTCATAGCTCATTGGGTCGTTATTCCCGTCAACATCATTAAATAGCCTAACACCAACATTCTCCTTCTTGTTGGAAATGTCAAGAGCTAAAACAAACAAGGGTTTATACCATAAAGGATGATTCCTAGTCCTAAGAGCCTCCTTCATAACCAAACTATCCATCTTCATTTGACCTTCAACCCTCTTTAATGTAAACTTATAAACACCAACATCAAACCCACAATCAACAATCCTATATAGTCCGTCATAAAAATAAATCTTACTAGATGTAGAAGAAGTACCTTCTAATTGAACACCGCGAATAACCCTAACTTCAATTCCATAATGCATACTTCTCTCCATAGCAAGGTTCTCATCTTCCGACTTCTGATTTAAAACTTGACTCGAATTCTTATTATTATGACCACCATGACAATAATAAATAATAACATCACCAAGATCAACACTATTATCATATTCACCCGAAACAATCACACTTGTTGCAATCGGTTCGCCATTCGAACTCATATCATTAGGCAAATAATCAATTCCGGATTTTGGCTGACCATGTAAACCAACGACAGCCAATTCCATTATGTTGAGAAATACATCTCCAATACAAATTCCAGGAATGGTGCCAATAATTTTCTTGTCACGGTTTAGCAACAACCCACAACGCCTCACCATAGCAGATGCTCTCCGATTGACTCTTTCGCTATGAACATCGACTTCCTCATCTTCTTCCACCATGGCCATAACACGAAGGAAATCATATACCATTCTAATGCTTCTAACGGTTGAACGAAATTTACTCCGGTCTTGTAAATCGAGATCTGACACACGAACGAGATCTTTAACGCAACGTTGAAGTCTATGTTCCGTGACTTCACTCAATTGAGGTGGTTCATCGTAAGGCTCTTGCTTCACGGTTAAAATTGGAGCTAAGAAACCTGGTGGTGATGAAGGAAAACCTTGGTTAGGATTTGGGTTTTGAGAATCCATGTTGTTTATAGTTGCTGTGGTTTTTATTTCTATGAAGTGTTGAAGAAAATGAAAGAATGCCTTGTATTTATATTAATGGAATATGAAGGAGTTAGAAAGGTTGCGGATTTTTAGGGACATTGGAAATAGAGGAATCAATATTGTTGTACTAGTATTGTGACGTGATGCATGCATCTGTAAAGTTTGTATAAAGAGTTTTTGATATAAATAGTTGGTTCCGTAGTAATTGACGTTGAATTTAGTAGAGGGAACCACGATTCAATTCTCACAACTGCTATCGGAAGGTGGCTGAAACCACTTGATACCAGAAGTGACCTCTGAATCAGATTAAATTTGCGGTGAAAGCAAAAAAAAAATTAAAACATCATGATAAGCATGAATGTGTCACTTTTACCTAATTTGATTTTTGGCTTTTAAGGTTTTCTAATGGTATGTTATTCATTTAATGTGAATGAAAAGATGCGAAAATATAGACTAGGTGCAGATTTTTTTCATTGACTAATTTTTTTTATTAAATTAATTCCGGATAATCTAATTTGAATTCAGTCAATGAACAAATGAATTATTCCACGGAGTAATTAATATTTTACCTAATTTGATTTTGGATATGTAGAGGACGTACGAAGTGGTAAACAAGATTGAACTTCACACAATTATGAGGTACAAAACCCTCAAGAAAAATAAAATTACCATAACATCTCTAAAAACAACCAAATAGTTACAAAACCTAATTCACCCCCCTCTTAGGTTGCATTTTAAACTAACAGTACAATGAATCATCAACCCTTACAATTCAAAAAACAACCTCCTTAGATACGTTGAAGGCAAACTAAAGAATTGATGCACCAATCTAAAAAAATTTAATAAGCTAACTTATAGTTATTGTTCATGGTTTTTTCCTCTTATTAATAAGCTTCCACCAAACATTTTCTTCGTCATCTCTTTTCGTCCTCTTTATCTCATTTGGCACCCCCTTCCACACCAATTCCACGATTTTGCTCATATTATTTTCTTTTGAGGGAAAGTGAATGTCCATGTAGAACATTTGTTGTTCATAATATAGTTGTTGTCATTGAAGATAAAGGTGAAAGTAATACTACTTGGTAACTTGGAAGAAATTAAACCTTCTCTGAATGTTTTTACCAAAGAAGGTTTATGGATTTTCAAAAATGACCACCATTGGGGTTTTGTTTTTCAATTTAGGGGTTTTAGTTTATTTAATTTAAACAAAAGTTTATTTAGGTAAATTTATAATGTCTTATTTTCAATGTTTATTAGATCATCTACTCATAATATTTATTCAACTCCACATATGTATATGTAGCCCCAAACCCTAAAACCCCATATGCATTTGTGCACGAAACCATTCTCTCAATTCAATGCCGTCCAAAAAAAAAAAATCTCTCAATTCAATGAAACATATTAATTACCTTAGTGGTGAACATCTAAAAAATACTCGAAAAATTATGGCATTAATCAATTAATTATATCGGTGTAACAAATACAAATTTTATAAAATTTATCGTTAGATTGAAAGTTTATATCATATAAATTTTTAGAAAAAATCTAAAATAATTTCATAATTTATTGAAGAGTCATCAAGATTAACGTTGTTCAATAAAATCATAAACCGTTAATCTCAATAATTCTTAATAACATATAAAATAAAATTATTTTTTTATAAAAGTTTAAATGAATGATATATATGATATAATCTTGGTATTCTTGGTCAGACATATGTTTTTATTTTACTATGCTTATCTTTTTTGTTTTTGTGAAACTTTGATTTTTTTTTTTACTAATGAAATATTGTTGCATTTATTTTGCTTTGTGAAGACTCAATTTAATCCTTCACAATTTTTTTCGATATAATTTTATAAATAATTCTTAAATTAATCTCTACATGTGGACAAATTTGTCTTTAAATTATTATAACAAATGAACTAATTTTTTCCAATATTAAAATGTCAAAACTAATTTGAGTATTAGTTTTTGTTGGTCACTAAATTTGGTCAAACAAAAAAATTATAAAAGGACTAAATTGAATTTTTACTTAGAAAAAATCATTTAAAACTTGGAAGGAAAAAGTTATGATGCATATTATTATGTTTTTGATGTTACATATTTTTTTTATATAATTTTTCCCTAACATAAACGTTTTGGATCTGCCCCTGCTCATTTGAGTACATACTCCATAGAATCACACTTGATAGCTCAATACTTTTTACTGAAAATACTTTAAATAAAGTGATAACAAATAAAATAAAGTAAATGAAAAGGAGATTAACACAATAATTTAAACCGGTACACTACCAAAGATTCCATGCAAGATTACAAATCAAAGTAACACCAATAATGAGCAGTGCTACAACCCAAAGATAACTCCCATTAGAAACTATTTGAGGTTTGGAGCTCACTTGATTTTTTTTTTAAATGACTAAAAACAAAAGGAAATTTAAGCAAACAAAATACATCACTTGAAACATTCATAATTAGAGCTTTTAAGCCAAGTCATCATCAGCTACTCCATAGTCAAGGCTGAACTCTCGCATTGGAGGGATGTTCTCCATTGCAAACAGCATAAGGTGAGGGTACATCAAATCATTGTGATCATATAACACAAATTGAACCATCACATTTGGAGTTGAGCTATGACTGATATAGGAAGCAACATTCCTTGTTGTTGAGACATCCATAGCAAACTCTAATGGAGGAATCGATGGATACAACGGACGTTTATAACTAGCGTCTATCAGGGATAGATTTCCCCATTCCTTCCAACTTTCAGTAAAATGACTCGGATATATCAATGAATCGCCATTCATGATAAAAATTTCTGCTTGCTCCTTAGTCAAAAATACTCCCGTGTACTCGCATAGGAAAGAACCCGCTTGAATAACGTCCAAAGACCTAACTCCCCAACCAGTCTCCTTAGATCTAAACACTTCCAACCTGTGTTTAAGCCCATATTGTGTAACACGGTTACGACAATTAGGCGGACAACTACAAAAAGGGCCACATTCAAAGACTAACGGTCTCCCTTTCAAGAGAATCCCGCTTTGAGTGTATGGACATTCATTTCCATTCTTCATGAAACAAAAACATCCTTCGACACATTTACCGATGCATTTACAGCCCACCACCCTCTTGCTCTGATGAACGATAAGCGGTGGAAAAACAGCTCTTGGAAGATACTCATAGCTCATTGGGTCGTTATTCCCGTCAACATCATTAAATAGCCTAACACCAACATTCTCCTTCTTGTTGGAAATGTCAAGAGCTAAAACAAACAAGGGTTTATACCATAAAGGATGATTCCTAGTCCTAAGAGCCTCCTTCATAACCAAACTATCCATCTTCATTTGACCTTCAACCCTCTTTAATGTAAACTTATAAACACCAACATCAAACCCACAATCAACAATCCTATATAGTCCGTCATAAAAATAAATCTTACTAGATGTAGAAGAAGTACCTTCTAATTGAACACCGCGAATAACCCTAACTTCAATTCCATAATGCATACTTCTCTCCATAGCAAGGTTCTCATCTTCCGACTTCTGATTTAAAACTTGACTCGAATTCTTATTATTATGACCACCATGACAATAATAAATAATAACATCACCAAGATCAACACTATTATCATATTCACCCGAAACAATCACACTTGTTGCAATCGGTTCGCCATTCGAACTCATATCATTAGGCAAATAATCAATTCCGGATTTTGGCTGACCATGTAAACCAACGACAGCCAATTCCATTATGTTGAGAAATACATCTCCAATACAAATTCCAGGAATGGTGCCAATAATTTTCTTGTCACGGTTTAGCAACAACCCACAACGCCTCACCATAGCAGATGCTCTCCGATTGACTCTTTCGCTATGAACATCGACTTCCTCATCTTCTTCCACCATGGCCATAACACGAAGGAAATCATATACCATTCTAATGCTTCTAACGGTTGAACGAAATTTACTCCGGTCTTGTAAATCGAGATCTGACACACGAACGAGATCTTTAACGCAACGTTGAAGTCTATGTTCCGTGACTTCACTCAATTGAGGTGGTTCATCGTAAGGCTCTTGCTTCACGGTTAAAATTGGAGCTAAGAAACCTGGTGGTGATGAAGGAAAACCTTGGTTAGGATTTGGGTTTTGAGAATCCATGTTGTTTATAGTTGCTGTGGTTTTTATTTCTATGAAGTGTTGAAGAAAATGAAAGAATGCCTTGTATTTATATTAATGGAATATGAAGGAGTTAGAAAGGTTGCGGATTTTTAGGGACATTGGAAATAGAGGAATCAATATTGTTGTACTAGTATTGTGACGTGATGCATGCATCTGTAAAGTTTGTATAAAGAGTTTTTGATATAAATAGTTGGTTCCGTAGTAATTGACGTTGAATTTAGTAGAGGGAACCACGATTCAATTCTCACAACTGCTATCGGAAGGTGGCTGAAACCACTTGATACCAGAAGTGACCTCTGAATCAGATTAAATTTGCGGTGAAAGCAAAAAAAAAATTAAAACATCGTGATAAGCATGAATGTGTCACTTTTACCTAATTTGATTTTTGGCTTTTAAGGTTTTCTAATGGTATGTTATTCATTTAATGTGAATGAAAAGATGCGAAAATATAGACTAGGTGCAGATTTTTTTCATTGACTAATTTTTTTTATTGAATTAATTTTTTGACTAAAATATTTCTAGTGAAAAATTAATTCCGGACAATCTAATTTGAATTCAGTCAATGAACAAATGAATTATTCCACAGAGTAATTAATATTTTACCTAATTTGATTTTGGATATGTAGAGGACGTACGAAGTGGTAAACAAGATTGAACTTCACACAATTATGAGGTACAAATGTTTCAACGTAAATTAATCGTTAAATGGTTTAGTGGTGATTGATGTTGAATTTTATAGGGGTTACCAAAGTTCGTTCCCCCGCAACCGCGGTTGGAAGGGGCTGGAACCACTTCATGCTAGAACTGATCCCCGAACCAGATTAAACTAGTGGTGAAAAGTCAAAAAAAAGGTTTCAACATAATAATGTCATAATTGCTAAAAAATAACTGATTCGAAAATATAAAATCGGAATATTAATTCCGAATATTTTTCAAATAAGTGGTTAGTACATAATTAGATATTTTCCCTATAATTTTTTTCATCCTTTAGAGCATCTCCAATAAGAGTATCAAATAAAGTTTCATAGGTTATTGATCCATACTTTAAAGGATGAGGTGGCATAGCTAGAAGATGTCAAAATCGATGATATGGTACCTTATTTAAGGTATCATATCATTAATAATGTATAATATCCAAAGTGGTATCAACATTTGGAGCAAAATATGTATGAGTTGCCTAAATATACATGACATTGTAGGGATCCCTATTAGTAATGTATAATACTCAAAGTAATATCACCCTTTTAAATGCTCTAACAAAAGTCTATATGAAACTATGGGAATAAACACTCCCATAAATGAATTTTCTCCAATTCCATTGAAAATAAATTGTTAAAGTAATGTGGAGATCTTGTTAATTGATCTCCATATTATTAATGGTCAGGATCTCCATGTTATTTCTTCAAGGTTTTCTCAATAATTATTTCCTCGAGCTTTTTTCCGATAAATTGAAGGAAAAAAATCTGGTCAAGTAAACTTGTGGCTAAAATTTTATCTATTTTTTTAATACTCAAGTAAAATGTTTTTGTTTAGTAATAGAACATAAATATTCTTTCTATAAAAATAAAACATAAATATTCTTGAACTAAATAAAAAATAGAGTGAAGATTTATTTTGGTCTGTAGCAAATTTCTGACGGGACAATTTATTCCATAATAACAAAAATAATACTTAAATTATTTGTCTTTGACATTTTCATATCGGATACATCCCTTTATTATAATGAATTGGAAATTAGTTTATCCCCAATATAAAAATGTGTGAGACTAATTTGGATTTTTAATTTGCCATCAACTAATTTAATCCATAATTTTTTTTGTGAAGAATCAATTAATTGTTATTTAATTTTATCTTCCCAAACAAGCTTTGAAAATCGTTTCTTTATTTCATCTTCTCACTCCGTAGGTTGCGAAATGCATTAATGTCTCATGTGTATTTCCAATGCTTATTGTGAGGTGTATTAATGTCTCTTGTATATTTCCAATGTGCTTATTTAACCGAGTCAAGATCCTCTCCATTTATTTTCATCTTCATTTCCTCCATTTAGGAGAGAGATAGACACATAAAAAGTAAAAAATAATTAATGATTGTGGGACCCACTTAATGATAGGACCCACCGCCTATTTTTTGTGTCTATCTCTCTCCAAATTGCATATTCCATTTATTTTTATAAATGGAGAGGATCTTAACCCTATTTAACCATTTGTTCCTAACCAATATATGTGCATCCCCAATCCCTAAACCCCACTCCCCACATGTATTTGTGCCCCAAACCATTCTCTTCCAATTTAATGAAATACATTAATTACCTAACATTTGAACGTCTAAAGAATATCCGGAAAACCATGACAAGCAATCTTTAAAATCGTTGTTGTTATCTGATCTTCCCCCATGTAAAATTGCATTAATGCCTTTTGCATATTTCTCATGCTTATCGCGAAGTGCATTAATATCTCTTGAATATTTTCAATGTTTATTTAATTATTTGACCATCGATTCAATTCCCAATGCTTACTAAATACTTCCTGTCTCAAAATATGAGGGAAAATTAGTCAAACAAAGTTGATGTATTTAGTCTAAATTTATAACCAAATACATCAATTTTCTTTAACCAATTTTCTCTTATATTTTGGGAGGGAGGGAGTACCTATTCTTCATATGCGGTGAGTTTAAGGCTAAGGGGTCGGAGTTCGAACCCCAGTCATCCCACTTATCCACATTAACACTACATATGTTAGGACGTTGAGATAAATAGAAAATAGATAAATAAGAAAGATAGAAATTAGGGGTGCTCGCGGTGCAATTTGATTCGATTTTGAGCATAAAAGTCATTCTAACCGCGAGATAAAAATGCGTGCACGCGTTTCGGTTTGATTTGGTTGGTTTTTAAAAAGACATCATCTCTGGTAAATAACTAAGAAATAGAGTGGAATTTCACGTTTGTGGATGAATAGAAATACATAAGAAGGAAGTTTCAAAATTAATTTTTACATTTTTAATAAGTTTAAAAATAAATAAACAAAAATAGCAAATGACAAATTTATCCTGGTATGTTTTATTTTTAAAAATATTACTGATTAAATGTTATAAATAATATCATTGTTTTTATTTAGAATTTAAAAAAATATTAATTTTATAAAATTTAAAAAATTTAATTTGAAATATATAAAATAAATAAAATACAAGAAATAAAGTAATCAATAAAATAGTTAGGCTTAATTACACTTTTGGTCCTTTATCTTTATTTTGGGTTTCATGTTGGTTTTAAAAGTTTTAAGTTAGTCCCTTATCTTTATTTTAGGTTTCAAGTTGGTCCATTACTTCAATTTTTTAACTATTTCCGTTCAATTTGGACACGTGTCATCTGTCCAAGTGTGTCTCGTGTCCAAATTTAACGGAAATAGTTAAAAAATTGACGGAAGGGACCAACTTGAAACCTAAAATAAAGATAAGGGATCAGTTTAAAACTTTTAAAAGATAAGAGACCAACATGAAACCTAAAATAAAGATAAGGGACCGAAAGTGTAATTAAGCCAAATATATATTATCCACTTTTTAAAACTTATTATCCAATTTTTTTTAATAATTATCCATATGTTTACTTTATTAATATTTTTTAAGGGGCTTGTTTTTTTTTTTTTTTTGGTACATAAAAGAGCAAAGCCCCAAAGAAAGAAAAAAACTAGGAAATTGAACTAATACTCTGAGGCATGTATGTGTCGGAACTGTCATAAAGCAGGAGCCTTTGAAGTTTTCTAGGAGGTGTCTCCAAAACATGCAAATCAAAAGAGTTTAACGTTAGACTGTAATTAGCTAACCAATCGGCTGATTTGTTTCCTTCACGCCATATGTGTGATTAATCTAGACATGCCAATTCATGTTGGTAAGTTCACGAATACGTCTAATCAAAGTAGGAATATTTTCATTGACATTACAGTTTCATGTTACCATTTCAACTAACAAATTTGAATCACTTTCCACTTGAAGACGAGTAATTCCTTGTCTTCTAACCAAATCCATTACATTGTACAAGCCCCACATCTCGGCATGTAGGGCATCACATTAGCCAATTTTACGGGAAAAACTACTCAAACAGATGTCATTGTTGTCTCGAAGAAGACCGCCACATCCTGAAAGGCTCATCAAACTTTTATGAGCGCCATCATAGTTGAGTTTGATCCATCCTTCTTGAGACTGCTTCCATCTAATGAAAATAATATCCTTTTGTTGAGGTCAACCATTCAAATGGGTTTGCTTGCATCTATCAATTTTCATTGTCATCTTAAGAATCACATGAGTTAGGTTGGTGGGACATCGAAAATCATCTTCAAAAATACTTTTGTTACTCCACGTCCACAAGTACCAGCATGGTACCATGAAAATAGTCTACCATTCTTTATTGTGGGTTCCCGCCATATTATCTAAAATCCAATCCCTGCAAGTGAAAGAAAAGAAATTAGTAATGTGATTAGAGGCCACTAGTCTAATCCAAATTTGGGTTACATGTATGCAATCTCTCAAAATGTGGATGATTGTTTCGTCTTCATTTCCACACATAGGACAGGTGGGTGAAATGTCACTTATGCATTTGCTTCTTCGATAATTCGTTAAGAGACACATAAAGATTTGGATTCTATGAGGTCCTTTTCAACTTCATCTTTTCCAATTGGGGCTTGTTTTATTAATATTAAATAATGTTAAAATATTTATACAAATTGATAATTATTTAATAATAAAAATTGATTCGTCAAAAAAATAAAATAATAATAATCGATAACTATATAGCATTACAACATGTCATTGTGGGTGACCAAATTACAAGAGGACACGTAAAAAAACATTTAAGAGGAAGCAAAATTAAACCAAAATATTCAACCCTCAAAATTTAGGGGTGATTGTATCCGAACTAATTCAAAAGTAAAATTGTAAACCGAACCAATCCAAATCGAAACCGTAAAAAATCGCATTTATTTTAAACCGCGCGGATTATTTTTCTTCTAAACCGCGCGGTTTGGTTTGGTTTGGTTTGCGGTTTTCATTTTAGAAGACCGAACCAAACCGCAATACATAACTTAACTCTATTAGCTAGTAGCAATCAACCTATTAGCTAGTCAAACTTAGCAAGTCCAACCCAAATTAAGTCCATAAAACAGTAGCTGTCAAAACATATCATTTAATGCGATCTAAAACTATACTATTGATATTAAAAATAAGATCTTATGTATATGGAATTTATGTTTAGCATATTATATCACGTAAACAATAAATAAATTAAAATTTCTTATGTTTATTTTGTAACAAATTGATAATATCGTCATATTTTTTATATCGCGTTAAACCGCACAAACCGAACCAACCCTAATCACATTGGTTTGGATGACTTTTTAAAAACCAACCGAACCAAACCGAACCAGCATGTATTTTTATCTCGCGGTTAGGATGATTTTTATGCTCAAAACAGAACCGCACCCCAAACACCTAACCAATATCGTTTATTGAGGAGAGAACTTTTTTTTGGCAGAACCCATGTCACAAAATTTCATTCTCTCCTCATTTCTATGCTCTCCCAAACTATAGAAATAATCTATTTCTATACTATATTTCTCTTTGTTATTTCTCTCTTTTCTAAATCAACTCAAACAAATATGGTTGTACCTAGCCTACCTAAAATCCTTAATACTTAATCATATGGGCGTCTAACATTTCTCTCCCAACCTAATGAAAACACATTAGTTATCTATCCTCTGAAATTTTAAAGATTTTTTTTTTATTATCGTGGCATCAAAAGATTAATTATTTGTCTTTTAGTTTAAACTCTTCTAGCAACCTTTGAAAATTGAGTTTAGGTTTTCATCATTTATTATCCCTCAATTTATTCTCTATTTAGAGAGAGATAGACACAAGTAAATAAACTACTACCCCTGTAATTTATTTGCATTAGATGCAAATATCCAAGGGGCCAAATGAAGAGGTTAAATTACTACCCCGTTATATGTTAATATATATTTACATTTATATATTATTAAAAAAATACGGTCAAAACAAGGTGAATGAATAATAATTTTTTGTCAAACAAATGTCTCTCATGTCTCGTCTAACGAAAACATTCTTTTCTTAACAAAAACAATAAAAATACACTCCAAGTCAATAATGTCTTCCTCTTTCACAACTTTTGAGGTTTTAGGGTTTTTTTTCCGAGATAGTTTTCTTTACATCGATCCTATCATAAAAAATTAAAGTTAACACATACTCACGCATAATGTATGAAATTTACAAATGCAATTTACTTAGAATATTGTTATATAATAAAATTATAAATATTGATAGAACAAACATCAGCCACAACATCTTATAGGAACCACCGTTAGAACAAATATTAAATCAAGATATTTTATAAACATACCCCTTGAAGTTGGTTTTTGAACTTGAAGATAACGTTTTTCGCACAAAAACTCCAATTCAGTATCCCTACATAACAAATAATAAATCATCATTATTTAAAGTTTTTGACAAACTATAGAAGTTTTTTAATTTGCAATCTTAAACCTCTCTAACACGCACAACTCCTACGACCAATATTCATGATTGTTTCATTGGTGATATGACAATAATAAAATTATGCTTAAGAGACATTATGCAATGCGGAATTGATGACCTACGTATAAATTAATCAAAAAAATTTGGATTTGAAGAAAAAAACAACTTTGCTGACAATAATTTGTTTCGTCTGAAGAGTCCTCCAAATATTATGGCCTTGTATTGGTAATTTTAAAGATTTTTAAAAATAGAGAAATAGAGGATAGACTCATTCGATAATACTAAAGATAGGGAATTTTCCTATAAGGAATTGAGTGTGAGAGTCAAACGAATTGAAAGATTCATGTTTGGTTCATTGATTTCACAAATGGGAGAAACAACACAATACACATTATCAAATAGGGTGAAAATAAAATGATTTTCTGAATTTTATTCATTGATTCAAGACATAAAAAATTAATTTTCCAAAGCAATGTCACCCTTTGTCACAATCTCATAGAGAGAAACCAATGTGCTGATTTCTTAGCCAAGCTTAGAGCTTCATCGGAATTGGATCTCTCAATTCACGCCACACCACCAAAAGTCATTCTTGACATCGTCATAAACGACTCGTCTGAAACTTTATTGCAAAGAGAATATTTTTTTCTTTTCTTTTTCTCTGATTAATTAGCCTTGTAAAAAAATTGCATTCTAAATTATTATTCAAAGTTCGTGTACTTGTTCATTATATTAATTGGCCATCCATAACTTTTCATAGTCTCTATTTTTATTCCGTCATCATAATTCACCTACTGGATCGGCCTAATATGGTTCGGAGTCAGTTCTGACATCAACTGCTTTCAGCCCCTATCAATTACAATTACAAGGGATCAAATTATGATCATCTTTACTAAATTCAGTGTTAATCACCACCAAATTACCAACTAACTATGGGTACATATCATATTCCTTATTTCTATTCACAGAACTTTCTTATAATATTTTCTTTACTTTAACGAATATATAAAAAAATAAATTTGCCTCGTGTGCACGAGATAGAGATCTAGTACTAATACAACGTAAGTTTTATAAAACACCTAAAATTGTGTCAAAAGAATAAAAATAAAACACCTAAAATTTAAATATGCATGAACCAATTAAACCAATATAATCTAAAAGATAAAATTAAGATACAAGTGAACTACTAATTTAAATAAAAGCTAAGATTAGACAAGGTAACATAAATCCAAAAATATAATACACAAAATAATATAAGACATAATCATAACTTAAAAGCTATACTAGGTAAAATATAAACCAAGGTTAAATATTTTTTCGTGATCTATATGATTTTTTTTTTTGAACAGCTTGTGATTTACTCCTTCCGATCACATTTTTAAGCAAAAAAACTATTTGCACGGTATTTAAGAAAGTTAGTTAAATGTAGTTAATTTTCTTGATTTAATATAAAACATGAATAAATTTACATGTATAAATATTTTTTTCCTTAGAAATCACATGCACCTTTGGTATATAAAATAATAGTATTAATTAGTTTAAAAGTAGTTAACTTTTACTTATAATAGTGACCAAAATTTGAAGTGTTTTTTTGCTTATAAATGTGACCGGAAGGAGTACATGATTGATGTATATAAACTTAGTCAAATGGCAGACGAACACTCATGATAGGAGCATGTGTTCTCCTAGAGAAGAATGATTATTTCCTATAAGACTTTCACGAAGATAACACATCAAAGTTTAGATGGTTTGACAGAATGATTGGATTGACAAAAGTAAGAGTAGAATAAATTGGGTTAAGTGAAAGGTGAGATGGTTTGAGGAGATTTAGTAGCTGATCGTTTATTAGCTAGAGAATTGACATGATTCTAGGTTTAATAGTTTTAATAGATATGACTAAATTTGTATTAGTAGGTTCTATGGAATACAAGAAAAGGAGTTATAATTATGTTGACAAAACACATCATTTCCATAATCGGGTTGAGTCGGTAGATTGAACTAAAAATAGTTTGAGTTTAATGGATATAAACTAACGGTGTAAAATAGTTTTACACTTTCAATTTGTCATGTCATATCATGAAAGTGAAGTGATGTGGCGGAATACATGATTGCTATTGGTTGACAATGTAAAACTATTTTATACGGCGTATTCCTTTTTCTCAAATAGTTTACCAAAATAAAATTTAAAAAATTGACTACAAGACTGTGAAGAAAGAAAAAGCACGCACGAGGAAGAATGATTAAAAGAAATTGTGAAAAATGCAAATAGATGATATCACATGCAACTTTAGAATAAGATTTTGAATATGAAATAAAAGAAAGTGTGAAGTTCCACGAAGAATTATGAAACAATTAAAAGTCATATTTTAATAATCAAATACAGTCATATATAATTTAGTGTAGGAATTGAAGTGTTAACCAATTAAACCATTATATTAAGCCATTTCAGGGTACTTAGTTTAGTTTGTATTTTAATTTTTTGGGGGTTTGTTTTGGTTTATAGGGTAATGGGCTACCCATGGACCATGCATGTTAGTCCGTATTTTAACGGGCCTTTTCTGGTTGGGCGAAAAACTTAAAAAAATTTGGGCTAATATTTTAAGACCTAAGCCGTACATTTATTCGGGTTTGGTAGGTCAGCTCATACGGACTAACCCATTTTGCCAGCTTTATTTCAAAGCGCTGCCACAACCCTGTGTGAGCTCAGACACGACCGTGGCAGACCCAACATAGGCATTTGACAATTTTTGCCTTTTCATTTCTCTTTTCAATGACCGATATTTGTAAAACTACAATGAATGAGGCTAGCTTCAAAAATAAGAGGTTCAAAGCTATAAATAAGATCTTATTTCTTTGTAGAAGGGAAGCTCCACACTTGTAAACAAATTAAGTATCAATAAAATCTTCTTTATTTATTTCTTGTGTTCTTGCTTTGTTTTCTATTTTTATTTAGTTTGCGGCTGCTCATGACTGGGTGTTAGTATTTCACCTCTATCTTTGGGTCATGGAGAGTAAGTAGTAGAGTACATGTTTTTTTTGGTTGAAAAATGCTAAACAGTGTCCCGAGCACTAGTTAAACATATGAATATAAAAAAAAATTCTTGGAATTTGTGTATTCAATGCTTTAAAGTTGTAAAAAGTTATATTTCCAACATTAATTTTCTTTTTTTGTATGCTTAACAAGTGTCCCGGAGACACCGTTTAACATGACCCTTTATATTTTATCTATAAAATAAGAGATGAATAGCTAATAAAAAAGTCGATATATTTTTAGAACCTTTGGGCTATGACCGAGCATAATGTACCAATATCATGTTTTCATTTGGATTTTATTTGTTGACTGTAAATTGATAACCCTTTAAACTGATGATTAGGATAAACAGGGAGGATCAAACCTCAAGCTCTGCTACAACAAAGCAAAAGAGAGAAGGGACCTTATCACAGGATTCCATTGACTATTGTATCTTACACATTGACTCTTGTCATATTTGTGTTTTTCATATATGTTTGCTAACATGCAATGATGTCATTGTGGTTGTAGTTTCTCACCAAGACATGTGTTAATTACTTAATTTCAAATCATGCTATTGCTTTATCATGAAACAGTTCCTTAATGCTAGATTTGCAGCTCCAGTCATCTGATTTTCCTTGTTCCATTTCTCTTGGTGATCTTCCAAATTTATTTTTGTTAATAGTCTTTATCATTCCTTAAATAGAATTGTCAATTAACAGTCTAACTAAAAAATAGATAAAATAAGACAACCTAATAAATAATTAACAATATTACAAGAGAATAGTTCAAATTAAATTACTCAAACTTTTTAATAATGTTATATATACCATTCAATAATATCCTAATGAATATATAACATTTACAAAATTCATTGTTAAAAATATAAATTTCATTAATTTTACCCGATTAGAATCGATGTGTCCGGTGGATGGTGGTTCTCCTTTTCAGTACGGTGTTGGTGAATAGGAGATGTATCTACAAATACTTCTGCATGAACAAGTTATATATTGTTCGTAGCACGGAGCCAAAACCATTAATGTGAGGACAGATGCAACATTTTCACCATTAATGACTGTCAGAATAATGGCTCAAAAATCATGACTTATAGTAAATACGAATCTTTCCGATGTCGGATGTTACAGAAGGTTGGCTTATGAGGCCGTTGGACGAAAGAACACGATCTTTGCCTAGGCATGACAATAGGGTGGGCACAGGTATGAGTTGTACCACCTCGCCCTCGTCTCCGCCTTACTGTACCACCCCGCCCCCAAACCCTTTTTTATAAAAAATTCTATTTCAAAACACCTTTTTTTTAAAAAATAAATAGATTAATCTTGTTTCAGCGGTCACTTTCCTTTTATGTATGTGTTACTATCTTAAGATGAATGAATAGGTAAAAATATTAAATATAGGGACGATATGATAATTTTAAGTAGGATGGGGCGAGACGGGGATGGGTGCAGGGCGGGCGTAAGGCTATGCGCACACCCCCGTATTTAAAATTCAGAATTTTTTCGTACCCATCCTCACACCCAATTAGATTAATTTTTTTCAACTACATTGGAGGTGTGTCTGGCTAAATTCGGGTGAATCTAAATCCATTTGCCATGCCTACTTGACCCTGCGTGATAGTGAGCCAAATGTGACATATGAGCTTGAGAAAATTTACATCATAGGAAAGCTATTCTTCGGACCCCCATGTTTCTTTGTCCCCTGGATTTTCATTTTTGCCCTTCAATAAAAATTTCGTTTCTGTTTCCCGAATTTTTCTTGAATTTGAATTAGAAAAACTTCAATTTTTGCGTTCCAATTTTTTTTCAAGGGCAAAATTGGATTTTCAAAGAAAAAAATGAGACATAGGGACCCGAAAAGTAACTTTCACATCATATCTTACAAAATTTTACTAAATTCTAAAACCATTTAATATTTTTTTTTTGACTAAAAAACCATTTAAATTTAAAATTTATAAATTATAAATATAAATTAAGAAACTAAAAAGGAAGCTAGAGAAAGTTTTTGACGGGTGCGTCATCACGGATTCACGGGTACCGTAGTCCTAACGTCGATCGAGAAGTACACTCCCCCCTTGTCCCTTCCGTATACGCCTTTTTTACTTTCCCCGCGCTCATCGCTCTTTTAACACACTTTCCTCTCATTTCTCTCTCCAACCTTTCATCAAACACCTTCTAGGTCACACAATGAAACCCGAATTATACGAAATCTCCGACGATGAATGGGAAAATCATTCTTTCAAACCCTCACGTGTCCTCAAACGACGTCGCTCTCCACCGCCGCCACTTGATTCCTTTGCTTATAAACCTCCCTCCGAACCCCAACCCGAACCTGTTGCCTCCGACGATGACGATTGCGTCGAAATCAATCAAATAACCGATAATAACAATAACAACAACTTTGAATGCCTTGATGATTTAGAGGATGCTGATGTGGATGATGTTGAAGCGGCTCCAACGTCGAGACCTGGAAGGAGGTTTATAATCGACGATGAAGATGAAGAAGATGGCGACGGTGTCGGTGTTAATGTTGATGTGTTTGATATTGATTCAACGGAAGATGAAGTGGAGGATGAAATTGATGAAGTGAATGAAGGTGATTTGGTTGGTAGGGCTTTGCAAAAGTGTGCGAGAATTTCTGTGGAGTTGAAAGGAGAGTTGTTTGGGTCTTCTGGAGCTGCTTGTGAGAGATATTCTGAGGTGGAATCTTCTTCAGTTAGAATCGTTACTCAGGTTTGGTTTTTGGTTGTGTTTTGTATGAAAATGGAGATTTTTTTGTTACTTTATTTAGCATTTTGATTTTGAAGTTTGATTAAGTGATTTTGAAGTGTTTGTGGGGTTTTTGTAGGATGATGTTGATGTTGCGTGTGGTTCTGAGGATTCGGATTTTCAACCTCTGTTAAAGCCGTATCAACTTGTGGGTGTTAATTTTTTGCTTCTGTTGTATAAGAAGGGGATTGGAGGAGGTAATTTTTAGGGTTTTTGGTTATGCTGTGGTGATTACAAATGTTGCATGTTTTGTTTACTTATTATTGTGTTTTAATAGAGAATAGAATGTATGAGTTGATAGATATTGCATTATGGATTTCTCAATTTTGTAACTATTTCATGTGATGGTGATGCTTCATTGTATTCGTGGAACGACATGCTTGCTATGTGTTTGGTGTTTGCAGCTTTCGAGTTTGTGTTAATTGGAATATTATTGTGTATATATTCCCACTGTGATTTTTTGTTTTGAAACTTAGTGGTTTTGATTATGGTAGAGTAGAGTATTTGTGCTTTAGAGATTAGCATGGTTGTCATGAATCTCTTGATTCACTGTGATTGACTTTTGATTTCATGTTTCACACAGCTATATTGGCAGATGAAATGGGCCTTGGCAAAACGGTTCAGGTGTGTTTCCTTTTTTTGTTTGTTTGTTCATTTCTCTAATTTTGTTTGTAAGACTTGACTTTTTAGAGTAAGATATTTGTCATGTGTTTTGTTTTCAGGCAATCACATATTTGACTTTGTTGAATCACTTGCACAATGATTCTGGTCCACATCTTATAGTTTGTCCTGCTTCTGTTTTGGAAAACTGGGAAAGGGAACTAAAGAGGTGGTGTCCATCTGTTTCTGTTCTTCAATATCATGGGGCTACACGCACAGCATACTCCAAGGAGTTGAACTCTCTGTCCAAGTCAGGATTGCCTCCCCCATTTAATGTTCTTCTTGTGTGTTATTCACTTTTTGAACGACACAGGTTCTTTCCTCTATACTTTTGTGCTAGTTAAATGACTTTTTTCATTGGTTAATTGTAGTTTTAAAATATATATTTGCTCTAGTGCACAGCAGAAAGATGATCGTAAAATCCTGAAACGTTGGAAGTGGAGCTGTGTGCTGATGGATGAGGCACATGCTTTGAAGGACAAAAATAGTTTTAGGTGGAAAAATCTGATGTCTGTTGCTCGAAGTGCGAACCAACGCTTGATGCTGACAGGGACACCACTTCAAAATGATCTACATGTATGTATTACCTATGTAGCGAATGTTATTGCTGCAATGTGGCTGTTTTTTCATTTAACTGTTTCCTGTTATTGACCAAATTATTGGAATAATTTATTCTCATGCAAAAATATCCATATGTTTTGGCTGGACAATATTATTATTTACTAAAGCATTTTTGCAAACTTAATTAGCTTCTGAAGCCTGATAGAAATACTTACCTTCTCGTCTGCTATATCGTAAATCTCTGACATTACGTAGTGTCATAGTGCTTATGTACTGACCGTGACTATCAGCTGAAATGTTGATCTTTCCTTATTTTCATTGGCTGTGTCCTGTTGGTTGGCCTCAGCAAAATTAAAATAGGATCCCCTCCATTGGTAATGGACTTCCTTCTAGTGTAGACCACCATATATCCTTTCCCTCCCTTGTGAGATACACCTTCATGGGAGGCTCATGACTGGGCCCCTTGCATTACTTTTTGTAGAAGAAATGGGTGGATGGGACTAAGCATATGTTTGGAAACTTTTGAAATCCCGGTGTGACCACACATCCACCCTGAAGACAAACAGGAGCTTCTTGAAATCATGTTAAAAGGTGCATTGGGATGTGGAATTAGTAATTGACACGCTGATCCAAACATACTATAAGCGGAACAAAAGTTGAGGCAGATTTTTAAAGAAAAGAAGTAAATCTATTGATTTTATTTCCTGCAGGTTTTTAGGAGGTTGTCTCTGCCTCTCTGGTTTGGGCATCTATCTAGGGTTTCTTTCCGCATGTTTTGAACCTTTTGATTAGGATGACTGTGCTCTTCTCACTAATTTTGCTTCTCCACATGGCTGCCATGTTCTGTAGATCCAAAGGCTTTTTATTTGGGTGGAATGCAGAAACCCACAGTTTATGGTTCCAATGGCATGAGATAACTTTTAGAAAGTGGGATTGGTAGGTGGGTATTCAATTTCCTTAACTCATCCACTGATTCATAAGCGTCTCCTCTATTTCATTGGTTCTCTTCAGGTGGGATATGGTTGTAATTGACTTTCTGCACTAATGGATTAGTGGTTAAATGACCGTTTAGTTATTTGAGAAATTTCTGATAGGAACTCTAATTTCTCCATTAAAATATGGAGATTAACTCCTTACAGCAGGGGAAGACCTCCTTAATTCACCGTAAACAGCAGTGTAGAAAAAACATAATGAAAAATCATAGGCAGTGAAAGACACTGCAGACTCTCAGATTCTCACATGTCACTTTCCCCACTTTTCCCTGCTACTTTAGATTTCTTTTATTCACATAGTGAATATTCCGCTTAGCCTTCACAGTACTGTCTACCTGCACACCAGGCATTATTGCTTGCCTAACAGATTTCTTCATTAGCATTACATTTTTATGAAATTAGAAGGTTTCAGATCGATATATATTAGAAAATAGGTTAACAAAACTGTTGCGCTTGGTTATTACTATATCTGTAGATTATTGATCTCAATGTTGATGTATTTTCGTATGATGAAAACTTCCTGTTTTTCATCCATATTATATCATACAGTTCCTTTTGAAAATTGTATGGAAATACACAACTTCGATAGAAACGTTTTTGGAAGTTTGTGATAGGCTTATATAGAAATAGTTACTGTCAGGGAAAAACGATCTTGTCTTTTATATTATGTGCGGATAATGTATTTACATATTTACCAAAATCTCTGTCATCTCTAGTTAGTTTTGCTGGCATTAATATAAATATTTATTTCCTGAAGCAAGCCTTGTCTTGTCATGAATTTGTTGCAGGAGTTATGGTCTATGTTAGAGTTTATGATGCCTGATATTTTTGCTTCTGAAGATGTTGATTTAAAAAAGTTACTAAGTGCAGAAGATAGAGATTTAGTTAGTCGTATGAAGTCTATCTTAGGGCCATTTATTTTGCGGCGTCTGAAATCCGATGTAATGCAACAACTTGTTCAAAAAACACAGCAGGTATGGTTGTTATCTTTTATGCTGATTTCATTGAGTCGATATGCTCCTCATCTTCAACAAATCTTTTTTTTCTCCTATTTATCATAATAAACTTGTTATATACTCCCTCCAGTCCTAATTATAAGAGAATTTTGAAGTTTTTTTTATGGGAAAGTTACCCTCATTTAAAATGACTGCCTTTTTAATATTTGCAAGTGTATTTCATGTCTCACAATTTAGAAAAGTATTCAAAAGGTTAGTGTAATAAATAAGTTAATTGGTTTTGAGATTTTTGGTTTTTTCTCTTATAATTGTGACCAAAGGTAGTATTGTAAAAGCTTTACTGTGTTACTGCAGGTTCAATATGTCATAATGGAAAAGCAACAGGAACATGCATACAGGGAAGCCATTGAAGAGTATCGCGCTTTTTCACAAGCTCGGTTAACAAAATGTTCTGATATGAACTCAAAAAGTATTCTTGAAGCTCTTCCTCGACGGCAAATAAATAATTATTTTGTTCAGTTCCGGAAGGTTCTTGCTTCTGTACATTTTTATATTTTGATTTAAAATCCAGCTATATTTCCTCTTTGGATTCATATAACTCTATTCATTTTGTTATATATCTTGTTCATTCCTATTCCAGATAGCAAATCACCCCTTGTTGATACGGAGAATTTATAATGATGAGGATGTTGTTCGCTTTGCTAGGAAGCTGCATCCAATAGGTGCTTTTGGCTTTGAATGTACTATGGACAGAGTTATAGAGGAGCTTAAAAGTTACAATGATTTCTCCATTCACCGGGTAATCTTCTACTCTGAAAATGCAATGTCCTTGCCTATCCCCATATAGTTGTGTTTCACCAATATGTTCAATTCAAGTAGTTTGTTAGATTTTTTTCCTTCTCCATTTGAAGTTGCCTGTTGCAATGAAGTTCCAGGGTTACTTAACCCTACTTGTCAGTAGAACGAGATGTTAGTTCAATTTATAGCTCTCAGCTGGTAGCTACACAAACTAAAAAGGATAGCGAGGTCCAGAGAAGAGTTGGACTCGTTATGGATCTATTAATGGTATTTTTACCTTGTATTTGCATGATGATCCCACCAATGTGGAAAAAACTTATATTGCCCCACCCTTTGATATGTAGGCAGCTTTTTTAAAATTTAAGAATTCCACCTTCGTGCTTAAAAAGTCTTTAGGGTTAGTTTTTCCCTTCACAAACCCATTACTCAAAATGCAAAATCTCTATTATGGTAATGGCTATTTGCACATTTCAAAATTGTGACAACAATATCAATTCTAGTATAAGAATAGCTTTTCTGAACGGGAGAGCATAATATTAAACTGTGATGTTTGAAGTTGATCCTAAACAAATTTTGGTTTCCAGTGGTCAAAATTAAACAACAGGGACACTCACTACATGCTAGAAATGTAGAGCGAATGAAAAGGAGAAGTAACGCCACTTCAAAACATCCTTCTGATGGTTTCTCCTCTTTCTCACTTAAAGCACTGCTACATACCTATAAAACCAAATTAGGAAACATCTTATTATAAAAAAAAGAAATTAGGAAACATCTGATCTTGCTGTTCCCTAGCAAGATATGAATGGTTGATGTAATTTGAGTCTCGATCCAGTTATGACTGTGGAGGAATTTTTGGTACAACAATGGAATAATGGAGTCTGGGAGCTTTGATCTTCACGACAAGCTCAATTTTCTGGTGCCGATACAGAAAGTTCTGATCATCTAGTTTTTTGGTAACTCGATGAGAGAATTTACTTGAGCTGAACCAGAAATTGTAATAGAGGCACGAGCCATCTCTGGCTGCTGGAGAATTTTGATTCAACTTAAATTTTTTGAATGGAGGAGTTATGGCGATCCTGTGGTGATATTATTCTAGGATGATGTTTTTAGGGAGAGAGCATTATGATCTAGGGATCTGTACCATATTAAGTTTCTCTGAGTAATAGGACCCGATTGAGAATAGTAAGCCAAAATAGTGACACTGGAAAATATAGAAAGGGAGAGATTAGATGACGTGACCAAGGGTGTAGGTCTAGCCAAGTATGTTATATGGGGTTGTGGTCGTGGAGAGAGAGGGGATCATGGTCTCTTGGAGTATCATTTTACGGTTAGAAGTTAGAACCTATAGAGTTTGCGCAGACTCGCAGAGAGAGTATTTTCTCTTCTCTGAGGAGCTTTAGCGCTGGGATTACACGGGTGAATTCTTCTGTAATATACATACTGTTTTTCACCATTAATACAAGTTCTGTTTTAGTCAATTTTAAGAAAGTGGGTGTGTCTTTCGGAATGCAAATGATTTGTATTTTTCTTACTATGATTCTAATAAAACTAATAAAAAGATAGTGTTTTTTACCAAGTGTATATAACTAACAGGATCAGTTGTGTCAGTTAATAGAGCTGTGCAACAGTTCTGAGACTAAGGTTAACCTTCACCATTAGCACAAATAGTTGTAACTGTATATTTAATGAAGCAATAAATCGACTGGTTCCATACTTCTACCTGGCCTGTATACCATCCCCACATGAGTGTATTTTATTGATTTCTAGCTACTATTTACTATAGTCAATTTAGGTGTGCTGGTAACCATCTCAATAGTATTCAACAATTCCTTCATCAATGTTTTTGGCATCTTACGTTTTCTGTTACTCATCCCTAGGTGTAATCTGATTATTATACTTATAATTAACGTAACTTTTTGATAATTGTTGTTTCTGCTTTCTGCATATTGTTGGTTTAAATTTGAAGTTGCAATTTTTTTTTTGATTTGCAGCTTTTACTTCATTATAGTATCAATGATAGAAAGGGGATCCTTTCAGATAAGTATGTTATGCTTTCCGCAAAATGTCGGGTATGGCTTTTGTGACTCAATCTTGTAATTGTCAACTATACTGTTTTTGAATAGTTATTTGCTGGGCATGCTGGGATTGAACTACTCCGTGTATAATATAGGCTTTAGCAGAACTTCTTCCGTCACTAAAGAAGAGTGGTCATCGTGTCTTGATCTTTAGTCAATGGACATCAATGCTTGATATATTGGAGTGGGCTTTGGATGTCATTGGGTTGACCTACAAACGGCTTGATGGAAGGTAATGCATTTTATGACGTTAAAATCTTTTTTCACAATCAAATGATGTATATATTATTATAGTATCCATAATGGTTATTTTGTCCTATATATGCCTAAAATGACCATGATTTAGTGTTTTTAAATAACCCAGATGTTACAGCTTTATGAGAAGATTCCATAGTACACAAACCATTGGCCTTATTGCTGTAGCACTCAACTGCACAGACACAGCATCCCAAAGTGAAACCATTTGCAAAGGAGGTGAACAATGCCAAGTCTCAACCCCATAGGCTCATGTCATAAACAAAGCCACGTACTAGAAAACACGAAGAAACCCATTGTTGACAGTTTGAAATGAACCCTACGGGCCAACAAGATGAATGAGGCCAATTTTGGTGAGCCAAAACTAGTCTTGCCCAATTTGGTTCCAGCGAAGGGACCTAGTCCTATCACCCTTCCCTCTTCAGTAAAAAAAATTCAAATTTTCTGCAATGGAGTTATGGCATGGTGAATTTTTTGTTAGCCGTCCCATTGGCCGAAATACCTATTATATCTGCCATTGATAACACTTAGTAATTTGAGTTTGATAACCTTGACAATATCATCGTCTTCTTGGAAACAGACCTAGAATTAGTTGTATAATGTTCTGGTTGGGATTGGGTTTTGGATGGGAACCTTTTTCAAATCAACAACCAAACATTGGATCTTGAATTCTGTCTCAACATTCCCAGAATTACAGAATCAAGTCCTGAACCCAGTGCCACCAAAAGGGAGGTCAATTTTGTCCTACCTTGTTTTCTGCACACCTGCACTCTGATTCTACCTTCTGTACGTGATGCAAATTTGCATTACTTGTTAATTTTTGGCGGCAAAAAATTGTTTACGTGATATTTGTTTTATGATTAGAAAGCTTCGTTTTTTTTTGTGGCCAGAATATAGATGCACACCTTTAGCTTTTTTAGATAGAATTTGATGTTAATGTCATTGTTCTTCTTTACCTTTTCAAATAATTTCAACTATTTTATACTACTATAGTGTCCTGCATGATTTTCAAAATCAAATATTTATCATCCAGTCACTGAAATGTGCACCATTTCAAGTATTGTTCACAAGATGCTTCTTTCCTTACTCTTCACTATTTGACTTCCAGCACACAGGTAGCAGAGAGACAAACAATAGTCGACACATTCAATAATGATACGTCAATATTTGCTTGTTTGCTTTCCACTAGAGCTGGTGGACAAGGCTTAAACTTAACTGGAGCTGATACAGTTGTGATTCATGACATGGATTTTAATCCACAGATTGATAGACAAGCCGAAGACCGTTGTCATCGAATTGGTCAGACAAAGCCTGTAACGATTTATAGGTATTTGTCCATTTTCTCCCTTCCCATTAACATTAAGAAAAACACTAACCCGAGGTTTTTTATGGTGTGATACTAAACCTTGGAACCTGGTTCTCTTATAATGCCCTCACATATTGTTTTCTTTTGATGTACTCCATTGCAGGCTGGTGACAAAGGGAACAGTTGATGAAAATGTGTATGAGATTGCGAAGAGAAAGCTAGGATTAGATGCTGCTGTTCTAGAGTCCACAGAAGAGATCAAAGAAGGCGACATGCCTGAAAAGACCATGGGAGAGATATTGTCCGCAATTTTGTTAAAATATTGAGCCAAAGCAAACTCATAGTTTTATTCATCATCGGCTGTGTTCTACTTTTTCTCCTTCGGTTCGCACTTCTTTTCCTTTTGTACCGGTCTTAATTATCCATTTAGAATTAAGACAAATTGGCCACCTTTGAAATCGGTACAAAAGACAACTCGCCGCCCTAGAAATTAGCAAGATTGCCAAATTGATGTATATTAAGTCTTTATTCATGTATTCATGACATGAATAATCTCTATAGGTAGAGATAGATCAATAGGAGATTAGTATTAAAAATCATGGCAGAATTAGAAGCCTCATTGAACAAAGCTCTTGTGACGCAACTTTGTTCATTGTTAATTGTAGATTATTGAATATTTATACTTGCAAGTTGCAACTTTTTCTTAGTATGTTTGTTCTACCTGCTAGTGCTAGTAGTCAATGCAAATATATTTCTACACAATTTCCAAAAGCATTCCATTAAACATTTAATATTTCTACACAATTTCTGCAAATATATGACATAAATTTGAAATGAGCCAATTTTTTTTTCACATGTAACAAGTGAGCTTGTAATAAGGTTTTGTACCCCCATGCACAGAACTTTTTGACCACAAGCATTCCATTAAACATTTAATTTAATAAACTTTAAAGAAATAAACTATTGTACACAAGTTCTTTTTATTAAGAATGTATATATTTTTATATTAATTTTTTATTATGATAGATGGTGCCAAACAAAGAAATTCTCTTCTTTTTCAGTGTTGGCATCCAATATGCTCTTTTTGATTTGTATAACTTGTCTATAACTGATTTAAGGAATGAGTCCAATAAATGGAAACGAAACCCCATGTTGATACATATAGACAAATACAATTTGCATGAAGACTCTTTCCTCATAAAACAAGAGTTGTAATGAGACAAGTTACGAAAGAAAGAGGAAGGAAAGCCAAAAACTGTTACTTGTTATGTCACTCTTGTTAAAGTTCTTACGTACGATAAGATTTCAGTTTACGTCAACTTGATGCTACACAAAAAATCATCATCGATTCACTCTCTCTTTATTATCCACTTTTGTATGTAATATAGCTATTACATCAAAGGTTTTGAGTTGAGCAATTTCCTATTTTTCTCAACAATTCGATTATATCTTAAAGGTAGCAAGTTTACATCGTGAAAAGATCCTTCAACATATATAAATGACATTTTGTTGATTTTTTTTTACACCAGTATCCCGCCTACTGGCCGCCTAATCTGGTTCGGATAGTCAGTTCTAACATCAAATAGTTTCAGGCTTCCAGCTTCCTCCCGGTCGCACTTGCGAGGATTGAAACGTGGTTCTCCCTATCAAATCTATCGTCAATTACCACTGAACCAACTAACTATTGATACATTTTGTTGATTATTTGAAAATTCATATTAGAAATTATAAAATTATTTGAAATTACTAAAAAAATTATAACTATATACGTGGTTTAATTTATTTATAATTTAATATTGGTCACTTGAAAATAAATTCCTTTTTTTATAATAAAATAAATTTCTTTTTTAAAAAAAGAATAAATGCAAGTGGTTATTATTCGTGGCTTTAATTTATTTATAATTTAATATTGTTTTCTTGAAAATAAATTCTTTTTTTTAAGAAAAAGAATAAATGCAAGTGGTTAATATTTAGAAGATACATTCAAAGAGGTCAAAGAATGTATATAGATTATTGAAGAATTTCACTATCATGGGAATAAAACTACATGGAATTGTGAGACTATTGATATCCATTATGTATAATTTATGAATGAAGGTCATTTTCTTATGATAACCATCATGTATAAAATAAGAATAATTGTGAAGAATTGTAAATGTCCGGTCTTGAGTGATCACGTGGAGAGTTGATGTATCTATAAATAGGAGGTTATGGATTGTGTTAGATGAGTATTATAATAATATTTTTCGTTTTTTTCCGACCCTCTGATTTTTAGGGAAGCGATCGCGATAATTTAGAGTTCGACCGTAAGATATATAAGTAAAATCTGATTAAGAATTGTTTCACCACGAATTGAACTCGAGTTCGCCATAAAGATTTGTTCTAAACGGAACTCATTAGCCACTTGAGACCGATGTGTTAGTTTGAATATTATATTATATTTAAAATAATATAACTCTTAGTTGTGATGAATTACTAAATGCTATTAATACTTGTGATCTTAATTGTTGAGATATTCATGTGGACATATGCAAAGACTCTGAGTCACGTAAATCATTCTAGTGGAAATATCATATTGATTAATTTAAAAAATTCATTGAATTAATTTCTATTTTAACCAGCTAGAATCGACTAATGTTCCATCAGGAGGTTGAGACATGATTTAAAAACCAGCCTAACTCCCTTAAACTTGGTTTGGTAGTTAGAAGAGAAGACTTGTGACTAATTTTTTTGTTTGTTTTTATGTGCATAAAAAATATTTGATGAATTTTTCCTTTTTCCTAGTCATCCAAAACTCCTCCCTAATTTATCTTGTTTCACTAAAGTGGTAGGGTAGGGTGGAGGGCTTAGTCAAACTTTATTGATAATTTCTTCAAAAATAAAATAAAATTAGAGTGCCGAGAACACTCTCTTTTTAACATTTTCTCTAACACATATTTTTTAATGAAAAATGTTGAGTGTTACGAATCTAGATGTGAAGAAATGCAAGAATTACACTGTTATTATTTTTTTGCCCATTGTGTATCTTCTATTTTACCACCACTACCCTCATGTATGGTTATATTTTCATACCATCGTTCAATTTTGTGGATGAACGTATCATACTGCATAGCAGTACTTTTCTTTAATTAATTAAAATTAATGAGAGTGTATCACTTTAGAACTAGGAAAATGTTAATATAATATTTAAAAAGTTGACTACATATTAACCCGACTCTTAAAAATAAGTCTTGCATAAAATTGTGAGACCAACTTGGGGTTTATGAATTAGAAAGTGAGCATTAAGGGTAAAACTTCTAGACATTAAATGATCAAAAAAATGTCATACATATACTAAAGTTTTTTTTATTTTTAAATTGTGACGATAATGAGAGGAGGAGTAATTAACAAGACTTATCATTTAGTGCCACCGAAAGTGGAGGAGAGTTATCCAAGAACACTTAGATGAGATGATACCAATTTATGCTAGTTTAACTAAGGTTTGAGTGCGATCTCTGGTTTGAACATGCGGCGGTGTTAAAACTCTTAAGGAGAATTTACCATTCATTTGAGTCTTACAAAACTCGAGAAATTAATTGCTGCAATTGTGTGCAGATGATATCCAATTTCCGGAAGGAAAAAAAAAGATAGAGGAGAGTACATATATAGAGTCTGTTCTAAGATAATACTGGGTAATAATTATTAGCTTCTGTCAGTTAAATAAAAGATAAATAATACCACTTACCCTTTTCGTACGTATATGCGAATATTTGCTATTTTATTTTATTTTGTAAAGAAGTTAATATTTGTTATTATTGTTTATGCTATGGTTTACCATTTCCAAACGATTGTGCTTGTTTGGGTACTTCAGCCCACACCATGTCTCAATTTTGAGGTTCGTTTGAAAATAAACCACACAGAAGAGGGACCACAAGAGGGTGATCCAGCTTCATGTGTCCTTCTAATGTCATATCAGTACTCACTTGAGTTAGCTACAACTAGCAATTCACATGTCTGCATGTGTTTTTCCTTTTTTTTTTACTCCTATTCTCACAAATTATTAGAATCAGTAACCAAAATAAAAAATCAGTGTTCAAAATAAAAATAAAATCAGAATCATATCATACTTAGATCATTAATGGATTTTTTACACGATGGAAATTTATTATTAATTTATAATTGGTCCATCGTGAATCACTAGTTAAAATTATCAAAAATTTTAATGACCATTTATTATACATGAATCTAGGCATAAATAGAAAAAAAAAGAACAATAATTTTTTTAAAAAAGAGTTTAAGATAAGGCAACTAGAAGTCTCTTGGTCAATAACACCTTGAGCAAAAGAAAATCTCTTAGTCAGTAGCACCTTGAGTAAGGAAGTCATGTACTAGGTGTCTGAGCAGAGAGTCTTGGATTTGGTGTCTAAGCCATTGTAATCTTAGTGATTATAGTGTTAAGCGTCTTCTTAGTGAGAGGATTCGACGTAACCCTAGTTAATGAGCGAACTAATATAAATCTCTGTGTGTTTTCTTGTGTTGTCTTTATCTCTTTATTTACTTTGTCTTGCCTACCATTGTTTTATTTTAGCAAGTTTTTAGAAAAGAAAAAAACTTCAAACCTCCAACTTTTTGTGTTTTTCTCACCTTTATTATCAGCTACCGGTAAGACTCTATTATCGAGGACGATGCACCTTAGTGACTTGTTGGGCTTTGAATGATGGAGTCCTTTCCTTTGGCCAATGCGGAACAATTGTCTCCTAAATCCTTGTTATTAGATATGTCAAGGATTTGAATCTCATGGCCTTTAGAATAACTCCCCGGTTCCAAATTGATTGACACAGTTGACTGTTTCACGCATGTCGATGTATAACTTTGACGATTAATATTTTTAATTGTATTATAGTAAAAATTATAAAAAATTGATATTTTAAAAATACTCATCGAGACGAATCCAACAACATCTTATATGCCAATATTTATTTTTATTTATTAGTAGAAAAATATGGTCAAAACAATATGTATAAATATTGCAATATAGTCAAATGTGTCATTCAATTTGGGACGGAGGGAGTATAGGACAAGAAATTGTTTGATAAACTGTAGGGGATCTTAATCCTTCATAAATAACTCATTGCACATTAGTTCAACAAACTTCAATGAATTATAGAAATCTCTCTTCATAAGTTTCATGTCTATTTAAAAAAAATATGAATTAAGTATAAATTTTTAAATTTTTGATGATAAAAATTTATATTTAATTTTTTATTTGTTATTAAAAAATTCTAATCTTTTTGTAATAAAAAATGTTTGAGATAGACCAAAATTTGCTGAAAATTTTGATAGGAACTAAAATTTATGATATTATAAAGAAGAAAACTTATTTAACCTATTATATAAGTTGGTACAAAGTAATTCTGTTGGGAGTGTAATTTACTATGTCTTCGTTTTTTATAAGTTTAATGGAGATGCACTGACGATGTAAAATAATTTCACAGGTCATCCAATAAAGAAATCACTAATTTTCTATGTCATATAAAAAAGTGGGGTGAAATTGATAATGTGACGGAATACATGGTTGTCATTGATTGACAGTGCAAAATTATTTTACACTGTCGGTCTATATTCCTTTTTCTTTCTTTTTTTTTATTTGAGTTAGAGAACCTTTTTGTTCAATATAGCTTTTGTTGTAAAAAAACATGTGAGGAGATTGTACATGATCTTATATAAATGGTTTAAGAGATCACAACGTGGGGTCAAGCCGTTATCCAGCTAGTGGCTCATATAGAAAGTTTGCTCAAAGGATAATATATATGACTAATCTGCAGCCTAAACAAATATATAACAATTCTCAATATATACCTAACAATATACCACGATAAAACAATTGTCCATGCATTCCCAATTATATTATACATTTGTTAAACATTTATATTAATATAATCCAAAGCTTGATTCAGAATGGATTATTTATAAGACAAATTATAGAGGAGATTCTGCATCTATGCTAATTATTTCAAACTAAATGAATTTGGAAAGGAAAAAGAATGTTAGATAAACAATATAATTTTAAACTATTTTTTCAAGAAAGGAATATAGTGTATTTCACAAAATTGTCTCAATCAATGTAGAGTTGGCACCAACCACTGAAATGTTTACCTTTAGTATATAAATTGATCTCGCCTTGCATGAGGTAAAATTGAACAGATAGAGTAATAATACTATTTACAAAAAAAATAATTATCAACAACCTACAACAAACAACAATAGTCAAATTGATTAATGTTAAGTAATACATCAAATATTAGTTGTTTTTATTTGTTAGCCCATCATAATTAACTATAGGGCCTTTGTCTCCCAATGAAATCTCAAAATGATAAATTCTCTTCTACACGTTTCTTTTATCCCCTGAATTTATATTTTTACCCTTGCAAAAAAAGTTTGAAATTTATTTTTCAAACTTTTTCTAGTTTAAATATTATTTTTAACGGAAAAATAAAGTTCGAAAAATACATTTCGGGGGAAGGGAGGGGGGAAGAGAATTTCTCTCTCCAAATATTAATTCTCACAAGTTTCATCACTTTGTGCCCTCTTTATTTATAAAAAAAAGGCTAAAACAATACACCCAAGTTTCACAATACGGCAATCTTTTGTCTCATAAATTTAAAATTGTATTTTTAGCCCCTTCATTTTATTCGATTTGCAAAAACGAGATGTTTTTGATTTTGACTCAGTCAATATATATAGATGGACATGTTTTAGTCGAGTTTCATTTGCTACGTTGGATTATCATTAAACAAAATCAATAGGAACCTCTCTCTCTTTTGCTGTTAGAGATAGAACTAAGGGACTAATATAACTATTTTTTAAATTTTAGGAATCAAAATTGCTAAATTGTGAAACTTGCATGGGTCAAAAATACCTTTTAGCTTAAAACAAAAAGTTTAAGCAAATACACCCAAAGTAAAAAATCGCAAAGACTCAAAAAGAAAAATGACATAGATAATTATATTTAATATCTACCAATAAAATTCTCACACTAACGGCGAAATTTAAAATGCGCCCTCATAAAATTTGAGTTGAATCTTTACATACTGGATCAATTGTCCCAAAAATATAAATTATGAGAGTGAGCCTTTGTTTTCTCACTAACAATTAGCTCAACATGTATTACCATATAAATTAACCACAACATAGTATTTGGTAACACCAATTCATTTTAATATATATTGTAAAATAATTATTAATTAATGACCTATAAATAGGTCTCCAATAATAAAGAAGTACTAAATTACTATTCATTTTATATTTTTAAAAACCAAATTGATTGATATATCCAAAATTCAGAAAGACCCAACTTGATATTAAATTTAAGTTGATAGAATAAATTAAAATAAAAAACATATATTCTAATTATAATATCTGACAAATGATGGCAGGAAAAATAAGGAAAAAAACAACTTGTGTGTGCTTGTTGGCAATAAGATATGAATCAAGAGTGTAAGGCCTACACACAGGTCGGTGTGGCCCCAAAAAAATACCATAGTAGCCTATGTGCTGTTCAAGAGTTACATAATAATAATAATAATAGAGACATAATTTACTCTCCAAGTCCAAATATAATTTCACCACCCCAGCTAAATTATTTTTAATTTAATTTCCAAATGTATATAGAAATAAAAGGAAAGAGACAAATGAAAGAAAGAGAAAGAGATATGGGTATGGTATATGTATGGTATGGGTGGACAAGTATATATGTTGAGTAGTATTTATTTATGTAGAAAACATCAAATGATTGAGGAATAAAAAGTGAGGTGAAGCAAAATTTTTACTCATAAGTTTATTGTTTTCTTCTCTTTTATCTAAGTGATTGTTGTTGTCTCCTTAGATACAAATTCTTCTTGGTGTTTTCTGGGTTTATTCTCAAAAGCTTTTTTCAAAGAGACAAGAAAGCAAGGAAAATTCAGGTCATTACTTTCTTTTGTTTTCACTCTTTTTTTAATTTATTTATTTATTTTTATAGTTTTCAAGAGACAAGAAAACATGGAATTTAATTTGTGACATACACACACATATATATATTAATTATTAGATTGTGACAAAAAAAATTATGAAATTTCAGATTTGCATCTAAGAAAAAATGGCAGCTTCTTCATCATCTACTCCTTTTTTGGAAATTAGACAAGAAAATCAAAGTCAAATTACTCAACAACTTCAATCTTCAACAGATGCTTCATCAACTGCTGCTCAACCTTTAGTTCCTCAGAAAAAAAGAAGAAATCAACCTGGAACACCATGCAAGTAGCTCTATGCATTCTTCATTATTTCATTACATTAAATTATTTATAATTACATAAAAAATTACCCTTTTGTGAATTATTTTTGGGTTTCTTATCAAAAAACAAACTTGAGAAGTAAACCCTAAATTAATCTTGAATTATATTATCTAGGGCTATCAAATTCTTTGACTAAAAAGTGGTTAGAATGGAAAAACTTCTTTTTAGTGTTTTTTCTTTTTTTACATGAAGAATGGAAAAAGTATTTCACTATATATACACTATTGGATTTGTGTCTTAACTTTTTTAATTATTCTATAGTTACTATTAATTAAATAACTTTTATTTTTAAAAATTATTGATTAGTGCTTGCTTACTCAATTGAATTCAACATGCAATTGAACCATAAAGTTGTATAACTTTTTTTATACTTTTTGCCTTTTTTATTTTAAAAATAATTTCAATGAATTACAGATCCAGATGCTGAGGTGATAGCACTATCTCCAAAGACACTAATGGCAACAAATAGATTTGTATGTGAAGTGTGTCAAAAAGGGTTTCAAAGGGAGCAAAATTTGCAACTACATAGAAGAGGACACAATTTACCTTGGAAACTAAAGCAAAAGAGTAACAAAGAGCCAAAGAGAAAGGTTTATTTGTGTCCTGAGCCATCTTGTGTTCACCATGACCCTTCAAGAGCACTTGGTGATCTCACTGGAATTAAGAAGCACTTTTCTAGAAAGCATGGTGAAAAAAAGTGGAAATGTGAAAAGTGTTCTAAGAAGTATGCTGTTCAATCTGACTGGAAAGCTCATTCTAAGACTTGTGGTACTAGAGAGTATAGATGTGACTGTGGCACTCTCTTCTCCAGGTAACAAACTACTAACTTTCTAATCATTTTTTTATAAAAGCAAAAATGTTTTTTTCGTTTCGTTTCTAGTACTTCGGTTGCTTCTCTTCTTAATTTTATCATATTTTGTATCGAGTTTGAAAATCTTTTATTCTTCAGTTTCTTTTAGTATTATTTTGCCATTCAATTTTTATTGACTGATACAAAGATATTCGAATTCAATTGCAAAAACATTCGCCGTTCAAAAAAAAAAAATTGCAAAAACATTGAAAATCAAACAAACATTCGACATTGTCTCAAACATTCGATTGGATTAACACACGGTAAAAACTCGACTTATTTGAATCTCTTTCACATTATTAATTAACCTTAAAGTTGGAAGAAATCAAACAAATGACTGTCTCAGACATCCAAATTAATTTTGTCTCGTTCTATTGTTTTTCATTTGACAAAACGAAAGTTACATCATTTCATTAATACACAAAACTGCAGTACAATTGATATCTTCATTTTTTTAATATTTTTGTCTAATGTTTTTTTTTTGAACGGCAAAAAATATTTATTAAAGGCACAACACAGTATAAGAAGTACTCTGCTGCCACGGTAAAAAATATTTTTGTTTGATCTATTTATGTATTTTGAGTTTCTAGCAAAGTTTTAAATGAATTTTTCTTTATATTTTTGACAATTTCAAGCATTATCATTGTAATAAAATATTTTTTTGAGCTAATTATAATTAAAGTAAAGCTCTCGAAGCTGCATTTTGATTGAACCACTAAAATGGTAACAAACACTTTCAACTCAACTCCCTATAATTAGTTTCTTATGATTGCCAAGAATAATAGATTTGACTCATTTAAAAAAAAAGCAAAAATGAAAAATTATCGACAAGGTAATAAGCTTCCGACTAGTGCAGCAGTTGCATGTATCTTCTTTCTCTAATGCGGATACACCTTGTACTCGGATTATTGCTTTTAATATATTTTACCGTTAAAAAATAAAATAAAGTTGATAAGATTTTTTTATGAATGACAAATATATTATATAAAGTTGATAAGGTAATTATAAAAAATGGTTTCCTTCAAAACTTTTTTTTAGAAGAAAATGGTCGTAAGAAAAGTTAAAATGAGGCAAGACCATTGAAGCTTTTTGTTGTGTTAGTTTATGCGTGGGTTTTAGTGGAGGATATGGCAGTGTATGTGTGGTAAACTGCTTGCACGTGAGCACACTGCACAAATTTGGTTCAAAAATTTAAATGTTTTTCATTAGAAATTAGAAAAATATAATTAGAATCACAAAACAAACCAAAACAATGTTAATTAACTTATTTTTTTTGTGTACCTTGGGAACAACGCCCCTTTATTGCTTCTTCCCATTCACATGTTGTTAAAAGGACACAGTATGATACTGTGTGTTTGTTCTCACATGAGTTGAACTTGCTTGGCTTTGTTTTCTTTTGTCTTGGATTTTTACACATTGTTCAATTTTTTGTGAGTAATTTTTGTGTAAGTTTCACTCTTTTTTTTTTGATGATTTTTTTTTTTGTGTGAGTTGTGTATATAATTGGATCCTCTATAGCCAATTGTATGGTGCAATTGTATTTATACCTATAAAAGATTAAGATAAATAAATTTTCTGTCTTTAATCTACATTAATATATATGCGAAATCTTTTTTCTTAGTTTAACGATGAACCTTCGATTGCACCATATTATTGCAAAGGATTTATGATCTATATTTTATTTTTTTGCAAAATGTTCATATTTTTATTCATTGTAAATGTTAATAAATGATGGTCAATGGTTTATTTATTTCTTCAAGTGAGTTATGCATCAATGCAAAAATTCTATACAAAAATTCTCTATAGCATTAAATTTGCATATCTATTGTTGTTCATGTTTTCTCAAAGATTTTCCGGGAATATAGCACCCTTTTAATAGTACAATCGTATTCACAAGAATTATATAAGATGGTAGGAAATGGACAAACTTATGAGACAGTTTGCATTAATTAGGGGTGGCCCCATTTTGTGGTTTTGATTATTGGCTTTCACCAATTTTGTAAAATAATTCTTTCATTTGAGTCATCAAAGAGAGGACTTAAAGTGGTAGTTCGATAAGGAGTTGTTGGTGTATATAAGATTTTGGAATAATTTCATGGGCCCTCTTTTCTAATATTGTTTAATGCTTAGGTCGAATCTATATCAAAATATGTCCACATTATTTAATGCTTAATTTCCACTTTGTTTCCATAATTGGTTTTTTCTTACTAATCCATAATTGCTTTTTAGAAATACGTACACATAATTTTTTTTTCCTGAGGTAGCCTACTTACATGAAAATTAATATTACTATGTCCCAATTTTAACCTTAATTTTTTTATCTCACTTTAAATTGATTTAATTTAATTATTTGTTGGTAGAATTTTTGTGGTGTTCTGTTTGTGTAGTCACTGGCTAGATTTTTGGTCTTGAATAAAAAATTTAGTGATATAAATTGGAACGCTGAAGAAATAATCATCGGTAAGGTTTAAGATTTGCAGATAAATTTTTTTAGTTCGATTTGTGAATTTGCTAGAAAAAAATGTATCATCATTTTCTCTTAATTATTTTTCATCAATGTAAGGTCACCCAATTTGGATGAATTCATTTCCAAATGATAATTGGATAATTTAAGTTATTTTTCACCCCACTTTACTTGCATATAGTATTTCATCTCCCTTTTTTCTCTTCCAATGTTCAATCCCTAAAAATCAACCTAACAAACAAATAACTTTTTGTTTAAAACAAAAAGTGTACATTTGTCTCTTTGTATCAAATAAAATATTTTTGAATAATTTCTTGTGCAATTTCCATAAATAGAATTTTGTTTACAACATTATAGATAAATGCTAACCATAACAAACTTATTATTCCAATGTTATATTTTTTTTGCAGGCGTGATAGTTTCATCACACATAGGGCTTTTTGTGATGCATTAGCACATGAAAATGCAAGACACCCTTCAAACATGAACCCTTTAGCAACTCATCTATTTTCCACAAGTCACATGGGTTTAGCCCTAAACCAAAATCAACAACCTTCCACAAACAACAATATCTTAACCCTAGGTAATATTCCTTGTACACCAAAATTTGAACATCATTTAATCTCACCTTTGCATGGATCATCATCATCATTTGGTCAACAACAACAACAATCACCTCAACAACAATCAATGTCTTCATCACCTTTTTTTATAAATGATCCAAATCAAACTTTTCAACAAGACCATCTTCAAGGACCATTTTCAAACAAACAACTTCATCTTCATCATGGTCTCATGCAACTTCCTGATCTTCAAGGTAATACCAATAATAATACATCTTCTTCATCGGTATCGCCGTTTAACCTAAGCTTCTTTCCTAATAGTAACAACACATTGCATGAACAATTCAATAATATAAGTGAAGCTCATCATCATCATCAACAACATGATCATCATCATCATGAAGGTTTTTCTTCACTCTTTGGTAATTCATCAATGCAACAAGAGAACATGTTATCGTCGCCGCACATGTCGGCAACTGCATTGCTTCAAAAAGCTTCTCAAATAGGTTCAACATCAACAACTATCAATAACAATGGTGTAGAATCTAATGAAGGAATAAGATCAAGCATGGAAAATGAACACAATCAACATCTACATGGTTTGATGAACTCTCTTGGGAATGGAAACACTTCAATATATGATAACAATAACCTTGGTCAGTTTCACAATGTTGAGGAGAATAAAAAGATGTCACAACAAAGTCTTGGTAATTTGTGCTTTGGAGGGTCAGATAAATTGACTTTGGATTTTCTTGGTGTTGGAGGAATGGTGAGAAACATGAGTAATAATACAAGTGGTGGTGGATTTTCACAAAGAGATCAACAATTACACTCAATGAGTGCAATGAACAACATGGATCCTAAAATGGAATCAACACAAGGGAACCAACCTTTTTGAAGCTCAACAATGAAATAAGATGTTGGTGATATAAATTACTTAGGGAGAAAAAAAAATGTTTATCAACTTTTTCTATGTTCTAGTTTATGCACTCAAAAACAATATGTCCTAGTTTTAAACTTTTTTTTTTTACTTTTCTTTTGTAATTGACAATTGGTATTTTAGTTTATTAATTCTAAATTCTAAAATGTGCAATGCATGTATATCAAGACATGAAAATCCTTGGAACTCAGTAAACACTTAGACAAGAATTATATTTACTTCTCTACAAAAACAAAGTCTAGTTGCTTCAACCAAGCAACTGTCTGTCTTATCTTTGAGATTATTAAGTTCTGGCAGAGTATTGTGCTTCTGATACATTTTTATTTTCCTAAACTTTTTCTTGTTTTTATATATTAAAAAATCTAAGCAATTGTCCCTCTAAGTTATTGTCCATGTCAATCATCTCGAACAATAGAATTCATTAAAGATGTACTTAGTAAAAAATGGTCTCTTAAACACATTGGATTTTTTTAATGTCGAATAATAAGCAAAAAGAACAAGAAAAAAATCAAAGTACCAAGGGGTGTCAGAAATACACTCCTCTAACACCTAACAACCTTTAAAAATTAATCTGTCTTGCCCATTTTTAGTTAAAAACTGAATTTTACAATAATAAGTAGCAAGATCTACCTTTTGATCAAATAAACATTTGACAGGGCTTCTTCTTGTGTTAATCCATGTATTTATCTCAATTCTCAAATACACCATATTCCAATTTTCAGTCACTTTCTCAAGATAGTTCCCACTCTTCATTGCCATTAAAAAAAATAAAAAAATAAAACAGTTTCCACTCTTCCTTTGGCAGTGATAATTCAATTTACTACTGTTACATTGAATTTCATGAGGTAAATTTAGTAACTGTAAAAGCACGTGGTAAAGCCAGGTTCTGTACCATAATATGAAGCTGGCTCTCACTTTCTGAGAATCTTCACATGTTGGCTATATTCCAAGGAATACGACAAACCCTGATTTCACTTCAGTTTCATAATATATATCCTCCTTTCAATATATTCATCATATATAATATTGACTACTCAATCAAATTTGCTCTTATAATAAAAAACTACTGTTGCATGTAAAAAATTAACTAATGATAAGATATTATCATTCTTCACCTAATACCATATTTAACTATAGAAATTAATTTGCATGCTATCAAAGTTTCAAAAGTAAGTGATTGCTACGTGAAAGAAACATGCACATAATTAATTTTAATATTTGTATGTTGACATTCTTAATTATATAGTTTTTTCGTTATGTAATTAGATTCAAATAATTCTAAAATTATATGATATCGACGTATAAATATCAGTGTTGTGTCTGTTTAAACATTCAATAGCTTAACATTACATATGATTATTTAAATTAATTTTATATTCCTCAATTATCATATGCATGTTGACTTGTATAGTACTTTTGATGAATTGTGAGTAATCTCTATCTATCTGAAGAGTGTAACTACTTGCATGATAACATGCACTGTAGTTAATGTACTTCCTTAGTCAAATATCGTTAATGTTTGCTCTCATTTCACGTCATATATATATATATATTTATTTATATATTAATTTTTCAAAGTTGTGTTGTGTCAAAAAAAAATGAGAGTGATGATGGGTGACCGTACTGAGCGTGTCCCAGAAGAAGCAGAAATAAAGTTACCTGTAATGTTCGTTATAGTAATTATAGGTAAACATTATGTGACACTTTGTCACATGTGTTGCTCTTTTTTTCCACATTTGGGAATCATTTAGTCCGTGACCAATAATCTCATTAATGCTACGTCGTTTCAAGTAGACCATGATTTTCCACATTGGCAAAGTCTTACTTGGAGAGATAGGGTATCAATATTACTATTTTGAATTTGCTTAAGGGAAGTTAATTGTAAGACATTGAGGTTAATTTTTAACATCTCAATCTGTAACCAAATTTTCACCCGTTTTTAAATCCAAATAATGTTTCCTTCTTTATATTTCAATGTTCTAAATCTCCACGTTATTTTAATGGGTTAAATATCCACATTATTTCTTCAAATTCAAATAGTGTTCCCTTTTTATATCTCAATGTTGCCTCTTTAGGTTTCATTCGAGAGAATCGTAATCTCTAAAAAAAAGGGCCGCAATGGGGTGGGGCGGGTTAGTTTGTCGGGTCTAACCAAGTTTTATTTTTGAAAAAAGTCTCGGCCCATTATACATATGAATCTTCTATTTTTTGTCTGTATTAGAAAATAAAACTCAATTAGCCTAATCTACAATTTGGGGTTTAATTAAAATAATGTGAATATATTGAAATAAAGTAGTACAACATCATTTGCAATATTATTCGTGATGAAATTCTTCGCGAGAATAAGCATTACCATTGGATATAAACTAAATACTTTCATTGATTTTATAAATCATGGATGTTTGAAGCTTTAAATGACAATTTTCCAAATATTCTTTGATTTTATACATTTTTCTCTCGGCCGCCACACACACCAATTAGCAACCCTAGTTTCTCTTTTGCTTTTTTCTTGATTCATCCATTTAGAGAGGGGTGATTTTGGATCAATTTTGATATGGAATCACCCCTCTTGATCATTTTTTAATTCTTTTTTATTCAAATAAGTGTCATACCCACATATTTTTAGGTTTTGTTTGAGTCTTCTTCTCCGTGGTTTTTTTCCTCATTTGGTGTTGTTTTAATCCTGTCTTAATGCGGAGTTTTGGTTTTGTTCCGTCTTAGTATGGTGTTTGTTTTGATTTCCCGTCTTGGTACGATGTTTATTTTTGTTCATATTTGCAGGTGTGCTTCAATCCAAATTCAGTGCAGATTCAATGACTTTAGCGCCGTCAACGTTGCAGATATGGAGGCATGACTATTCCAGACATTTGAATTTTCTCAAATCAGTTGTAAGCTTTGTCATAGACATTAGGCCGTTTTATGCTATTAACTCGGATGCTGTGAGCCTGTTCGCAGATTCGTCCCTATTAGTTTTTAGCGAAATTGAACTTGTAATGATTTTGATTGATGTATTCCCATGAATTTGAATGAATGAATATTTATGTTTTTGAGTAAAAAAAAATGACAATTTTAATTTTTGGCCACCTTATTGGTTTATAGTTTGATTTCCAAGAATGGTTTTAAATTATTTTATTTTATTTACAAATTTGTATGATATTTTTGCGAATTTTATAGATTTTTTATTTAAATTTTATTGGCGGGGCACTCCCGCAATCCTCCACGAAAAGGGGCGGGATGAGATTTTTAACCCACCATCAATAGTTAACCCGCCCCGCTCTGCCCCTTCTTAGGCGGGTTAGTAACGGGATGGGGCGGGTTGAACCGTTTTGCATCCCTAATACATATGTCTTGCTCTCATTGATAATTAAGAAACCTTCAAAGTGCTTCATGTAAACTCATTTTTACTAGAGATTAGCTACGAATCAGCTTCAAAAGTTGTCGTAGCTATCCATGTATTTTCTTGTAGTGTATAAATTTTCCATTTAGCCACGGTCCAACCGTGGCTAATTAACAAATCAGCACACTTTCAAAAAAGTGTTCCTGTATTGTAAATTTAACATATCGCACACTTTTGAAAAGTGTACTGATATGTAATTTTTTTTAAGTAAAATATACTAAAGTAACGTAAGGGTAGAATGAGAATATTTAAAAATATGTTGGGGTAAAGAGATAAATGTAGGGGTAGAAATTTTTTTTTTCTAAATTTGAGCATAAACCCGAGACCCAACTCGAAACCAATATAACCGCCCGTATACAACCATTAATGCCCAATTTTTTACAATTGTAGTTGTTTCCCATGAGAGAAATAGGCACAAACCCACCTAGTGAGTGCGGACTCAACACTTTTGGGATCAATGCACCAAAATAAGTAGTAAAAGCTATGGGTAGTTTTGCATTGGAGTGGAATTCATTAAAAAAAACGACGTAATATCATCACTAAGTGTTTCCCATGAGGATTTGAGAAAAGAAAAAATTGAATCATCCGGCCTCCAACTTTTGTTTCCATCTGAATCCTCCACCACTCCCTTCACTTTTGTTTCCAATTCACTTCCGAGAAAAGACTTTTAAAGTGCCTAACCACTTCCTCACGAATATCTTGTGGTTTTTCGATCCAATCCACGCCTTTTTTAGCACCACAATTGCATTTGATTTCGTCCAGCTATTTATAAAAGCATATAAATAACCCGTGTTTGCATCTCCCTCTTTTAACCACCACGATCTTGATCTTTGAGCAATAAGACTCTCTTTGCTATGTAATAGGATTCTTAGCTATGAGAAAATCGATCTTTATTTGGAGTTTTTCTCACTTGATAATCCTTCTTCCTCCCTCTGTGTATCCATACTATCAATCTCTTGAGTAATGGTCGTCACTTTGTGTCTAACTCCCCATAAACCTCTTTGTGCCACCTCTTTTTCACTACTTATAGAGCTTTCAATTTTTCTTTGGCAATGTGGCCCTTCCAACCTTGTACCACTTATGAAGACCAACTCTCCTCCACAATGTCTTTGAAGCTACTATTTTTATTTTATTTTTTGACAAATTTGAAGCTACTACTTTTTTATCCAAAAGTTGCTGATTCTAAAAGGCTTTGACCCCTAATCAAAATTAAAGTACTGTAAAATAACTAAACAATAGTTTGAAATATCTATTGAGAGAGCTCATAAATTAGTATCACTCCGTTCCACCATCCAATTAGGAGAGAATAATATCCGATCCAATCTAAGTGAATTTTTTACGGAACAAAGGTAAATCAAGGAGCCCCAACCTAAGAAGAAAACTATTGAACCACTTATATTTTAGAGACATTTGCCATGCAACCACTGAGTTAGTCCTTCTCCTTTCCTCTAGATCCCTAATAAAGTAAAAATTCCTTACCACACACCATAGGTTAACCAACATATTTTGTTTCACCACTAAAATATACACCCATAACCTTTCTTACCAATCCAGTCGCATAGTACATACACATTGATAATTACACAAACTGTTGTATGTACCCCCCACTCTAAGCAAACACCCATATAGCCTTGACCTTGAAAAGAATTTACAAAGTTGCCCTTCGTTTTATCCCATAGTATTTAGGTACTCTTTGTACCTTTTTTTATTCTACTTTCCAATATTTATATATATATATGAGACGAATCTAATGAGAACATTTTGCTATTGTTAGAATGAGAACAAATATTTGTGATCTTCCGATACAAACTAATTTAAATCAACGATTCTTGTTATTTTTCCTTAAATGGACGCACGCTATGCAATCATCTCCTCCATCTCACACAAAGTTTTCTGCCTCCATTTCACAACATGAAGAAAGATGATCGAACAATGAATTTTTCAAATGAAAGTGATAAATTTAGGCAGGCAATGGAAAAGGAGAACAAATGAACGAACACTATGCAACCATTAAATGAGAAATTTATCTATCAAATTGTATTAATTGTTGAACATTTTGATATTCAATAGTATTTCAATTATATGTTGTTCATCAATCATTTTCGTTGCCATTTTTATGGGGGATTTGGGATTTTGCACAAATTTAATTCGGCCAAATAAAAAAGAATTAAAATATTGATGAACATCATCCAGATAAGTATGGTATGCGATAGAAATTAGGAAATTTGAAAGCCTGGGAACTCGACGGATCGGTATGCGATAGAAATCACGAATTTGAAGGACATTGAGTCATTGATAAGTCGGTTTATATTATATATAATATATTTGCAATTCAAAAAAAAAAAAAATTGATAAGTCGGTGATAATGCAGGGTAAAAGACAGGTTCTGGAGGAAGAAAAGCGTTCATGTTCGTGTGTAATGCTTATTTATTACTGATATTAAATCAGATTTGTTGATTTTAATTAATTTGAATCCGATGCGATGGTCACAAATATTTGTTCTCATTTCTCACAATAACAAAGTGTTTTTACCGGAATCGTTCCCTATATATATGAAAGTATTTTTTCTTGTTGACATGTATAATGGTAATTTTCTATGCATAATGATACTATTAATTTATTAAGCTTTATGACTTGTACTCCAATTTATATAAAAAATCTCACAACAAAATCTATTACATTAAACAATTAAAATTTTAAAGAAAATTATTTGAAATCCTAATACCAATTTCATATGCTGCCAACTTCCATTGCTTTATCAACCTCAACACTGAATCTGTTTTCATATGCTTCCAACTTCCATTGTTTTATCAACTTCAACGCTGAGTTTGTTTTCATATGCTTCCATAATTTATTTTTTTTGGCACATAACTTTCCATAATTTTCTTTTCATAATTTTTTTTTGGAACATAACTTTTTTTTTCGAGCCTTATATACATGAAGATAATATTCCAATAATATAAATCCTCAATGTTGCTTCCGAAAACTGAATTAGATAGACTTATTCGGAGCCATTTTTTAATGGAACTAGTAGACATCCTGCAAAAAAGGCAAACTTAAAAAATTGTTAGTATTTAGGCCAAATAATAAAAAGAAAAACAATTAGTCTAGTTTCAAATTGGTTTATTTATTATGGAACATTTTTGTACTGCATAACCAAATTTTACTTACCTCTTCTAGTTTTAACTTTTTTCTAAGAATAATAATCTTTATTCAAGCTCGATCAAACAATTCAATTAATAAAACAGATATTTTATGGATATGGATTTCCTGCAGTTACTATCTCACTCATCCATTTTATTTATATCTTTTATTTATTTGATGACTCTTAAATTTGGACCAGTAAATTGCATGACTGCAGAGTCAATTTGAATGCACCAAATCCATATCCATGATTTATGGACCAACAATATTGTTTTATGAAAAGATACAATATGTTTTTTTTTGTTTGAGTTAAAGATACAATATGTTTTGATATTGTTCGAGAAAATATACAATGTGTTTGACTTAAAGCAATTTTAAATGTACGTATATATTATGAAAATGATTAATAAATGGAGTATATATTTTAATCTATATTTCATAGTAATGACTACTATTATTTAAAGGATTAAGTTTTTTAATTAGTTTTTAAAAATATTAATTTAATATAATTTATTTAAATGCATGTGTAAAAACAATTTCTATTACCGTCAATGCATAGAAATTATTCTCTTATTTAAATATTCAAACATGCATCTAACAATATTTATTTGGCTATTTGGTAAGCTAAATTATTATGTGAATTAATAGAAAGAAAATGACACATATGAAAGAGACATGAAAAAAGCATCTGAGTTGATAAGGGCAGAGACATGTTTGGTCCCATACCCCTCCCAATCAAGTTGAAGGACACTCGTGACTCTGCCAACCCAAAACTAAAAAATATCCAAAAATGATACCAAAATGAAAAGGAAAAGACAATAGAAGAAACAAAGTCCTGCACTAAGTTGCAGTCCCCCTCCATGCAAGATAACATGTTTTTGGTCACAAACTTATACCTTTTTATTTTCAAAACAAAATTTAATAGCTGGAATTCACACCTTCTCATATATATAAATACTCTTGCCTCTAAATATAATTTCCTTTTAAAATTTTGTGTCCTTAAATATTAATTGGCAGGCACATCAACTTAATAGACCACTTTTAATAAAAAAATAAATAACAAAAAGAATATTATTGTTTATTTTATTTTTCTTTCTATCCTTTATCCTAAATAATAATATAAAATTTTATATCTATTACTAGGGTCGATTCAACATAGTTAGAGAGATAAATAAATTATACTGGGAGGCCTTAGTACTAAAATTCTAAATATTACTAAAATCAAAGATACGTTAAAATAGTGTTTAGAAGAATTTAAAACGTTTAACTTTATCGATTCAACTAAAAAATCGTTAAAATTTAATTATCATATACTCCCTCCGGTTTCATATATAAGCAACAAAACAAAAAATTGGAAGTCTCAAATATAACCAAAAGTTACTATAATCATTATATTTATTATCAATATTCTAATTTTACCCTTAGTTTCATTTTATCTATAATAAATAATAATTTAATTTAAACAAAAAATAAGGGTAAAAATGAAAATGACATATTTTTCTTAATCATTTAGTCCACTTTCTTAAAATGTGCATTTTTTTTTCTTATATTCAAGACTAGAGGAGTACATAGTCAAATAAAAATAGCCAAATAGTAGGAGTATAATTTATAGCAAATAAAAATATCTAGGCCTTTTTTAATCTAAAATTTTGGAATATAAAACCTTGATTGGATCATTTGGCAAATGTGGGTCTATCTATTAAAAACAATTCCTTCAAAATTCAACTCATTGTCCTACAAACACAGTAGAACATGTTCCCTATCAAGCACATTTACCAATGAAATCTTACTTTAATCATTATACATAGAAAAAGTTAACAATCATAAAAACAACCAGTGATTTTTTTTTTGACGTACCTTTTTGTTTTTTTTTTCAACTGCATGTCCAACAAAGATTCACATCACACTCACTCAAAGTTACCTCCCACACCAAAATATCCATTTTTCTCAGTTTCCATGTTGCGTTGACCTCTTTGACTAACTCCTCCATTCATATTTCTCATAACTATTTGTCCAACTCCAAGAAAATCTCTAGTACTTAATCCATCATAACTTCCACCAACAACCTTTGTTTCTAATGAAGATGAAACACCAAAGTTTCTTAGTAATGAAGAAGTGTTGTTGTTGTTGGTATTGTTAGTGCTTGAAGTTGCACCCATTTGAGAAGCTTTTTGTAGTAAAGCTGTAGCTGACATGTGAGGAGAGATAGGACTTGTTTGGTTAGGGTTAGGATCACACATTAAGGAATTTTCTGAAAAGAAATTATTTGTCCCTTCATTGTTGAAATTATTTTCAGAAAACATGTTGTTGCTGATGTTGTTGTTGTTGTTGAGTTGAGACAATGATATTAGTCCTTGGAATGTTTGAGATGGATGGTCATTATGGTAATTTTGGTTTGGTTGTTGTGTGGTGAAATTAAATGGAGGGGTGTTAAGGGCTTGTTGTGGGGGTGTAGATAGAATGTTGTGGTTAAATTGTGAAATTCTTGTGTTGCCAAAACGCAACATTTCAGTGGATTGGTTGTTGTCGTTTTGGTGTGGAGGTATTTGAGATAAGGCTAAGGATATGTTGTTGTTGCTAATGTTTCCAAATAGGTGGGAGTTATTAATGGTACTATTAATGGTGATTTGGTTTGGTAATTGTGGTTGTCTTGAACTTTCTTGAGCAAGTGCATCACAAAAGGCCCTATGTGTGATGAAACTGTCTCTTCTGCAGCAATAAACAAAATATCACAAATTCAAATACAAAATGATCAAAGGTAGAAAGTATTAGTAGTTAATGTGAATATTAATGATCATTTTACGATTATCTCAAAGGGGATTTGTATTTCGTCACTTGAATAAATTATGAAACTTAAGTAGTTTGAATAGAAAAACAATGTTGAAGAGGAATACAAAATTCTACTAGGAGTTGAGTTTTATTTTCATATTTGTGTTTTTTTTAGCATTTTAAGAGATGAGTTTCTTTGTGTTTAAGGGTCTTGTGATGGGACTAGCTAGGTCTAGGTTTTATTTGATTTCGGTGTAACACTCGGTTATGTGGCACATTTAGAAGTCCCGTAATAAATTGATATTTTATGGTAAGACAGAGACCGTTGACTAATTTATTGTTTTGAAAGGCAAAGATACATAAAGATTGTTGAGTAATTGATAGAAAGAAAAAATTAATAGGAGTGAGTTTTTGGTAAGAGATCTACCGATTCTTGCACTTACTATGAGTAGGCGGTGGAATTTGTCGTTTGTTGGAGCCGGTAGTAGTTTGTGGGGTCGAATGAGACCATTTGGCATTAACTTTAGTTAAATTTGTCATCTCGGATGAGCCTATTTCTGGTTACTTCTTATGTTGGTTTAGGGGTTTGCCCGGTAAGTGGTTGTCCTACTTGAGTTTTTTTCTCCTTGTTGGTTTTTGCTGTTTTCAGTTGTGGTTATTTTTTTCTTTCCTATAGTTAGTTTTGTTGTGTGTTCTTGAGTACTTCTTATACCGCTGTACTCTTTTGATTTTCGTATCTAATATATTTTCCATTAAAAAAAATAGATTTTTTTATGTTGATATCAGCCAAATTTTATTCAAAATTGTTGGATAATATAAAACCATTCAATCTTTCATCCAAATTGGTATTTGGCCATATACAATTTGGGTATGGTACTTTCTTTGAGTAACATAGAAGGCATTAAAATTGTAAAGAGAGAATCTAACGGTTAATTTGTAAACAATGTCATGTTGTGTACTCTTTTGTTTGTATAGTTAAGAAGTACACAACTTGTAGTTCAGCTCCTTCAAGTTAAGTTCAATTGAAACAAGAGAAAAAGAAATACTAGTACATACATAAAATAGAGGGGAAAAGAAAGTGAGTTTGTTAGACACTGACATATTATCACGGAAACAGAAGCACTTGCAAGGGAAACTTAAAACACATCTTGCCAACTAACTAGAGAACAAATCTAGTAACAACATGTACAACATAAGACACTCTCTAATACTAGTACTCTATTGTTTGTAGCTAAATAGATAGAGATTATACATAAATTATAATTATTAAAAAGAAATTAAAAAAATATGTCAAGTTTCCTAAAATAATACAATTTTTTTACTTGAACAGAAAAAGCTTGTAGAAGAAGAGGGTTATCCAGGAGAACCGCGTGATTTGTCCTTGCTAAAGGATTACCATAACCATCGGGCAATTCCGATATGGGATACACAAGCTAATGACCCGGTAAAAATCTAAGAAATACGTCGATTATTTTATGAATGATTTAACCTTGTTCAGTATTGTAATTTCGTTAACTTAATAATGTCTTGCACAAAAACATGACCGGACAACTAGCTGGTTGAAAAGGGATTACACGCAGTAACTACATTAATGCAGTAGTTATTATCGATCGTTCGATTAACAATAAATGACAGAGATTAAAACTATGTTTAAACTACATTGATCAATCAGAACCGTCTGATTGCTTTTGGACGGCCGAGATTGCTTACATCAAGGTAATCCAGATCTCTAGCTGACTCCCTATATAACAATTACATCAAATGAATGTGCTAAAATAGAGGTGTTAATTTAATTTGGAAGTCTCGGAATAATTTTATCTTTTCTTCAAAATCATACTCGGCGGCAGATGTGGTCGACTCGCGCGATTAAGTATTTGTCTTGGCGTTGGTTCCTACGGAAAAAAAATTAAGGCCTCTATGTATGTTTACTAAATGGTTCTCAAACTCTTTGGATTGTATTCTTAGATAGTATTTGTTGTCTAGACCGGTAGTTTGGGTGGTTTCGTCTATTGTTTCGAGTTCTAGGGTGGATTTAGTATTAATTGTACCTTATATTTAACATCACTTGTACTTTTTTTCCAATCTTATTAATAAAAATTTAGTTTGTTGTTAATAAAAAATATAGAGGTGTTTTGTAGGTAAAGTGAGAGAAAGCTGAAGTATATTTTTTGTCGGTATATTTTTAAACATAAGATAAAATTATTTCTCTTTTGTTTTCTCCGTGTGGATTTTGATAGATTATTCACGTGGGGAGATGTTTCCTTCCATTTCACTTGGTCACCCTACAAATTATGAGAGCAAGATGACAAAGGAAAGCTTACGAGAGAAAGAGAGGAAACAGAATCTTAATCAAAAATATGGAAGCAAACCAAACTCTATAGATCAAAAAAGAAAAGCATCTAAGGCCTTTTCCTCCCTATGGGCACCAAATATCTAATAAACCCTAATCTTTTTCTTTTTTTTTTTTTTTTTTAAATAAGAATCTCCTACCAAACCCAATAAGTAATTCAAATCAAACAATTATTCCACCTATTACTCATTACTCGTGTTTTAAATTGTAGTTCTCAACCCCAATTATGGCCTAATAGAAAACTTTTCAACTTTTGTCTAATTAAATTTGGATATGGATCTCCTACCGCACAATGACCGCTTAGTGAAAATAATTGAAACTAAGTTTGGATTAGTTAAATTTAATTGTGATTTTCTACATAATATCAAAGATTTTGACACGACTACGAAAATAAATAATACCGTGATCATTCTAATTGTGTTTATAATTGCAATAAATAAGATGATGATGATTCTAATTGTGTTTATAATTGCATTTGTCTACAAATGCAACTACATATAAAGGATTTTGAAATCTTTACAACGACATTGCAATTGCATTTTTCTGCAATATAAATTATTGCAATCCGCATTTGTAATAATTAATTTAAAACCAATCTATCAACTATATATGAAATTGCATAGTGAAAGAATTAATTATAGGAAAATGGTAAAAAATTAATTAACTATATATATAAGTTATTAATAAAAATTTTTCCATTTTCAAAAAAAAAAAAACTATATGATAATATTACCTGGAGAAGAGAGTGCCACAATCACATCTATACTCCTTAGTACCACAAGTCTTAGAATGAGCTTTCCAATCAGATTGAACAGCATATTTCTTCGAACACTTTTCACACTTCCATTTTTTCTCACCATGTTTTCTAAAATAATGTTTCTTAATTCCAGTGAGGTCACCAAGTGCTCTAGAAGGGTCATGGTGAACACATGTTGGCTCAGGACACACATAAACCTTTCTCTTTGGCTCTTTGTTACTCTTTTGCTTTAGTTTCCAAGGCAAATTGTGTCCTCTTCTATGTAGTTGTAAATTTTGCTCTCTTTGGAACCCTTTTTGACACACTTCACATACAAATCTGTTTGTTGCCATTAGGCTCTTGGGAGATAGTGCTACCACTTCTGCATCTGGATCTGTTTTCATTGAAAAATGACAAACAAAAATTATTAGAAAAAAAAATCATTACTAGTATGATAAAAAATTATTATTAAATTTTTTAATTTAATTGACAAAACATAATAAAGACATAGATTTTCAATATATAATATACCCATTTAATTTAATATCAATTCAAATAAAATATTAGGGTTAAGAATTATATTAATGAAAAATAAAATAATTAACAATATGGTGGTCAAAATAAATAAAATATTTTGAGACATGAAGCCAAAAAAATGAAATAAAAATTAGGAAATTAGTGATATACTAAGATGAATTAAAAGAAATATTTTTCATAAAATTTTGAAGAAACTTGCTTGGTGTTCCAGGTTGGTTTCTTCTTTTCTTCTGTGGTGGTGGTGCAGTTGGAGTTGTTGATGATGATGGAGTAGAAGAATTTTGTTGTTGATTCATTTGATTCTGATCCTCTTCAGTGATTGTAAAGAAAGAAGCAGCTGAAAATGATGCTGCCATAGCTAGTAAAAAAATCCTCTAGAAATTATGAGATAGTGAAAAGAAAGAAAGAAAATGAAACTGAAGTAGAGAGATAAGAAAATAAAAATCAAGACTCCATGACCACTTGATATGAATTTTGTACTCTCAAGTTGGCTTATTTAAATGAGAAATTTCTAAGGGTAGATTCATTATGAATATTTTCATTGATTTGGTGTCATGCATATACACCAACACATATCACACATGCAATATTTCCACTTAGGACTATTTTTTTTCCTCACTTTTTTTATTATTTTCTGCCTTTTTATTTTTCTTTTTAAAACTTTTTTCCAGAATTTGGTGAATACTTTTGTGAGATATAAATGTTAGAAAATGAAATTTTAATTATAGAAATAAGGGAGGGTGTATGTCCTACGGTTTTGTGGACCCCAATATTTTGTCATGTAACGAGATATAGGATATGAGTAAGCAAGAAGAAACAGCTATAGCTATATACAATACAGTACCACACTGTCTATCTCTTTCTCTTTCCTGTTTAGCATATTCTGACTCACTCTAAGACAAACTTATGTTGATCATCACCCTGCCCCACTTAAACCTTACAAAAAATGTTAAAAAAGGAACAAGAAAAAGGGTGATGGATTTAAATTGAAAGTTGTGTTTAATTTACAAAAGAGAAAGAGTTACTAGGCTGAGTATTGATCGGTTTGGGTTCCGGTCAAAAATTATTAAATTAATGGAAATTACATTTATTTAATTTAGATTCAATTTTGACTTCTATATTTTCGATTTGTTTGGATGTCGGGTCGTGCAGGTGTTGGGTACGATGGTCGGTTATTATTTGAAAATCTAAAATTTCAATATCTCGTACACAATGTAACAAATGATAGAAGAAGTAAATGAAAAAATAAGAGGGTGAATTGCAGTTACTTTGTTTCAAATTTATAAATATAAAAATAATAATAGATTATGTAGAAGAGAAATAAAAATTAAAATAGATTTAGAAAATATATTAGAATATCTTTTACACTTCCTTCATTAACGTAAAATATAACATTTATCTCCTATATCAAAGATGAATAAAAACAACAAAGTGAAGAGTATACGAAATTGAGAGCGAGAGAGGGAGTGAAGGAAAAAAATTAATTTGCATTTTAATGGTTGTTTGGTTGATTTCAGTTAGGAAGAGATAGAATTTTAGATGCGGAAATCCGCCCACATGTAACCGTTCATGCCCAATTTTTTGCAATTGTTGACCCAAGACCCGACTCACACCCAAACAAATGCTTCAATTTGTTGTCGGTTATATCAATTTTAAATCGTGCCATGGGTCGGCAGCCCTAAGAGTGAGTATTAGATAAAGTAGAATGATCTTTTTAGTTTTTGGATATAAAAAAATAGTTTTATTGAATAAAATATGTGTCGGATTAGTATGCATCTGAATAATAAATATTTCAGATACATAAATTTATTTAAATTTTTTTGTTTATATTCAAAAATAGAGGAAGTGGAATCTAACAAACTTTTGAGCTATTAAACACTCTTTAGATTAATGTGCAACAAGTGTTTTGAAGAAGTTCATTAAAGCAAAAATTGACGTGACAAAAGTGTTTTTTTTCTCTGTTTTGACAAATTGAACAAAAATTATAAAAACCACTAAGATATATTAAGTGTTAGTAAATGTCACATTAATTGAAAGATTTGATTTGATCAATATAAGAGATGATCGATAAATATAATCGATGTTAAAAGTCACTTGTGTAGTTGATGATCGTAGTGCAATGTGTTGATCCGATCCAGTAGAGCTCTTTCTCAATGGCCGAATTATAGTATCAAAGCTCGAGAGTAATAAGATAGTAGTAATGATTTGCGGACATAGAGAGACTCGCGCATATTAATATGTTGAAATATATATTAAGTTTGAGTTACGGGCTACTTTGGTTAAAAGAGTTTATGTTGAACAATATAACGAGAAATTCTTGCATGGATACTCACCTAACACCTCACTCTTACACACAATCAATTAAAATATTACACCTCATTAAAATTAAAATAAATAATATCATATATCTATTAACTACTAATGATTCTCCTCACTTACTTCTTCTTCTTTTTATTTTTTTCCGTTAAATCCTTTTCTTTTTTTTTATTAAATGGGTTGTTTGGTGAAGGATTTGTAGAAAAGCCATTGTTGCACCATGATCTTCTTCCTCCTCCGCTGCTTTTCTATGTTGTACTCTCAATTTTTCATTTCTTTTCTATTTAATTATAATTTTAAGAATGGTTAGTTATTTGAACTCACTTTTACAATGAAGGTTATTCATTCTGTGGATGTGATACAAATTGAAATATGGTGGTGAATGATTCATGAATGAGAAATTAAGGGATATAGTTTTGTTTTTATTAGCAAAAAAAGGATGGGAAATATAATGTGTAATTGATGAGGCGGTGGTGATATTTAGTGGGTAGTTAGTTGGAAGCAATGGGTTTGAGTTCGAGGGTTGTGATCGCTAAAAGAAAGTGGAGATTGGAGAAAGAGAAAATCTTTAACAATAATGAGAATCATTAGCAGTTAATTAAAAGATGATATTATTTATTTTAATTTTAATTTTAATGAGGTGTAATATTTTAATTGGTTGTGTGTAAGAGTGAGGTGTTAGGTGAGTATCCATCCAAGAATTTCTCGTTACAACTTACGATCTAATTTATTTTTTCAAAGAAACAAATTCATTTATAGTATCTCGTAAATAATGAGAAATTAAGAATCTCTCTCATATTTCATCGTCAGACTCTAAAAACTTGCTGGAAAATAAATATAAATTAACTAATTAAAGATGAACAATTTTAATTTGCTCTATATATTTATATTATCAACAAGTAAAGGTTTAACGATATTTACAAAACAATACTTTTTATTAAAATGTTTAACGACTTTATTTTATTGTTAAGAAATGGAGGATTTTGAATTTCAACTTCAGCCCTATATAAATTAGGGTTAAATATAATTTTAATTCTTACAAAAACAGTGATTTTCTAATCTTAGTCTTTACGTAATTTTTATTATTATATTTTTAGTCCATAAAAATTATTATGCACGTTATTTTGATCCATAAGGTTAAATTAATTTATATTTTTGAATGGTTTTTCGCAAGTATGTTTAGAACATCATAAAAAAATTACTCTAAAAAAATGAGCTAAAAATTTTATTTTTAGGTCATGATTTTCGTTATGTTTATCTTGAACTTTTGCGGTTTAAAAAATTCATATTTAATTCATATCATGTTAAAAAAATTCAAAATTTTAGTAAATAAACTTTATATGATATTTTAAACATGCACATGAAAAATCATTCTAAAAACTTAGGAGTTTAATGATAATTAAACAAATTTAGTTTTTTTTTTGTCAAGTAGGTTAGTGGCTAGAAACTCTACCCATAAAGTGGATAAGTGAGATGACCGGGATTCAAACTCTGGCCTCCTGCATATATAATGTAATGTCCTGTCAATTGGGCTAAGCTCATGGGACAAAAACAAACAAATTTAGTTTTAGTTGGAAATAAAATTATGCGTAAGAAAATACTTAATTATAGGAATTAAAAATATAATAAATTAAGTATGGCCTAAATTTAGAAGGTCCATATTTTATAGGGACAAAAAAAAAATATTTAACCTATAAATTATGATGTTCCTTATCCTAATGGACAATAAATCAATCTATTTAATCCAAAGGTTTACTATCTTTTGATAATATTTTTTTATATACCTTAATAGCATTCAGCATAAGGATTGAGTATAGAAATCCTTTCAAACATTCTCATGATATACCTATATCTCGTAATAATATACTACTTCGATTTTGAATATAAGGAAAAAGCGAATTTTTTGGTTAATTAAATAATGTACCTGGGCCAAATAAAAAGAGAAAAGAACAAAATAATCATACCAACAAATAAAGTCCGCAATAAACTCTAGATTCAGGCTTGTCTATTCGCCTCACATTCCAATTAATTCATAAAGACATGTGAGATGTATCACCCTCAGAGTGAATGTTATACGAATCTCCAAACTTCTAGTCAATATTTTGTTCTTTTGTTTTTTAGTAAGTTAAGGGGTGAAACGTTTCTCTTTCCACTCAGAGTTGTTTAAGAACTTGAATGTCCGCTTTGACCACTTCATCTAGATCGTCATCATACACTATCACAACATTTTGCGTTTCGGGTATAGTGCATGAGGAGACATAAAAAATCATTGCATTTGTTTGTTTCGGCTCCAGAACTTCAAGAATAGCATGATCAATCTGTTGCAGCACGAAATTAGTATTTGCAATTTCACTTTAGGCTACTTCATCTCTAACGTTATGCAAAATCATATGAAAAGATGTAGAAGCCATGTGGACCGATTCAGCTACAGACTTAATGATTTTATCATCCAAAATTATGACAACAACAAATTTTGGCTTCTCTAATATCTGCAAAACTGGTATCTGTTGTACCATTTCCATCTGTTTAGTTGCATTGAATGGTTCTTGCGATATTGTTTCCATCTATTTAGATGCATCAACTGCTACATGTATTAATGTTTCCATTTGTTTAGGTGCATCCAGTGGTACCTGTTGCCATCGATTTAAGAGCGTTAATTGCGTTTTTAGTTTAATATGATATGACACCTCCTTCTTCTCATGATCCATGTTCATACGAACAAAGAGGAATAACCAATCGATGAAAGAACATGAAACCATTATGTTTCAATAGAGGTACGAGATACAGTTGGGGCAATGAAGTAAGTGAAGTGGTTGGATTTTAAGAGTTGTTCCAACCACTGCTGGATGTGATTCCAAATTCCTTGGGGGTGCAACCACTTGCAAATAGTAAGTTCATGTCCCATTACTCTACAGTGGGGGTAAAGTGTGGGTAATAGTTAGTAAACAACTGTCAATTTAAACACGTAATCGTCGAGCTCCACCATAATTTCATCAAACATTCGACTTGAGAGATCGATATCCACAAAATTAAAATGTGTGCATAATGGCCAAATGCTCTATTTTGGTTAGACTCATCAAGTGAAAGCGATGTTCCAATAGCACTAGCAATCCCAAATAATATACAGTGGAGTCAAAACTCTTGAGGCAACTTTGTAAGGCGTATCCAAATTTGAGCATGTTTTGTCTCTGAGTGTAGGGTTGAAGTCGTTAATCCATTTGGACAAATGTAAAATACATGGCTTGAGATTCATTGTTCCCATTGACCATGCTAAGGGCATGTCTTTATATGAAGTAAACTGAAACTCATAAAATCCTTGCCCTAGAGATACCATATGCCACAGACAACTTGTTTTACAAAGCACGCTCAATTTGGCCTTTAAATCGCCGAATGTAACCGGCTTTTCTCCTTTGTTAAGGACCAATCTTCCATGAAGATTTTCTTACAACCGGCTAACCCTTTTTGTATTCTTCTTGTCTTATTTTGATGCACAATGCATCTCCCTTCATCGTCGGAGATTGGAATGGGCTGACTTGAACATCACATAAGTCATGAACGATTTAAGCGAACGAATGAAGGTGAGTAAAAATATCAACAGCCTTTGCTGGAGAGAGAGAGAGAGAGAGACGGGGGGGCATACACGGCCATCGACAAACGCAGTCATGCCTAGCAGAGCTGGGCTATAAAATTATTATTGTCTCCGATGAGTTTAACTGCTTTTGACACCAATTGAATTACAAATTATATGTTCGAACTCTCTTTTTATGATCCTTTTACCTTTTGTCAAATTATATTTTATTATGACTTTTCAACAAAGAACCATTAGTTGCTGCTAGTTTGCTACAACTTTCATTCTTTGCTCCTAGTCAAGTCAAAAAGTTGTTTACAACAATGTCCAATTATGTAAGTATAAATATCAATAGTATTATGGTCACTTTATTTTGATATCCAATAAAAATTGTACATATAAAATTCTTGGGATTTCTTTCACTCTACATCTAAGTCTGTACGGTTGTGTGAAGAAATTGAAAAGAAAAAAAAAAGTGAGAAAATTGAGTGTATAAAAGAGATAAAAAAGATTTTAAATAAGATAGGATAAATGTGTTCTTCTCTGTTTAGTTGGATTTTAAATAAGATAGGAATAAATTGTTCAGTAGTGATTAACGTTGAACTTAGTAAGGATAACTACGCTTTGATAAAACGATGATGACATAAAACTTGTGCAACGATAAAAAAAGAAATTCATTATTTCTTAAATATGTCAAAATACACTACCAAAAATACGAGGCAAATTGAGAAAATGTTTATTTCAAAAAACTAATCGTTTTTTTAATGAAAATGAAAAAGAAAACTAATACTTGCTAAAAGGAGAGGGTGGCAAAAGTTATTTTCGGGTTTTTGAGCAATCTATAAATGGTCACCATTTTATCCGGATTGAAGAGTGTCTGGTTCAGCACAACTTGATAAGTTTTGAATTTGATAGCATACCAGTACAAGACTAAGCTCTTTATTAAGCTAATACCTCAAATTTTCCAGCTAGTTAATTTATTTATTTTTTAACCAAAAGAGGGTAGCTAGATAAGTTTAGAACACCCTGCAGTTCGATAGAAGTAGGTGCAAATTGCAACTACTATGAACAATTATATCAATTTTCATCAATTTATTAACTGTTATCATTCACATAACTTTGATTTACATGGAATGATAAACTAATTTATTACCATCTTTAAGGATGACACTCGCACTCGTTAGCAAGACCCTTAAATTATTCGTAAAGACAATACAAACAAAAATATTTTGTATAAATTTTCATCCCTAGTAGTGCTGTCACAACCAGATAATATATTCATGAAAAAATAGCAAGTGCTAATGACATGATATTCCTTAAAAAAAGACTATATTTTTGGAAGTTTAGATCAATATAACATATTTTGTTCGAAAGTGTACTTCTGCATAGTACAAAGTTCATATTATTTCTAAATGCAATCTGAGGTGATATTGGGGGTGTAGAAAGTTCTTCCTTTCCTTGAATGTTGTCGCGTGTCAATAATGAATTTGTTTAACGTATTAATAAAAGGACGAAGATTCTTGAAGTACAACTTAGGGGAAAAACACAAATTCATAAGGAACTGAGAAAATAATAAGAAGCATAACAAAATAGCATAATAATGTTAGCTTGTGATGCTAAAGATATACAAAATCTACCTCAAAATTGAACATGTGCCTTGCTGGAAAAACATGTCTTATTTGTCATTTTCATGAGGTTCTTATTTGATCACCATCCAATAGTTCCTTTATGCCAAATTGATGCAAGTTTTCATACATTTTCTTCCATTGGTTAGCCATCTTCATTGTCCTTTCGTACTCATGTTTTAGTTTTTCTATTTCGATTTCAGAAGCAGTGGCTGAACCTTGTTGCTGAAACATAGATGAAAAGAATGATAAATCAGTTAGAATTAGGTAATAAAGCTATCTAATGCAGTACAATAGACAAAGATATATGACACTAACTAGGATAATAATTGGAAGAGAAAAAAAAAAAGAGGAAGCAATTGAATGTGTGTCAGCATATGTGTCGGTGTTAGACACCAACAAGGATAATAATCTGAAAAAATGGAAGGAATTGAATGTGTCATGACATGTGGTGGTGTTAGAAGCTGACGCATGTCAAATACCATACACGTCTTCAATTTGAAGTGTCGGATAATAATTGGTAAAAATGAGAGCAATGAATGTGTCACCACTTGTATCGGTGTCGAACACTAACACATGTCAGACACCAGACACAACTCCAACTTGAAGTATCGGTGCACGTAGATTCTATTTCTTTAAATTAGAAAATTAAAATAAATAAAAGAACACTGACACACAAACCTGAAGTTCTTTAGTGTGAATAGATATCATATTAGAACTGTGGTATGAAACATCCATGCATTCCCTGCTACTCCCTAGGCTGATGACAGTGTTCACATCTGAATCTTCATCTGTTGAATTTGCATATTTTTCTAAAGGCTTCTTTTTTGTAGATGCTTGTAAATTAGAAATAGAAGATATATGATTACTTGGGTCAACTTCTTGTCTAACAACAAGAACATTAGTTATAGGTCCTGCAACATCCAGAAACAATAACATGTAAAAAATGCATGCTTAAGAAGACTCAATATTGAAAACTAACATGATTGATATATAAGCATTCACATCCATTTATATAATCATTCAGAGTATATTGAGGGAAAAATCATTCATCTGAGTCAAAGGGAAAGGATATAATGTAGCACAGGTAGGTCACAAGGAAAAGCTTGCGCGCACACAAAAAGGAGTAAGCATAGTTATCATATCCAATATTAGTTGCTATAACATACCACACATTAATTGTTGTTAGCTCACTAACAAAGTTTATGCCATACCTTTAGCGTGTTTAAACATGCGGACAATGTTGCGAGTTTTAGCATTCCAAACACGAACTATTCCATCCTCGGACCCAGAAATCAACAAATCTCCAACTTTGCCATATGTTAAGCAAGTAACTGCCTTACTGTTAAAATATGGAAGTTTATTAGTTGAATGAGACTAAACTATTCAATTTTACACAATATACGTAACGGAAGCAATCAATAGAGAGAAAAGTGCAAAAATAATAGATACCAAATGAGACTAAAAATGAAAAATATAAGAGAGAACATTAACAGGTCAACATGCTCAAGATCTGGAAAACAAGAAGAGACAAGATAACCTGTGGTTAGAGAATGAACCGATGATATGCTTCCCATAGTTGTTAGTAGTAGTGATTCTTTCGGTGTTAAGTGCAGCTATATATATATTTCCATCGCTGCTCCCAGCATAAAACACGTGTTCAGCAGGATCCAATGCAATGGCATTAATTATTGAAGGAAAAACTATGCTTCGAAGTAGTGTTCCACTAGATAAGCTCCATACCTGAAAAAGAAAATAAATTAGAATCCAGAAGCAAGGTCCATCAATTGCAAAACATACAAAGTACAAACAACAATCAAGCCTTGCACAGCGTTGTTAAATAGCGGCGCTATAGCTTAGCGGAATGTGAACAAATTACTACTGTTCTGCGATAGGTTGTTTAGTACAAAATGTTGTCAAGTAGTGTGCATAGCAGATTTGAACAAACCACAATTGACAACACTGGTCTTGCCCCCACAAAATTGGGTCAGCTACATTATATTGAAAAACATGATTTCATATATATAAAAAATGTTATGAAAACTTCAGTATGCCAAGGTTACAAATAACCATAATGACCAAGCTGGCAATGGTAAACATACTTCTAGTGATTATCTATTTTTCTACAACAAAACAGTGACAAAAAGAATAAAACAAACCTTACACGTACGATCGTCTGATGCTGAAACTATAATTGCACTGGATCCTCCATAACCAATCACAACATCAGATACACGCATGGTGTGCTCTGAAAAACTATACTCGTAAAGATTTTTTGCTTCCCGGTTACTCAAACCATCGAATAATCTGAACCATGACATGCAGAGTAGTGTATGCCATAATGGTTAGCACTGCTAATACCTAAGCAGTATATTATACCAAAAAAAAATAAAAACTACAAATATTAGAGAGACAACGATGAGTATATCAAATACCTGAAAAGAGACCAAACTCTTACATATCCATCTTCAGAACCAGATATCAGCAATGAGTCATCTTCAGAAAATACCAGGCAAGTGATGGCCCTTAAATGAGCATGCCACTTCTTAAGCAATCTGCCGGTCTCAACCTTACAAATAACGCATGCAACTCAGTTCAGTATAGTACAGTCAGTGTTACGATTAGCGGATTACGGAAAACAGTGCAACACGAGAAATAAGCTATGTGAAATAGCAGATAGCATTGCAGGCTAAAAGCTATAGTGGTTAAAACTTGAAATAATAAGTCAATAACATATAAAAAAAGACACAAGGCATACAAATTAAAAAGGTAATGGAGGTAGAGAAGCACAGTTTATATATTGAAATGTTTACATATTACGGAGAATAAAAGAGTAATAATAATTGACTCTTATAGAAATCGGTCATGTTTAGCACACATGCACATTCTTTAATTTATTATTTTTAAAAATAGGGAAAATTACACTGACCTCCGTTTAAGTTTTTCTTAAACAACACATAGACCACCTCTAGTTTAAAAATGAACACTCGTTTCCGTTATTAATTTCTATAAATGACACACACCTCCCTTGTAAGTTGACTTCATTAATCTCCTATTAACGGAAGTTTGAGTAAGTCAGCGGTTTTTTTCCCGATAACTTAGTAAGTAAGAATGCTTCTTCTACAATAAGCACAAATAATTCCCTTGAGGTTCAAGACTGCAATTTATGGTGGGGATTTCGTTCCTCCATGGAATTATATAGTGGTTTTGATGTTTGAAGAGACTATATGTAGCGATCCACAATAAAGCGGAAGATTATTTATTTTTTAAAATCAATATGATTTGATATCATATAGAGTATATACTTATTACTAGGTTAGCATTGCGGTTTTCATAGCAGATTCATCAAAATCTTCCGTTCTTTAGCACTATAGAGCCGCTATTGACAACACAGTACATTACAAAAAAAATGAAACAGAAAAACCATTTTCCCACTTTCAACATATAGTTTTGCATTACCTAATACGAGAAACACGGCATAAGTGTAAATTCATGTATTAAATTTAATATTAATAACTCCATTCATACAAAAAATTGAAACTCCTATTAAAAATCAAACATGTCTCGCAAGTAAAGCTTAGTTGGTAAAAGGCTGCATAGACATTTGATACACTGGAGCACGAGTTTGAACCCGCAATTCTGCACTTCTCGGCACTAAAGTTTCGCCGCTAAGCTCTTAAAGAAGGAAAAAAATAAAGCATGAATGTGTTGTAAACTGACCTCCCACAAGTAGATATCACCTGACAAAGCTCCACCAGCTAGATAGGTCCCTTGGTGATTACCAGCAAGTGGCTTAATAGGTTCAACAGGAAAGCTCTTAACTTCAACTTGAGGCTGCAAACCCATCATCATACAAGTAATAACAACATCATCATCCCTCATCATTTATCATCTAATTAATTTCTCAATAACAATGATAAATTAAAGTAAATCTCCATTTTTGTCCCTAAATGTGAGTCAGTGTCACTATAGTCCTGAATGACAATGCATTGAAATTTCCAAGACATCACAAGTACTCCCTCCAGTCTCATATGTAAGCAAAGATTATTCCATTTCAGGTTCATTGAATAACTTATGTATCTGGTCCATAATATGGACCAAACCATAATATAGTCCAGGTACATCAATTATTCAATGAACGTGAAAAAGAAATCTTTACTTGTATAAGAGACCAGAGGGAGTATTTTTGTTAATAATTTCATGAACTAAACTGACTATGTGAAAAAAAAATTCGACAATCTATCTAACTAACTAACCATCTAAATAACTGGTCATAACATGGGCCAGACCATAATATAGACTAGATACATAAATTATTTAATGAACCTGAAAAAAGTAACAATTGATTACACCGGAGGGAGTATGTCTTTTGTTAGTAATTTCATGAACTAAACTGACTATCCGAAAAGACATTCGACAACCTAACTAACTAACTAACTATCGAAAGACTCATTTGAGAACCAAACTAACTAAAAAATATATTGATGCTTAATTTTGATATATTCTTCAAGGTACTATAGTGACAGAATTTGACACACTCAAAGATTTTAATCTAATAAAAATTAACAAAAAAAAAATGAATGAATAAAAGACCTTGGAGGAGGACCAGAAGAAAACAGAACCAGAGGTAGAAGATGAGTGTTGAAGCTGAGAAGAAGCAAGGAAGTGAGGACCGAGAGAAACAAGGCCATGAAAAGGGGAAGAACATGATTTATAGCGTGGCTGTTCAGCACCTGTATGAATGTCCCAACAACCTATCCCATCATCAATAGAGGAAGATGCTAAAACAACCTCCATTGTTCAGTGCCAAGGGTTTTACGGTGGCGCGGCAACAAACTCCGGTACGTTTTCCGGGCAGTTGAGTTGTTCGGTGGCAGCAGCTGTGTTTCGTTTTTCGGTTGCAGTTTTGTTTTTTAATTTTTTTTTTGTTGTTAATGACGATAGGTCTATTCAAAATTAACTGGATTGGGCCTTACAAAATTGCTTTTTAGGCCCCCCTATATTACTCTTAGGCCCCCCATCTTGACTATTTTGCCCTTGAAACAAATTTGGATGTTATAATACAAAATTGTATAAGTTTGTATTCTAACTACCAAAATCATAAACCAAGTATATTTTGTAGCCTAAGTAACGAAGCAAGTATATTTGGTTTGGCAACTAACTAACCATGCTATTCACATGTAATCCTTGCGCAAAAGTAGGCATATATTTATAACATAAACTGCAAACTGCAATTTGATAACCACGAGCAATTTCGGTAGTTTTTTTATTATCTCCTAAACTTAATTGTTTATGTTTTAATGTGTGCTTTGTCTTGTTCCTTTGATGCCGTTGCGTTCTTTATTTTGCTCAGTTGGTGTATGTTTATGTAAAATCATGTTTCATTCTTCATTGATATGTATATTTATATGAGTTCATGTTTCCCCTAGATGTTTTCTACTCTTTCTTTATTTTGTTACATTCCAACTTTCTTATATTCATATTCATCTTTTTCTGCTGTAGAGCAATTTCATAATCACTAGAATACTCCATTGGAATTTTTGCATTTTGTGACTTGTGACGTTTGGAGGGCTTCAAAGCAAGGTCTCTTCATTCATAGAGGGATCCTACACTCATTTTGGAGTCATACAACAGGTAATCTCTACTTTAAATGTTTTTTTTTCTTTAGTTTTCATGGTGGTTTTGTCGTCAAATTGTGGCTTGGAAATTCATATACTATGCAATTTTGGTAGTTATGATACAAACTGGTTTTGTTAATTATGAAACGAATTCGTTTTGGTAGTTAAGATACGAAATGAGTTTGGTAGTTACGTACCAGAATTGGCTGTTTAGTATGACACATAACATATCAAATCTTTGACCTCTATAGATATTCTGGTTAGTTTGTTTTATGTATGAGTTCCTCATTGCTAATTGATACATTTAAGATATTCAAATTTTAATACGCTCTCTTGATCATTTTCAGTTACAAACCACTACCTTGTGCATCATAATATCTTGATTCTTTTTCTGATTGAGCAGGTACCACTTTGAACATTAGGTTCACGGATTTGTTGTGCTTGTATTGGAATGGCGGAACCTCCGAATGAATTGAATGCAAACATTGATGAATCTGACGTTGTTCAACCTAATGTTGTGGAACCCGACAATGAGCAACATAATTTTGTTGTTAACACCGCCAGCTATTTTTTTAATTGTGACAAGTATAAGGTGCGAGATGACATGATCGAATGGTGCAAAAAAGAGGCTGTAAAAGCTGGATTTACTCTGGTGATTGAGAAATCAGATAACGGTTCTTATCGAAGGAAAAAGTTTTTTGTATTGGGTTGCTCAAGAGGCGGTGTGTACAAAGAAAGGACAAGGAAATTAAAGAAACAAGACACAGCTACGAGGAAATTTTTGTGTCCGTTCAGGCTGCGAGGTTACTTTTTGGCATCACAAGAATGGAATCTAAGTGTTGTGTGTGGTGAACATAACCATGAATTGTCAAAAAATCTAGAAGGTCATACTCTTGCCGGACGTTTAAAACCAGAGGAGAAGGAGTGTGTCCAGGAGTTGTTAAGGAATTTGGTGGCCCCAAAGAACATTATGTCGACACTAAAAGGGCGAAATCCGGAGAGCAAAACTTCAATGAAGCAAATCTATAATGCGTGTCAAAGGTTAAAAAAAGATGATAGGGGTGAAATGTCTGAATTGCAACAACTTATGAAGTGTTGTGAAAGTCACAAATATTTTCACAAGTGTAGAACGGTTGGTGACTCGACAACTATACAAGACATATTTTGGGCACATCCTGAAAGTGTGAAATTGTTTAACACTTTCCCTACTGTTTTGGCGTTGGATTCAACGTACAAAACCAACAAGTATAAAATGCCTTTGTTTGAGATAGTCGGTGTAACTTCAACCGAGGAGTCATACAATGTTGGTTTTGCCTATATCGCGAATGAAAAAGAAGACGATTTCATATGGGCCCTCGAGACGTGTCTGAGTCTTTTGAGGAGTAAAGACACAGTGCCGAAGGTCATTGTCACTGATAGGGATAAGTCACTAATGAATGCTGTTGCGAAAGTGTTTCCAAATTCAACTGCTTTATTGTGTCGGTTTCATGTTTATAAGAACGTAAGAACTAAGTTCAAGACTCTCTGCACCGCAAAAGAACAAAAGATGGACCAGTTACTGAACACACTCGCATTTCGTTGGGAATCAGTTGTAGAATCAACTTCAAAAGAGTCATATATTGATGCAGTTGTTGAGTTCAGGAAAGAGTTTGACAAATATCCAATTTTTCTGAAATATGTTGAAACTACGGTTTTAGATCCAGTGAAGGAAAAAATTGTGAGGGCATGGACAGACAGTGTTATGCACATTGGAAACACTACAACCAACAGAGTTGAGTCTCAACATGGTGTGTTGAAACAATATTTGCCGGATTGTAAGGGTGATTTGGTCAAGAGTTGGGAAGCAATAAATCAAATGGTGTCAAACCAGCTAACTAAGATAAAAACGTCATTTGGACAGAGTAACACGGCCGTTGAACACTATTTTAAAGACCACTTTTTGTACACTAAGTTGGTGTATAATATCTCTAGGCAAGCCTTGCACTTTATTCGAGGTGAAGAAATTCGATCACGCGAATGCGGAAGGAATCGAAAAAAGTGTGGTTGTGTGATAAAGAGAACATACGGGTTGCCATGTGCTTGTTTAATTGCTTTGAAGATTGATAAAAAGCTACCTATTAGACTGGACGAGGTTAACACTCATTGGAAGAGGTTACAAATTGATGAAGTCGATGATGGGGAGGTTGACTGCTTGAAAGAGTGGAATGTAATTCAGGTAATTTAACACTTTTAATATATGAGATTTAACACTTTTTTTACAAAGAGATTTAACACTTTTAATTTAACAGTCATTGTGTTAATAACTTATATCCAATTTGCGCTTTTTGTTTTAGGAACGGCTGAAATCATCAGATCATGCAATGAAGTTGCAAATCAGGGATCAATTGCGGCATATAGCATATCCAGAAATTACATCGTTGACTGCACCGGCTAAACAGTTAGATACAAAGGGTGCAAAAAAGCGGGGAAAGTCAATTAAATGCAACAGTTCTACCACTAGATCTCTGTCTCATTGGGAGCACATTGATGCCCAATTTCCCGACTCTCAAGCATCACAGTCAAAACCATCAATTCCCAAAAGAAAGACTGCTCGCATTGGTAATTTGTCTCCTAATCCTATACCGTGCCGTGCAATTCCGTTTATTGAGTATATGCCAATGTTCATGCATTCATATATTGAGGATATTATTGATGTTAAGGGTGACGGTCATTGTGGATTCCGCGTTGCAGCAGAGCATCTTAATAAGGGTGAAGAAAGTCAAGGATTAGTTCGTCATAAACTTATTAGAGAGTTAACCATGTATAGGAAAGAGTACTTGAATATTTATGGTACTGAGAAACGTCTGCAATACATTTATGACGGTTTGTACCCTCCAAAGGCAATGCCTAAGAGTGGCATTGCACCAAAACAACATTGGTTCACCTTTCCAGATATGGGGCATATCCTTGCAACGGCCTACAACCGTGTTGTAGTTGAATTGACTAAACATGAGATTGGTTATTCTGAAACCTTTTTTCCACTGCGCGGTCGTCCACCGTTGGATCCATCTGCACGCATTATGTGTCTTGGTATGGTTCCAAATCATTTTGTGTATGTAAAATTGAAGGTTGGGTGTCCACTGCCTCCAACTTGTAAGGAATGGAAAATTCATCGGGCGCCAGAGGCTGAGACTTGGGAGGATACATTTTTGGATCGGATGACTGAGTTTGATGAACTGATGAAAAAGGTGAGATAAAGAAAAATGAAAATGATCCCATCATTCTGAGCTGACCAGTGTGACACGTTTCACACGTTTTGTGGTTGTAATTTCCCAACACTTTTTATGGTTGTAATCAAATAAAATTTATATAAATTTATGTTATGCATATTAAAACAAAAATTTATAGTGGTTGAAAGTTTATCGTTCGTATCATAATGTAGCTTAATGTTGTTGTGGTATGTACAACAAAGTGATTATCGAAACCTTACGAATCTTGTTCGATTTGATCTTATAGCCTTGTTGAATAACAGTTCAGCAGTGCTATATGTCGCGAGAAGCATATCACGAATCTTTCACGAAATGAAATCAATGCCTAGAAAATTACTAGTAACTTACGTATTCCAATTGTTCCAATTGTTTTTGAAGGTTCATGCTTTGCACTAATATATAGTTCATGCTTGTACTAATATATATCACTATGCCTATTTAGTGGTGTGTGTTTGTGAATGGATGTATTATTATTATTATTATTTGGTATTTTAAAATTTTGTTCTGCAAACCATCACTTTGGTCCCTAAAAATATAATTCATTATCATATTAATCTCTCAATGCATCGAAGTTATAAATACATCATCAATATCTCATTTGATAGTAGTTTTACATATTGACTAAATTAACCAACAAAGAATACATTAGAAACTAAATATAGTATAATAAGCAAGAATGTATAATAAGCAAAAATATTTAGTCCAAATTTGAAACTAAATATATTAAAAAAAATTAATTTATTTTTACATATATTTTAGGATGGAGAGAGTATATTAAACATATTTTAAACCAAGTCATTGCCCCTCGTGACATCTAGCATTTCTCATAACAGTTTCACTGGAAATATACCAGAAAACCATGCAAATTGCACTTTTCTTTGGTTCAGTCAGAGTAAACAATAATTCACTTTCTGGTGTTGTAGCCTACATTTTCATCCTACATAATTCACACATAACCCAAAATTATAAGTTATAATCTTACAAATCCATACATAACCAAAAAATAATTAACTTCCTAATGACTTGGATCGGCCTCTCCGGAGCGTTGCTTCTTCCTCTTCTTTTTCCGTTCACCAGATTGTCTCTTCCTCCTTATTCGCACTGAATATGTCGTGACAGGCTCCAAATCAGTGTAAACCTTTTGAAGTACTTCTCGTGCCTCTTCCAATGTAAGGTCACTATCAAGTTTTTCTCTAACCTCCGCTCGGACTGTCCTACAAATTTCAAAAACGTCACATTTGTCATTCGCATTGTCCTCCTCAATCAACACTTCAAGATTTGCTGGTCTTGCCGGATTCCCTTCAATTGGTGGCCATAACCTCGGATGCGAGACTCGATAAAACCATGCAATATATCCCGGATCAGTTTCAAAGCCATTTAGTGCTTTTGGCCCGCGTATTTCCTCGGTGACATAGTTATGAGTCATATAGTCACTAAATGTTTGAGCAATGCTAAAGCGATTCATACCAGCCCTTGCAGATACATCAGGGTGTCTGGGAATAGACTGCACATGTCCATATTGCCTGAGGACACGCTCAGGCAAATATGGACAGATCATAGCGCTTCCACACATTATCCAGCCAGTGTACCAACTAATATCTTCAAATGGGCGAGTTTCCCGGTGATCCTCATATGGACAGAACGTCACTTCATCCACCTCCATCCGATCTAACGTGGTCCTATGCTCATATGGAAATTTTGGGCCTTTCAAAGGAACAAATTTGGCCGCAACTGGATCCTCAGGGGTGTAGTTATTATCAAGATATCGCATTCCCAAGTTATTGAAATGCGCCATAATCCAAGCCTGCACAAAAACAAATCGTTGATTACTTCCCTTAAAAACAAATTGCTGAAATGCACAATAAAAATTCATAGTCATGCAGCTGAAAGATAAAAATAAGGACTATATAGTATATCTTTCTGAAAAGTTAATGTCAGTCATCATTCTTATACTAAATGAGACAAATAATCATAACCAAATTCATTCAAACTAAGTATACTTATCAAGAATGGATGCAAAGAACAAGAGCAACCCATAACATAGAACAATTATTTAACACATACCTGAAATAGACAATTGTAACCACCATGATGTCCGCATTTCGGGCGGCTTGCAGCATCCAAGTAGTTATACAAATATGCGAGTCCAGAAGCACCCCAATTCCATGTGTTAACTTCACTGAGGTCTTGCAAGTATGTTAGAAAAATGACATCTACATACTGACTACTTTTGTTGGTGAAAATAGTTGCACCGATCAAGTAGAGCAAAAATGCTCTAACGGTGCATTCCCTGTAGTATCGTAGTTCATCGTCTGACTCGATATTGTGTTCAGCTTGTAATGCGAGTTTCAAATTGTCAACATATATCTCCTCCAGCTTGGGAAACCCAATATGTGCACCTTTCATTTTAGCAAACTCTTTCCTACATGCATCTCTAGGAAAATTCAGATACTCTTCACACATATCTTCGCCTTCATCCGTTGGGCATGCCGTTCCAAGGTGGTTGAGCATTTTACCATTAATCGGAATATGAAGCAAGCAAGAGACGTCGTCCAGGGTGATGGTAATCTCACCAATAGGCAGATGGAAGGTACCAGTCTCGGGATGCCATCTCTCTGTAAATGCCGTCAATAGCCCCCAATCAACTTGATTGTAATTTGTCTTTAAGAGGGGTCGAAGTCCACTAGCATCAACAATGTCCCAAAACCACCGATAATTAGAGGCGGGTTTCTCAAAATCGTTTATTTTTTTCCCATTGTTCTTGCACCTGAGATACCGGTCGGCACACTGCAAAATTCAAATCAAGCACTTGTTCAGTGGATATGGATATCAATATCTAAAAACATTTAGATGCTTATTTCCATAAGTTCTCTAGGATAGCAAGTGAAAATAGGTTATAGCTTATATAAAAAAAAGAATTTGACTTTATTTTATTCTTTGTTACAGAAATACCTTATACATAAGAACTTATATGATAAGTGTTTGAACTTTAAGTGCTTAATTAAATTGTTTATTCAAAGAGTGCCAAAATAAGTTGTGTTGCTGACATATCTCACAAATACTTTTTTCTGGAAAGAAGCAAATATTATTAAAGAGATAATTATGCACAAGAAGTGCAAAAATTCAATACTCCAATCCAAGGCAAAATACAAATCAAAATTCCAAATAGTAAAAGTCTGCAACATGTCAACTTTCAGTTTTTTGATAACATATAGCTATGTAAGTACTACTTAGTTTTTCTATCCTGCTTGTTGTGCATTAGCTTCTGCCATGAACCTGCAATATGCTATGAAGATCATAGGTGGAGAAAAGATCATCCTTAAATGATTTAGTTTGCCATGAACTTGTTTTATTTTCTTCAAAAAAAAAAAAATCTTTTTATAACTTGTAACTAGGGACTAATGCTTATCATTTTGATGACATGCCTCAGGTTTTTTTATTTTATCTTCAACTTGTAGGGACTATTAACTAAACTAAATCAGTTCACTAGTTTATCATCACAGTGACTTCACAGGAAAAAAAAAAAGAACAATACTACAACATACATATTAATCCAAATAAGAAAACATTTCAACAATACAAATATGCATACATATTAATCCAAATAAGCAGACATATAACTCTATAACTAATAAACTTACTTCTCCTCTCCACAACGCGGCAGCAACATGCTTTCCAAACGACGGCAACAATGACAAGTCACTTGGACCACCACCATATCCCGTAATTGGTGGTCTTTCTACTGCTGGTGGGTTTCGTCCCCGTGTAGTTCTTGGATTTCTTTTTCGTGGAGGTGGTGGTGGTGGTTCAAGCTCGGCCTCTTCTTCAATGTCCCGTTGTTCGATTTCAGACTCTTCTTCAACTTCATCCATGTGTTAAGGCTCGTGTCTAGGCTCATGTTGAGCTTCGTCCACTTGTTCATGCTCATGTTGAGCCTCTGAAGTTGAAGGAGCTTGTTTCCCCTTGCCACGTTTTGGGATACCAGCTTGTCCCGCACGCTCTCTACATGTTGAGCTGTGTGCTAAACTTTGCTTTCCCAACCTTTGTCTCCCAACTTTATCTGACATTCCTAAAACAACAAAATAATGCTATAAGAACAATGCACATAATCTCCATGAAAAAATAAATATAGTTTTTAATTAAAGAAAACTGATAGCACCACTACAATGCCTAATTTGGTTTTTTGCAAATCGTGGTAAGCCTGTCTTCCATATATAAGAAAACTAAATAAGAAAAAATTGACAATATTCAATCATAAACATCATAACAGCATCACAAAAAAAAATTAGCAACATCATAGAAAATCAATCAACCCAAATTCAATCAAAAACCTATACCATAAATTCTCAAATCAGAATCACGAATTCATATCCCAAAAACCCTAAATAGTTTGCAACAATGAACATTGAGAAATTAGAGAAACAAAACCCCAAATTCATGACCGTGAGAAATTAAAGAGAAAACTTATTCGGAGTTTACGGTACAAAAATACCTTTTCTGTGACTGAGATGAAGATGAATGCTAGTTGATTGATGAAATTGTGCGTGGAGATATTATTGTGCAAATCGCCTGTTTAGTACACTAAAAGTCGCCCCTTTTTCCCAAAATTTAGGTTTTAATGAAACTGATTATGTTCTTCACGGTTTGTAATGTATAAAACGAATCGACGCATGAGGAGGTATTTTGTATTCTACGAAACGAATAGACGCGTTTTCGTAAGGTATAAAACGAACGTAAGCTAAGAGTTGTGATAGAAGTGGTTACCGTTCTGATATCTATGTGATGAAAGATGATATAAGAACACATTATTCTTCCTCTACAATTCAATAAGTCACAACACCAATAATGTTTCAAGGAGTGATGAAGCAAGAAAAGGTGAAGAGGTAGTGGAAGAGGTTAGCGTTTCAACGTTTCGTATCATCAGAAACGAAGTTATTTCCATTTTGTAATATAAAATCCAAAGTATCCTGGATCCAAAATTGAGGGTAGTTTTGGATTTTTGGGGGGCCTAAGAGTAATATAGGGGGCCTAAAAAGCAATTTTCGATAATGAAAATTGCTATTTAAGCTCTCTAACATACTCATCTGCCCTCTAAAATTTCCATTTTGCTATTTGAGTGTTGTGTACTTGTGAGACTTATTTAAATGTCAAATTAAAATTAAAATTATAATTCTCTATTGTGGATGTTCTAAAATACTTTAACGAAGATATTCATGTTGATTATATGTTTCTCATTGGGAGAGGTCAACCCCTTAAATGAATCTCAGTTACCTCGAGGGGATTAGTCTCTGCAGTTGCACGCGGAGGATACCTTTGGTTTATAAAAAAAAAAATTAAAAAGGGAAGATATTAATTTGAAAGAGTGTCGTAAATAGTGTTAATTAAAAGATACAAAATTAGAAGTGAAAATAAAAGTAATTAATTAAAAACTAAAAAAGCATTGTAGAACGGAGAGAATATTAGTTATTTTTGTTTATTTCATTCCAGAAGGGAGTATGTTGTAAGAGATATTTATGTCATTTTTAATCTGAGCACTCTTACTAAAAAATATCAATTTATTCTATGTTTTTTTATTCAATAAAGTTTAGGTTCATGGGTACCGTTGGTGTTCGTCAAGGGGTCTTCAAGCCCGAAGAGGTATTTACAGATCATACGTAAAATACCTCATCACATCAATAATAGACATTAAAATCATATTTTTGCTAGATATGAGTCATCATCAATTATCAACATAATTCATCTTTTTCTTCTTTAATTTGTAGCTTTGATTAAAATTTATATATAGCATGGAAACAAATTTGCGTGTGACGCAGTTACTGCTTTCATCCGTTCGATCATAATCAACTGTCAAAATTGTTTTAGGTTGATTTTTTCATTGTGATTTGGATCGTCCAATCTCATATCAAGAGTTGACATTTATTATTACAACTGTCTCATTTATGTACAGCAGGGAATCTTGATCTAGGATATATCATATATGATCAAAAGTATCCTTAGGTCTAAAAAAAATAGATGATCAAGTATCCAAGTACACCCCGCCGTACGTTGGACTGTAGATGCTTTATAACTTAAGTGAAGGCATGCATGCATAGTTGAACACTATATATGTGAATTATGCTTCTTTTTTTGTACAAGTGGTATTTTGTTTTTGAGACATGGTGCATGTATTGGTGCCAGTTAGGCCTGTAAAGTTACTATCAATTGTTCCATTAATTGATGATTTTTGTACGTTTGAACTTATCTGTATGTAGATGCTTCATGAGTGAAAGCATGCGTATATATACTCCTACATAGTTGAACATTGTAGCTAGGTGCTTCATGAGTGAAGGCAAGCATTTACTGTAATTAAGTTACTCCATTATTGTTTCCTTAATTTTGATTGTTTCAGTTCAATATCAAAACCTAGGGAATAGGTAGCCATGGAGTACACGCTCGTCTCATAAAAAATGTTTCATTCATGTTTTATTTATTTTTTAAAATCAAATGTATCCTCCGCGCACAACAACAAAGATTAATCCCTTCGAGGTAACTAAGATACATTTAAGGGGTTGACATCTCCCAACAAAAGTTTTTCCATACGCACCGTCCAGAGAAAAAATGGGATATGAACTGACAATGTCAAATAATTTTACACTGCCATTTAATACTAGCTAACCATATATTCTGTCAAATCACTCTACTAAACAACATCTTATAATTGTATGATGTGGAGGAATACCAAATTCCTATTAATTGGACATTAGTGAAAAAATAGTTTACCCTAACGTAGCATGTCCATTAAACTCTAAAATAGTTATCATAATGTAACATTTTTATTTTTTTCACCACTATACCTTAATTTATTAACTTTCACTTCATTTAACTATTTTACTAACTAATTTATCATTAAAATCAATACAACTAAATCATTTTCTTATAAACTATTTTACTAACTAATTTAACATTCTTTGATTGGTGTAATAATCCTTCAATGTCCTTACAAAACATATAAGGTATGGGTTTGTAAGGATTGGGTACTCCTTATAATCTAGACTTTGCTTATTAAAAAAAAAGCTAACTAATTTATCATTAAAATCAATACAACTAAATCATTTTTTTGAAAGAAGAAAAAGAAAACCAAAGATTTATATATTACTATTAAAAACACTCCACTTCGTTCTAATATTGATTTATATTATAACAAAATTGCTAACTATAAAAATATTCTATTTCAATTTGTGCATTCCATGTATTATTAAATGCTAAATTTTTATAGTTAGATATCTTAATATATGTTCAAGTACATCAATTATTTAATATAGCTATCAAATTATTTTTAAAATGTTTTTATTATAGTAGTGATTGGAGATAGTATACATTAACTTTTGTTGAATCAGAAAGAAATTGTATTGAATAAAAAATAATGATTAATTGAAAGTAAGTGTCAATTTTTTATATTAATTGCGGGAAATGAATATAACAGCCTTCTTATCTTTCATATCTACTACTCCCTCCAACTTCTATTATAAAAAAAATTAAAAAAGAAATTTATTAAATTAATTTTTTTAATGGCAAAATATATATATATATATATAGGGGTACAAGAAGTACCGCAAATCCCAAAACAAAAGATATCACGAGTACAAAAAACAAAACTCTCATATAGGAGAGTCGAGGAAAACACCAATAAAAGGAGCTAAGGAGGCAAGAAAACAGGTCACAACTCCAAGAAAATCACTAAGGTTAAGGCTCACCACGACACAAACTCTAACGGCTCCAACACCAAATAGGTTGTACCTCCCAAGAGCATGGGTTACTAGGGTGATTTGCCAGAAACCAGCTCCAAGAAATAAATTTCACTCTATCAACCAAGTATTCATTAAACGAAGTTCTCTAAAAAAAAATTAGATCGTTCCTGAAAAATCCAGAACAAATTTATTAAATGTATGATATATTAGTCCATATTTTAAATTAGATAATGAGTTATTCAATAAATTAAAAAAAATTATAATAGAAACCAGAATATTTTATAAAAAAATGAACTATGCCAAATAACAAAACTTAGTGATTTGGAGGTTTTGTAGTTATCAGTAGTCACACATTACCATATGTGGTTTTGTAGTTGCACAAGCCAAAGAAAGTTAATTAGCGGTCCCATTCTTATCTGATATTACTGTTTTTCCCTTAGCACTTTTCAGTGTTTTACCACACATATACAAAAAACACAAAAATAAAACTATCATCCTTAATTTAATGCACCATAGAATAAGATAACATAACACAGTAGTAATGATGAGATTAAATTTAATGAGGTTTGGACCGTTTCATACATAGACCATCATACCATTGGTGCAGAAAATTCAATCATGCACTTTTTTTTTTCCTTTAGCTTCTGAATTTTCCATCATTAATTTAAGACTGACAAAATTACAGATAAAAAAACAAGAGACAAGAGGAAAAATCCTGAGAAACAATCAGAGTCTTCTTAATTTCTATTCCTTTTGCCTTTTCCTTTTGTTGCCCCACAAGAAGAATACAGTTTCTGACATCTTTACAGCGATACATTCTCATTACCTATCTTCTCTTACAAATTGTCAACACCGGACACTGGTTGGTTGAGATTACTACTCCAAATGGTAGGAGTGTTCATAGTAGATTTTGTTGAGTCATGAGAAAGAGCTCCGATGATAATCATATTTTGTTAAGCCGTTAGAAAGAGGAGCATCAACCCAGGATCATTGAGTTGGATCGGTACATTGAGCATTGAACAACTATACAATTAACTTTGACGGTATATTTTACACCTAAAATTTTAAAACATTATGTTTATGGATCCTCTTATTTATTAAATGATAAGCCTCAATTCTTCCAAACAGTGTGAGGCATTAGGCTCTCAAACGTCTTCAACGATAAAACGTCAATCCAAACGGGACTAAGAATAATTACACAATCAATTTTCTTTTTATTTGTACTGTGAAGAGAATATAATATATTGAGAGTTACTCAAACCACCCAAAAACAAACACAAGATCAAATTAAGAACTAATATTATCGAAGAATCCATAGAAGCGGATAATTAAACTACTCATAAAAAAACAATGACCACCATGCTTTAAGCCTAGAATCCAACACCAAGAGATATGTTTGATTGCTTCCACCATCTCTTCAACAATAGGATTCCGAAAAGAGAAGATTATACTATGTATTTCTAGTTCGTCAGATAGACTAAACTGTCGCATGTCAAATCAGACGAAGTCCCTTTTTACTTTTCTTAATTACCACCGAGGTAAGAAGTAATCAATTCAAATAAAAATAAAGATTTAAAGGTACTACCATTGTAATTTCAATCCACTTAAAAATTGCATACCAAACCGCTCCGCCAAAAAATACACTTACAAAATAAGTGTTCTTCCGTTTCTCGATGAAAAGGACACCAAGGACAACTAAACAACTTCAAAATCAAAAAAATATGCGTCCTATATAAATTTATCCGGGTAGGCATCTTATGAAAAAGGAGTTTTCAAGAGAAAACAAGCACATTGAAGGAGCATAAGAATCTCACATAGCTCCTAAATATAAATTTCGATTGAGAGCTTTCTAAGTGTGTTTTAAGGGACATATTAAACCAATATCTTTCTAACAAATCTTTCTTCACTTGTTCGGAGTTTAAGAGTTAAAAGAGTTTGACGTTCAGAATTCATGTTTTTGCAAGGTGTAAGAAAAATAAAACTAACATGATAATTAACATACTAATAATTTGCCATTAAAATATACTCCCTCCGGTCTCATATATAAAAACAAAACAAAAAAATTGAAAGTCTCAAATATAAGCAAAAGTAATTATAATCATTATATTTATTATTAATATTTCAATTTTACCCTTAGTTTCACTTTTACCCATAATAAATAATAATTTAATTTAAAACAAAAAGTAAGGGTAAAATTGGAAATGACATATTTTGTCTAATCATTTGCTCCATTTTTTTAAAAGATGTGCATTTTTTTTTGTTTCTTATATTTAAGACTAGAGGGAGTATACTCCTATTCTTTGACAACCGAGACTACATTATCAACCTTTCTTTTACATCAAATACTTTCAACTTATCCTTCTTGAAAATCATGTTATTGACCTATACTTAACATGTTTTTTCATGAACTGGTTTTACCATTCAAAAAAGGTTGAGAGTGCAGTTTCTTGTCTGTTTGTCTTTCATTCGTATAAAATTATTCTATAATTATTAATGAATCTCACTTTGCTATGATGAGTTTCATCAAAATCAAGTAGCCAACTTATGTGTCCAATCATATGGTTTGAATAACTTGTATCTAAATAGCATGATTCATCTAAATCACTATCACGTTTCATTGCATCAGTTCCATTTGCCTCCACGGGGTTTGAAGACGAACCTTCTTTCATTTTCCATCTCCAAAGAATCTCATACATGTTTGGAGGACTCTGCATTGGATATCTTCTCAAAGTTTGCAACATCAACACATTGATAAATCAAGAACACACATTTATAATATATTTTTATTGGATTATTTGTGTGTCAATTAATCTTCGCGCTTCAGTTTTAATTTTTTCTTAGTTCTATAAAATACATTCTTCACAATATATGTGACTTTCATAGATATGGCAATGGGACGGGCTAGGGCCGATTTTAGCCCTCCCGAACTCAAACCTAACAGGATTTAGGTATCACTGTACCCGACCTGATCTCCAATTAGGGTGAAAAATAGAACCTCAATCATATATCCGTTCGGGTTTGGGTATCCCCACTATGCGCCATATCCGCATGAAATTTAAAATAAAAAAAGTACAAATTATAAGCACAAAAGCACACTGTTTCAACAATCTATTTTTTTTTCAACATAAAAATTGAGGAAATAGTTTGTTTGAGGCTAATATTAAAAAATAACAATAAACAAGTGAAAGCAATTTAAGAGATTCTAAGTTAAGCGAGATAAGAACATAATTTTGATATAAACGGAGCGGTTCGGGATGGTACTAGTGTCCCATTATCTGACTTGCCTCTGTCCTTTAAAATCAGAAAAAATGAAAATTAAAATTCTAACCTAGTCAATTCAAGATTTCCCCGTTAAAAAAATTGTCTTTTCAATACTAATTTTATCTTTCATTTTATTTTTTAGTATGCTTAACAAGTATTTCAGGAACAATGTTTAGCATGATCCAAATAATATAAATGAAATAATAAAAGGATTTCACAGTTTTCACTTAGATTTGATTCTCATTATTTAAAACTCTCGGTGGTCCTTTATATAAACAAACAATGTATTTGACTTATGGGCTATATACGTTTGTTACTCAGATTCTGTTTGACCCAGTTTTTTTTAGCTTTTTATTCTCTCTTTAATCAAAAGTTGGGCCAAACACATTTTTAGTAAAACTCTTAATCGTAAAAAGCAGATTTTTTCGATGTGCAAAATTGAGTTAAATGAGTTTCTAGGAAAAGAGATTGAAACCTACTTTAAAAAAAAATCTGAAGCTTTTTTTGCAAGGATCACGCTTCGAATCCTACTAAAGGCTCTTTTTATTATGTTTTTCATTTTTTAATTTGTTTTCATTTAAATATTATTAGTTGTTATTATCTTTTTTTTTTAAAAAAAAAATTTGTATAGATCTTTTTTAAAAAAATATATTTTACCAAACAAATTTTAGATTAAAAATAACTTTGAAGCTAAAAAACAACAATTACTAAACAACTTTTGCTCTTTTTTTGAAAATTCTTATTTTCACTTTTAGCTTTCAGTCAGCTTCTGAGACCTAAAAAAGTCGGGCCAAACACCGACCCTCAATGTATTTAAGAAGTAAATTTTCTTTCATGTAACACCTCTATATATTGTTGTTTCTTTTATGACTCATTTTAATTGGGTGAATTCATCCTTAAGTGGAAACCATACAGAAAATAAAAAGGAAAAAAAATAGGCAAATTCTATGGTACATGTGATAATTCCTAATGTACCGGTACATTAGGTAATTAAATTAACATGTAAATGTGTTTTTTTTAAAGGAAGTTATTTTTCTTATCATTAAAATGATTATAGTAACTAAATATTATTCATCAAAACTATTAAAAATATAAAATTTGATATTTTTTGAATTTTTATTCCTCATAATAGTGAATATTGATTTTTTTTCTAAAATATATTAGAAAAATTAGTGTAATGCTTATAAACAATAAAATTATGTTTTTTCTTGTGATATTATTATTTCTAAAATACAATAATCGACTAATAGTTTTTTAATTCATAAAAATAATCGTTAATTTATCAATTTTCTGACTTAATGTACCGGTACATTCGAATTTATTCGAATGTACCGTAGAAGCTCCCAAAAAAATAAAGTGTGTAATTTGTGTTGGGATTTGCCCACACGTGTATTTGTTTATGTGCGATGGATTTAAATTCTTAATGTGTGAAGGCTATAAATTACCTAAAACTGATGCAAACAGTGCAATGGGCACTCTGGTCCATCAATTGTCGCGAGGGGTAATTGGTGCATCATTTATATTGGATTCGGACCAACCATACAAATGACTTGAACTCTACATCTTTATCCAAAATTTTAAAGCCTTAGTTTTATGAATGTTGTAATTTAGAATGTGTTCAACCTTTACTTTTCTTTTCTTTTTCTTTTTTTTTTTGACAAAAGGAAATTCATATCATTTCATTATATAAAATAGTGTTAATATAAGTCGGTAACAACTCGAAAATACGGCGACTAGACCAAGAAATGGTCGCTCTAGCTAAAGTGTGAGCGGTCATATTCGCTTGACGCCTTATAGGCTTAACCTCAAAGCCGGACTTTAAGGATAGCATACATTTAATCTTATGAATAATAGAACTAAATTCGGACACCCTGGAAACTTCCCATAACGGATTGCATTCACTATAATTTGAGCATCTGTTTCGAAAATGACTTCATGAAAACCCCTTTGCTACATCTCCTTCATTGCTTCTAGTAAAGCTAAGGCTTCTCCTTCATTTGTAGAGCATTTTCCATGGATCCAAGAGCTTCCTCCTAGCACAAAGCGACCTCTATAATCTCTTACACACCATCCCGCACTTGTTTTCTTCGCCACTTCATGTATACCTGCATCCACATTACAATTGAATTTGCCTTGGGGTGGTGGCTGCCATGCCGATGGAACCTATTGTACCTGCTGCCCTCCACTACTGTTTGCGACCTGAACAGCTTCCCATTCATGCCACAAGTTCATCGCTAACCTGCCCAGCTGCTGCCCATTGTCTTTCTCATGGTTCCATATCCAATTGTTCCTATTCTTCCATAAATTCCATAATCTAACTCTTGTCGGTAAACATCCTTTGCAAATACGCCACAACAGATTCTTGGTTTTCGGTAGTGCTTTAATCTTCCAAATCCACTTCCAATCTTCCCCTTCTTGTGAATTTTCATCTCTACATGTTGATTGGATGAGCAAACTATATCCTGATTTGACATTGTAGATTCGATGTATGTCATCATCCCATACTAATTATATTGATCCTCTTCTATATCATCAAATAAGGGAACAACAAATATAGAGTGAATTACTTTACACTTCGTTCTAAGTAATGCGGAACTTAACTTTATACTTACACTATACAAATTATAGATTGAATTACTTCGTTCTAACAAATTTAACCGATCGAACCAACCAATTTAGTACGATTTCATATTTGTTGTATTTAGTTATTCAAATCTAAAAATTAGGATTAGTTGATGTATACCAACAATACTATATGTTATTATTTAATTCTCAGTTAATATTTAATTCTCATGAATAAAGTAATAAACACATTATGAATTATTGCTAAAATTGAGAGAAAATCATTCAATTTGGTCTTTACATGCTATCGAGCTTATTGGATTCCTTTTGGCTACAGTTGAATATTGACATATCATATCTTCCCTCACTGTTCTCTTCACCTCTAATGATTTATTGCTAATTGTAGAACGTAACTCTTTATGCGGATTATGTCAAGATTCTTGCTCCACATGAAGAACCAAGTCACAATCATCTCAATTTGCTTTTTAAAACCCTAAACAATTCCAAATTTTAAAACCCTAGGATTTTTTATTGATTATCTTAGTGTTGTTTCAAGGTTGTTGGATGATTTATCACTATTATAGGCATTTGGTTTGGTGTTTTGTTTGAGAATATTTAATTTTAGAAAGAAGTTGAAAGAAAAAATGAGAGTAGTAAAAAGTGTTTTGGATAGTTGAGTAAGTTGTGCAAAACACAAAAAAATTACAGGATGTAAAATGCATAAAATATAAAAATATTTGTGAAAATTTAAAAATTCTAGAGGGTGAACACCAACCCTGGTTTTGTCTATACAAGTAAAATAATGTTATATCATGGACAAATGTGTTCTTCTGCACCATTTGAAGCTATATCATATACTCCCTCTATTTCTTTTACGGCTCATTTAGTGCGCATGATAGGATTGAAACAGGATAGAATAATGAATTAGATAAGAATAGGATATGATTGTGACATGATAACACTTATGATATCATGTGTTTGGTATACACATGATAAGTAGGATATCATTGTTTTATTTTTTTGAAGAAAAATATTGCTTATTTTTAAGCGTCATGTTAACATGTGGGTGGCATTGCCCTAAGGCCACATATTAAAAAAAAAAAGGCTAAATTGTATTTTGGCCTCTAATTTTTACAAACTTGCGATTTTGGTCCTTTAACTTTCATAATAGCACTTTTTGCCCCATAAATTTCACAAACTTGCTATTTTGACCTCCTAACTTTAGTCCTTTGCAAAAGGATAATCTCCACTGATTTTGATCAAGTCAACACACATGTGGTAAGCCAAGTTGACGTGACACGTGGGTTTTTGTCTACATGGCAATATTTACTGACGTGTAATGTAAGTTACATGACACATATGTAACTTAAATGCTTAAGTAATTAATTTATTTTTTTCAAAGAAAAGATTTTCACGACACATGTTAATATTTTACTATATTTTAAAACAAACGTTTGTGTATGTTCTGATAAAGGGATAAGGGCTACTCTGCCCTACAAAGAATATAGGAGTATAATAGTAGTAGTATAATGATATCTCATTCACTTAATTCATCGGTAGTATTTTAATATCAGAAAGAACAGTCTTTAACAAACAAGACAAAACAAAATATGAAAAAGTATTTTGATGGGATCTATTATATTCTTACACAGTGATTATGACGAATTTGTCGCATACATTATTACATTATTTACTAGTCAATCCAAAGAGAAACAAAGGTCAAACTTTATAATGGATGGTAACAAAAGACACTTACCTATATATTGGTGCATAGGCACAATCATTTACAATATCAGAAACCTCCCCGTGATTTTCACTTCTGAAAAAGTTAATTGCTTTTTGACATTTCATTTCTTTTTATTATTCAAACACCCACTAATTCAAAGATTATCTATACAATTCTAAGAAATTTCACATACCAGATAACCTGAATATATATTTATAAGTGAGAACATTCACTACCTTACAAGTAGGTTTTGTAAAATTGAATTAGATTAATTACTCAATTCTAAAATGGTATCAGTAGTTCTTCAGCGATTCGCTATCCTACATTGGTTGTGAAATGCCCAATATATATATATATTTGTGAAGTGCTTATTTATTTAGAGTCAGAATTTTGTTCCCTATAGAATGATCTAACATAGAATTGATACAAAAATTATCTTGAATTCAAGTTCCTAAAAAGAAAAAAATATTATGCGTTATTTCTTGATGATTTTACCGATTTGTTATGGACTTTTCCAATCTCAAACAAATATCAAGTTCATTCCATTTTTGTATGATAATGCTCTGATACCATCTTAAAAATGGGCGTTGGACCTAACTCAACTCTACAAAAATCACTTGTAAAATGAAAATTGTCTCTTAGTTATAAACACTTGTTCAGGCCAATTCACATTCTATGTGAGACTTCTTAACAAACAATTTATTAGCGGCTTTTACCGCATGTGAGTTTAAGATGTTTAAGATTTCATTTCTTAGGTTATAGTAGTAGGGGGGTAAAGAGGGGGGACACGTTAAGGGACAGCACCTACCATAAGACATAAGGTATTATCAGTGACATGTTAAGGAATTTGCAGACTCTTCCCTTTGTCATGTCCTTTTCTCTCTCGATATTTTCACCTTTTACAATCATGATTCTGTTTTCTTCTTCTACTTTTTCACACTCTTATATATGAACAAGTTATGTATAGAAAGAAAAGTAAAAAAGTGATTTTGAGGGATTTTTTAAGTACCCTTTTGGATTAGAAAGAAGAAAGTAAAAATGGGTAGTTGTGGAAGGGAAGGTGTTGTGAGACAATATGTTAGATCAAAAGTTCCTCGTTTAAGATGGACACCAGAACTTCATCGTTGCTTTGTTTATGCCATTGAAACTCTTGGTGGTCATCAAAGTATACATTATTACTTTGTTTTTTGTTTCTTAATCTTATTTTATTATGGATAATTTCTGATTAAGATTTTGTATTTTTTTTTTTTGGCATTTTTAGAGGCTACTCCTAAGCTTGTTCTTCAATTGATGGACGTTAAAGGGCTAACAATTTCACATGTCAAGAGCCATTTGCAGGTTTATTTTCTTTGATATATATGCTTACAAAATCATTTTTTAAGTCTATATATACTTGGTCAAATTAATTTTGTTTTAAGTTGTTAATTTATTGGTTTTCTCTGTTTTTTTTTTTTTTGTTTAAACCAGATGTATAGGAGCATGAGAGGTGAATCATGTAAACAAGGTACAAAACATTGTTTGAAATTCTTCCTTAACAAAAATAGTATAAGCTTTGATATATTAGAGTACTAATTAAGACCACATTGGTTTTGATTTTGATTATAAAAAAATCTTATTCATTAATATTCAATAGAATGTCATCATATATAGTGCATTTTGGATTAACAGTGAGTTCGATGAAATCAAAATAAATCAGCAATATATATATTATTTTAACAAAATTATAGTGTCATCGTAATTTTGTGGAGCTTCATCGTTTTGCACAGTTAACATTGTATTGTAGATGCTTTATGCATTGAAGCTAAGCTAGGCATGCATTGTTACTCATCAATTGTCATTTCCTTAATTTAAGACTTTTAAAAGCCTATGAACTATAGCTTCCATGCACAAATTTGGAAAAATATGCAACTATATACATTCTAAATTATTATTATATTTTTCTTATATGTATTGATGTTAGAAACTTAGTAGAATAGTTAAAAGCATGTCCTTTTTTTTATGATGGTATTTTGATGAAACTTAATGAATAAATGAGTTCATTTATAGCTTGTGTCACTTCAAATCAAAACCCTGTTAATGCTATTTGGACTATGTACTAATTATTCCCAACAAACTTAACAATCTAATTTCTTTATATGTGACAGATAGGATTATATCCGTACATAAAAGACCATCTTTTCAGGAGCATGATGATGGGTTTGGAGATGAATCCATTGGAAAGGAATCTGATTCTCTCTTTAGCAACACTAATTTCTCACCAAAAAGGTCAGCATAGCTTTATATTTTATCTATTCAAATAATTTCAAACTTTTCATAGGATTCATCATTATTAAAAAAAATATCAAAGGTCTAAATGTGATATAGGCGAGGCATGGTCTAAAATCGTCGCGCTAATATGCGATTATTGTGTGTAGTCAAAATAAAACTATCAATGTGGTCGATTGTGTATAATCACTCACAAGATTATGACCACCATAATCAATTTATTGAAAATCTTGATAGAGAAAATTCAAAACAAAAGAGTGTTTCATCTTTTGCTTGTTTTTATGTTTTTCTAAACGAGAATGTCTTACATTGTCACGAGTATTTAACATCATTTTTAAGCACGCAGACAGATATGCACAAATACATACATCATTTAAATATTTCAAAATATACATAATTAATTTCCTTTTCTTTCTACTTTTTCTCAAAATACTTGTGACAAAACACTATTTTCCTTTGTAAACCAATTTTTACTCTTTTTGTTTTTCAAAATGATTCCATTAACATTTGGATTCTCTTCATATCAGAGCTAGAATCGAGAAGAAAAGTTCCTTCTCAACAGGAATCATACAATGCAGGGAAAGAATATGTGAAGCAGTTTCAAATCCATACACAACTTTTTATGATTATGTGCAGGACATGGTTCAGCAACAGCAGAAGGGAATAAAAGAGATTTCTGTTGGTTCACAATATTGCAAAATCTTTCCTATGCTACCAAAACAAGAAACTGATTTGCTCCAGGTACTTAATCTATGAAGCACGAACACAGACACAAATATCGGACACAACATTGACACGTTGACACCGATAATAATTTAAGAAAATAATTAACACAATACAATGTAATTATAAGTATCGCTGTGTCGGGGGTTCTCAAGCTCCATCGTTCACAGATCAGTTTGGATGTCCAGTACATTTGTATGATGTACTTTTGCCATTTTATTCTCACAATGTTACTTAATTAAGTTAATTTAAGATAATGAGAAAAAATTGTATATTTCACATTTCAAAATGGATAGATTTTTTGAGGTCCCCCTAGTATTTTCTTGATAATTTTTTTAATAAAATTGATGAGAAATGAGTTATTATTATTATTGGGGGAAATTGACCAACAGTTGCACTATGACAAAAAATTATAATCATTGCAAAGAATTTGTACATTAATCATTTCTACATTCAGTGGTCCTACCAAATTATTAAAATTTAGACTTTGTACCAAAAAAAATTAATTATTAAAATTTAGACTTCTCACATTTAGTGGTCCTTCTAAAATACAGTATTGAAATTGAGAGTTTCTTGTCTTTGTATAATGGAAATTCAAAATGGTCCTTCATTGAATTTATGTCAAAAATACCTTTTCACTAATAAGACTAGCTACCTTTATAACTTAAATGAAAAGGACAAGTATTACAGTTAAAAGATAGATATAAGATTAGTTAGTTTATTATGTTTTCATTAGTTGGTTAATTCTGTTTTCATAAGTTAGCTAACTTGTTATCTTTGTTAATTGTTTTTCCCTTTTACTTCTTTGTATATGTATATTTAGGAACTCTCTTCTTGAGTCTATAAGGGGGAAAATGCTTTCCCTAATTATAAATTCAAAATAATAAATATTTGATCATGATATTTTCAACAATTTGCTTTGCTCCCTTAATATTCACCTATATAAATATATATATTTAAAATAGTTATGAGGCCTATCTCAAGTGACAACGTCAATATTGTTAAGTTGAACACCCCCACTTAGGCTCGAACTTGAGACTTCATAGTTTTGTGTGTTAGTTTCAGTGGTGATTGTCATTTCGTTTATAGACCCAAAAAATGTCATTTTTTTAATATAATATTTATACTAATTATTCTAATTTTAATTCCAAATTTGTATTGTGGGCATCAATTTTAAATCATTATACTTTTTATTTTGTAATTATAATAACAAAAATTAATATGCATTAATTAATAAAAAACAATTTTAAAAAATTATTACTTCTTATTTTGAAACTATGTGAAAAACCTTAAACCACATTTATTTTGAAATGGAAATAGTACCTTAAGCAAAAATGTACATGTCACTTTCTTATATAGCTATTATTTTTGCAGGTTAGAAAATTAAATGAAAAGAAGCATGTGAATGGGAAGATTAAGAGTGTACGTGCAGAAGATGAAGTTATAAAGGGTTGTGAGTTGTCATTATCAATTTCATTGCCTCATCTTTCACCTCAAAGAAGTAATGTTTCTTCAGCCAATGATATGAGAGACTCTGGATTTTGTAACTTTATGGGTTATTCCAATGTCCAAAACAGAATTAATTTGGACCTATCTTTGGCCATTTGAATGTTAACTAGATTGTTCTTTTTTTAATATGGCTAGTAATACACAAATGGATGCATTTTGGTACTTAGTACTAACATTCCTAGAGGGGTACTAGTACTATTATAATTTATACCTCTTGGATCAAAACATATGGTATATATATATGCATGCTGAAATTTGATGTCAGCTCAGGGGAACATATAATGTGAAATTCTAATTACTGAAATGTTTAGTAGCTTGGTTTACTCAAATATTGGATTAACTTTCTCCTCTATCTGCCTCCATGAATTTAGTTCAGTTAGTAGGGGTATTACAATTTTATATTACATAAATTGTGGTTCGAATTTCGGACACTCTATTTATTCACTTTAAAGATGAAATTCTTACCATTAAGCTATTTGATAAAAAAATATGTCTCGTCTATCCTTCAAAAATAAATTTAATGGATTCATTTTAAATAATGGTGTGCAATTCTCGACATATATTGTGCTTTAGATAGTTTTTTGTGGAAGAAGGTATATCGATAACATGACGAATCAAAATTTGAATCTCTTAATTAAAAGTGGTATTCACATTTAATATTCAACCGTGTGTCAAATAACATTTCCTCTAGTACAATAGGTGATGGAGAGGTAGTCGTCGAAAGTTTAAAGCATGGAAAAAAGAGGTAGTGCATCAGGTTCAGGTAGGTCTCTCATAAAAAAAATAAGAAGACTTGTTGGCTATTGGAATTAATGGGAGGTGAAGATATCTCATGTGTTCGGAGAGGTCAATTGGTGTGCGGATATTCTTGTCAATTTAGAATGTGAGCTTAGTACTTTAATGTTCATCTTTAGCCACCCCCTCGATGGTGACGACACATGTAGCTGGTCGATGATTTTAGAGGTGCTTCTACACATCATTTAGTTTTAGCATTGTTTCTTTTTCTTTGAGCTCCGACCCTGTTGTTTACCAAAAATAATAATATTTCTTTTAGTAAAAAGAACCTATTAAATATCAAAACAATCGGTTTGGACTATGGTTGGGTTGTTTAATGATGGGTTAGAAGAGGATTGGGTGTTGGGCACAACACTTATTTTTGGCCTAATGAGCGGATAGGTTCAACACCGTTGAAGAATGTTTGTCTTAGGTTGTTCTATGTGAGTGTCGTAAAAATGCTATAGTCGTAGATGTGGATAGGAGGGACAATGATCAATGGGTATGGTGTTGGCGGTGGAGAAGGCCGCTATTTGTGTGGGAAAAGAAATAGTCATTGAATTTGGTGCTATATTAGGTGGTGTCAGCCCGATATCATAAGGTATAGATGATTGGATTTGGTTGTTGACTAATGTAGAAGAGTTCTCAGTCAGATCGTGCAGCCAACATTTGATCTCGCTGATTAATGATCACAATATAGATCCAAATTTGTTAAAAGTTTTGGTGAAAGTGTGGAGGATTGATGTTCCGTCAAAAGTCCAAATTACAGTTTGGAGGTTACTTCAAGGGAGGACCGCAACTAGAGAGGAGTTGACTAAAAGATGGGTAATCTCTAATGTCTTTAATTTGAGATGTGTTTTTTGTTTCAATGATATTGAATCAAGTAACCATGTTTTCTTTTCTCGTCCCTTCGCTTACAATGTGTGTTCTGCCATTAGTAATTGGTTGGGTATACAAGTTTATCATATTGAACTTGTCCAACATTTCTTCATGCATAGAATTATATAAATTATCTTTTGTTTAAACTTGAATGGACATCTAAAGTTTGGATCAGGATTTCCTGCAGTCCTATTATCACGTTGTTTCACGCAGTAAGGAATCTGGACTGATGATTAGAGATCAGACGGTTCAGATCACTTATATGATAAATCAATCATCACAACTGTCCATTTAGATCCAATGGTTCAAAGCTGTAACTGCGTCAGTTACAGCAGCAAATCCTTTTCCCTAAAGTCTATATTTTTATGTCATTTCATGAATAAAACGACCATAAAAATTAAACACCGGAAAACTATATTTTTTTATAATCAAAGAAATTCCACATTACACCTATAAATTCCACATTATATAAAATGTAGTCAAATTCCACATTATGTCTCACTAGTCATTACACTAGCTTTCCAAAGGAATTGGATCGTCTGTGCAATTGATTCATGCATCTTGATTGTAGATTTGACAGATTAACACAATATTTGATCTCAACCATCATTTTTTTATGGAATTGTCAACAACAGTTAATATGTGTATAGTGGTAAGCTTTGTAATCCAAATTCCTTTCTAAACTAGACTTTGTCTTAAGATGCACAAGTAAAATGGCATTGCACCATGTACAAGCGTCTCCCACAATTCAATATGGGCATTTTATCTGTAGAAAAATAAGGAATTAAATAAGATAATTATTGTAGTAATGTTTTTGATTCTAAGATTAAATCGGACAACTTTTGTAGTATTGTGTTTGATTCTAAATATGTGTTTGGAACTAAACAAATTAGGGCCATGAAATTGGACAAAAATATAAATTTTTGACTAAATCACATAACAAATTTTTGTTCCAAGTAAGTTGTTTGAAATACCAAAATAAATTTTGTCCACCAAACTTCTTACTAAGGTAACAAAATTGTTAAATTAAGTTTGTCTTGTGCTGTTTTGTCATGTATTGTGCAGTTAGAAATTCACCTCTTGATGTAAATAAGTTAGAGATCACGGTTCGAACTTTAACTCCTACATATAAAATGTGATATCTCTCATGACATATAATGGACAAATTTATTGATGTATTAGTATAAATTAACTTACACATAAAACTCATATTTGCGGGTACCCACCGAAACCCAACCAACTTTGACGGGGAAAATTCAAGTTGACTGGGTTTTGGTTCAGGTTTGGGTTTTTCCCGATTTTAAAAGACGGGTTTGGACGGGTAATGGGGACATTTGTACCCACTCCGAACCCGCCCACTTATATTAAAAATTAGATTTTATCTCTTTTAAATTAGACACCCTTAAATAATCTCTCAAATTATATTCGTATGTTTATTTTTAATTTGAGTAATAAACATATCGTTTTTTCTATTTCTTTTATTTATTTAAAAAATATTGTTGGAACAAAATAATTTTGGTCTTTTAACTTCTTTTTTTTTAATAAAAATAATACTATCTTTGGTGCCAATTGGGATGGGTTAATTTAGCTTCTTCAAAAAAAAAAAAAATACTAAAATATAATCAAAATTTCATATGGAAAGAGGCGTAACGGGGATACCGAACCCCGACCGGAATACCCGATCCCCGTTATATATGAGTTTGGGGTTATATTTTTTATCACCGCTTGAAATTGAGATGGGTTTAAGGAAACCCAAATTTTTATGAGTTTGGATTTAGGAAGATGAAATTCGCCCCTGCGTCGCCCTTTTGCCATGCCTAGAGACATCAACTTCAAATATTAACAATATTAATTCAATTGATAAGAGTTTTAAACTTTTTAAATAGATGGTCCATGGTTTATTACTTTTTCCTTGCGCCTATTTTGTCGTGGGGGTTGGTTCATGGGTACCACCTTTGTAACTTCGCACTATACTCATGGATTGACAAGTTCTTATCCGGTCCACTGAACATTCTAGGTCAATTATGACATACTGTGCTTCCAATCGCAATTACATGTGATAAAAGTTTTCTCCACCAAATTCAACGTCAATCCATCAGAATCACTTACTACCCTTACGATTGGTATGTATCTCCCTCATATTTCTCAACAGAAATTAATATTGTTGCAACTTGCAAGTTGTAAATTCTGACCCACTTCATTGATGTAACTAACTACTATCATCGTCCGTCATGATGCGTTCATAACTCACTAACTAACTTCCTTTCTATTTTTTAACTCATCACTATCCTTTTACTAATACGACACCGTATCCCACCACCGATCATGACCGCACCGACGACGACACCAAATGTCATTCTCACACCCCCGAACGCTCCCATCTTACCGCCGACGATCCCCTCCGACGTCGAACCTCTACACCGCCATTAACTCCTCCTCCATGTCGCCGGAATCCACTTCCCTCCATTTCCGGCATATCCTCGCCGCAGCGCTTTTATTCGCCGTCGTTTCTCTCTCTTGCTTACTCCTCTTCAGAGACAATGATTACTCTCATTTCGCTTCCTCATATTCCTTTCCACGTTTTCCAACTGGTTTTCCCTTCGCTTCCGATGATCCCGTCGCGGTGAGTTTCGTTTGATCGCACAGTTTCTTTAGTTTCTTATTTCGTCCAAATCGTGATTTAGATTGTGTAGTTTTTGTGTATTGATTAGATTATCCTAATTTGGTTTTGTATATTGATTAGATTATTGTAATTTGGATTTGTGTATTGATTAGATTATCATAATTTGGTTTTAGTAACTGTTGTAAGAAGAAAATGTGATGGTTATTCTTAGCTGAAATTATTCGTTGTTGAGTATGAGGCTATTTGTTTAGTGAAATTGAATAAATTGAAGCTGATCAATTGGATAAATTGAAGCTGGTCAATTGGAACAATGCTTTAGATTGTTGAATCATTTTCTAATATGATGTGTAGTAATTTCATATAGTTATTTATTTGACGCAATTTCATAGAGTTATTTATTCACCATGTAAACGGTAGTAATTTTGATCCGTAAGTCCTAGCTCAATTGACAAATGCCGAAATTGTTAGGCCAGATATCCATGGTGTCCTAGGGTTGAACCTGGGATCTCCCATTTGTGTGTATGATTTTCTTGTGATATTTATCATTTTGTCAACGGATCAAAAATAATTTTGATCCCTAAATATGTGAGACAATGTCACTTTAGTCCTGGATATATTGAAATTACAGAATGAAAATGATCTTCTGACCCATACACCCTGTCTACATGTTGAGAGAGAAAGAAATAGAGTGATGTGATAGATGTAATAGGTTGATGATGTGAAAAGAAGATAAAGATGGAGAGAAAATGAGGTGAAGAGTTAGAGGTGTCCAAACGTAAGAGCTCATTACAAAAAGATTCATGAGTGTGTTAAGTTAGTAATTTCATGAACCAAACCGTTAACGTAATACACATTCAAGAACCGAATTAACTAACAAAAAACACATGTGGACCAAACTGATTAATAGATATATCGAAGTACTATATTGACATCGAATCACACATTCGAAGACCAAAATGACTATTCACTATTTGTTTGCTTGAGAAAGATTGATGATCAGTGAGAAAATGAAGAAATTTTTATTTATTGTTGGATTTCTACATTTTAAATGTTTGGTTGTGGAGTAGTTGAAGGTGGATGATGAGTCCTTTAAGTACAATACTTAAGGGGCAATCAAATGTGAATGTTTAGGTAAGTAGATATGCCGATTTTTGTGATAATATTTCAAGCCCTAGTTTAGTGGTGCTCACATAGCTAATGTATGCTTTCATCTCCACATACCTATAGACTTGGTATTTGAAAATAAAGACAGATAAGATTGCTGCTTTGGAAAGATATTACTTTCTTCATTGGAAAATATGAGCAAGACTAGACACATTCTAAGCTACTTTAATCTTTTTTAGATACTTTTATTTTAACGTGTGATTTCTTGATATTTGAGTTCTTGTCGGTTAATTATTGAATTGTTGGCAGTATGACAGAAAGTGGACAGATTTGTCCTTGCTAGATACAATAGAGTTTCCATAATTAAGTCACCCTTTGGTCTTGTGAATATAGTCAATTCAACCATGTTTGTTTTTTTTAACACTAAGCATGTGTTTGTATTCAAGTTGAAAGAGATTTCCACCATGCATTGCCCCGAAGCATGTAGTTTTAGCTTCGTTCAGGCCGTGCATTCAAATGTTAACAAACTGTGATTCCAAATATACTGTAAATCTTTCTTGCTCAATTTCGTTAAACCTAGCATGCCTGAAAATAGCATTTCACCTGGATTCTGATTATCATTGACATTCCTTCTCCACCACTCCAGTAGAGCCTGTCAAACATGGGGTTTGTTCTTTAGTAAGATTAGGCTATCCCGACAACACGCCATGCTTTTAAAAATTTGGCTAGGCCAAGTTTATTGGGCCGAACTTTGTCGTAATCATCAGGACATACTAAATTTTCCTTGGACCATTTTCACGTTTGATGTTAGGATAAAAAATTACTATTTGGGGAAGATCTTCCAAAATGGACAGGCTGATCCCAAGCTCTTATTGTTATTGTTTGTGTAATTCACCCACAGAAGAAGTTGTCACATACTTTGCTCATTTAGAATTGATTATTCTGCAGACTAGCAATGAATATCCACTTGAAAAGATTCTGAGTGAGGCTGCTATGGAAGACAAAACTGTTATATTGACCACATTAAATGAAGCATGGGCTGCACCGAATTCAGTCGTTGATCTGTTCCTGGAGAGCTTTAGAATTGGAGTTCATACTCGCAAGCTTTTGAATCATTTAGTAATTATTGCATTGGACCAGAAGGCATTTATACGATGTCAGGCTATACATACCTATTGTTTTTTGCTTGTTAGTGAAGGTAGTGATTTTCGTGAAGAGGCATACTTTATGACTCCTCGCTATTTGAAGATGATGTGGAGACGGATTGATTTCCTGCGTTCAGTTCTTGAGATGGGATACAATTTCGTGTTCACGGTAAGTATTTTAATTTTGAATCATTAACCTCTCCATGTTCACTTGTACTGATTTATGTATAAAAAGCTAGGTATATTTCTAAGGTGTCTTAATTAGAAACTTGTTTTGTATTCCTCTTCTAGGATGCTGATATCATGTGGTTTAGGGACCCATTTCCACGGTTTCACCACAGCGCAGATTTCCAAATAGCATGTGATCATTTCACAGGTAGTTTTGACGATGTACATAACAGACCCAATGGAGGGTTCAACTTTGTGAGGTCCAATAATAGGTCAATAGAATTTTATAAATTCTGGTACTCCTCACAAGAAACCTATCCTGGATACCACGATCAGGATGTACTCAATTTCATCAAGATTGACCCTTTCATTAATGATATCGGACTGAAGATGATATTCTTGGATACCGCTAATTTTGGTGGGCTTTGTGAACCAAGTAGAGATTTAAATCAAGTTTGTACTATGCATGCAAATTGTTGCTATGGTATGGATAGTAAGCTTCACGATCTGAGAATTATGCTTCAGGATTGGAGACATTATTTGACCTTGCCTCCAAGTTTGAAGAGATTGTCAATTATATCCTGGAGGGTTCCTCAGAATTGCAGGTTGCCCATATACTCTAGCATTTTCATTCTTATATTTTAAATCTTTTGTTTACCATTATTTGTCTGCTTTTTCATCAATGGGTTCTTATTAGGGTGAATTTTTTTTCTCAGCCTTGATTCCCTCAAGACCAATGGTTCACCAGAGAAGAGTGTTGAAGAAGATTAAATTTCTCATTTCACATGTTAGTTTCCCTTCTCATACATCGATTGGATATTCAAATGGAATCCGCAAAACGAAAGGTTTTTATTTTTTCAGGTTAGATTAGTAAACGATAAGAATTTTACTATAATAATGCTATTAATGTATAGACAGCTCTACCCAGTATAAATTTGAAAAGAAAAGTCATTTTTTCTAAACTAACTATTGAAGGTGTTATCTTTACACCGACGCAATTTAAAAGATCTAGCATACGCTGCAATTAATTGAATATGTCTATGTTTTACTTTTACCCAAATTTGTACAACATTGTGGTGTATTGTCCATTTTGTATCCTCCCATAGTACAGAACACCAAATCCAAACGATTTATAACTAGTTAGAATTTGACTACAACTAGCTGCGGTGAACAATTGACAATTGTAGTGATTTGATAGCTAGTTTTCGGGTTTGTGTCTTCTGGTGCGGAGAAGTTTATGAGAACTAAGACCTTCAAGCCTTCAACTGCTTCGGGGAGAATACTCACTTGATTTTCTTCCAGCCTTGTTACTCAGAGGGATGCTATGTTGCCAGGGGAACCAACTAAATCATTTTTTGGCAGGGTGTTTGTTGAGTTGTAGTATACTATTTGACCTGCTGCTCACCAAATGTGCATTTTGAAAGTTTTGCAAAAAATATATATTTGATTTTAAAACTTCAAAACAGTCATTTGATGTTGCAAATAAGTGGGCCAGGTAGAAATAGATACTAATTTGATATATCTTCTCTTAAAAATTTAGATTAAGCCTACATTACAGAATCTACTTATAAGGATGAGTCTCACCTATAAACATATTTTTAGGTTATATCTTATCCAATATGAAACTTTCAACACACTCCCTTTATGCCTAGGGCTAGACATATGAAGTGTGATTGAAGTGGCCTGATAGTAGCTTTGCCTATTAGATATTTGATAGGCTCTAGTATCATCTCAAAATTTAGATTGGGCCTACTAAACCCTTAAATTTTTTAGGAAAATTTTAGGGCATATCTCAGGGTATATATTTCATTCAGTATAAAACTTTCAACAACATCAAAGAATTCATGTACACACTTCTTGAGTAATCCTTATAATACTGAGTCATAAGTTGTTGGCATGTTTCTTAGTCGAAACAGCTTCACAAGTCATTCAAAATGGCCCTTGTGTGTTCTTTGCTGCAAACATGGTGTGATGACAGACCTTGTTGCAATGCTAATTGTATATTCACAACGAGAATTGGGTGTGTTGTTTGTGGTCGTGTTTTGCTTTGAAATCACCCGATCGCAATCGCAACAAGGGCCTCATCACAATAGCTCATCTAGACATCTACAACAAGTCAACAACCATGATTTGGTGTTATCTAGCCATGACTTTTCGTTTTCAGGTCATGAGTTGAAATTTTTGGTCCATAACATTGTGTTTTTCGGCCAAAATGTAATAGAATTCTTGAAGAATTCGACAAAAGACACATGAAGAAGAAATGAACAACTATGTCTGACAATGATGAGGAGAATAACACAAGTGAAACATAATCTCTTTTCTCAACTGTCATACTAGTACATTTTAGCAGGGGTTAATTTATTGATTTTATTATTTTACAATCAATCAAATGATGATAAGGGCCATAAACACCAATTGTTCTATTTTCTTAATGTACCAAATAAAACTTAATCCCATCTCTTATCAATTCACAACTGAGTTGAGTTATCAAATTCACTTATATTGTGATTGGGTAAGAGTAAAACATCCAAGTGCCTGTTTAGTTTCTATGGTTCTTGCTTTCAGTTTCACTTCAACTGATAAAAGATTAAAAAAATAGATATAATATTTTTCATTAATTCTAAAACTGTCAAAACATTGTTCACATTATTTTTGAAATGCATTCTTTGTAACTTGTCTTTCATCTTCTCACTTTCACTACATAATTCTTCAATCTCTGTTAGCAGTGTAAAATAAACATAAATTTTAGAAAGAAAATAACAATTTAGAAAGTAAACAAAGCCCTAAATTAGTGATTCAAAAAGCCCCAAACCACATTTTATTTAAAATATTTTAATCGATACATCTATTTTGTGGTTTTAAGTTCTTAGCTAGTCATGCATATTCTATGACTATGATGCCATAGCTACCCTACAGTGAAAACTGAAAAGTTGTCCCAGTGTAGCACTCTTGACTCTATATATACTCATATGTTTGAAAATCATTAATAAAAAACTACTGCAAATGGTAAAAGAAAATTGACATGTTTGTAATAATTAACTGGTGGGATAAGGTAGAGGAATCTAGGTTGATAAAAGGAGGTTTCTGCCTGCTCTTTCAACATCCATTTTCTTGCTTTATTGAACAAAATGTATCATGTATTCGTTGAATTTATAAACAGTAGCAGGCATTTTGTTGGCACAATACCAACCTTGAAAAAGTTTTCATAATAATTAAACCAAACATTTCAAATTTAAAATTATATCTCCCTTCCAACCAAATATGCCTTAAAGATTTTTTCAAGTGAAGAAATATGACTGCATTAGGTCAAGTTAGTATCTCTCTATTTCTTCTTTTCATTTTCTTCTCCATTATTAAAATTAGGTCAAGTTAAACTAATTTATTGTCACTTTATTATATTTCCAACACTATAGTATTGGAAATTAGAAAAATGGAGAGGATACAAACTCTATTCAGTCACACATTTTGGATCAGGGTTGTGTGCTATCACAACATACTGATTGCACTGCGTTCAGCCCATTTGGAACGTGGCATAAAGATCGGACAGAGAGGTATCAATAACATAGAGCTTCAAATAGATTCCTTGACAGTTGTGAGGAATCTTGGGGGTGATAGTCTTGGCAGTAGTGAAGGAAGGAGTTTAGTTCGCCGTGTACCTAAGTTATTTCAAGAGGGATGGAATATTAGAATTTGACATGTGTATCGAGAGGCTAATAGAGTTGCAGATGCCTTAGCATCCATGAGTTGTGAGCAAGATGCATTTATTTTGTTTGATGAACCTCCTTTAGGGGTAGGTCAATTGTGTTCATATGATTCTTCGAGAGTTTATACTCCTCGCATTATTTCCGTGTAATTCTTTTTGGGCGTAGCCCCTTTTCAATGCAAAAAAATAAATAAATAAACTTGGATTTCATATTGAAAATAACTAAAATTAAAACTTAAAATCTAGATAGTCCGATCTTGATCGGACAATTCAAATCTACTAACTGCAATATAGTCTAAATGCACAGATCCAAATCCACCCATTTTGTTTTATTCTTGTGGCAAATCTTTATAATATTTAACAAAAAGTGACAACATATTTACATAATGAAATTAAACTATTTGCACGGTGGAATTTTCACCAAACAAAATATGTTGCAAAAGTTTTAATGGCTGCTAAAAGTCCTAAAGATAGAGAATATGCATCTTTTTTCCCCTTTTTCCAGTGTGGTTTGTGGATTTCTTGAAGCCAAAATGGGATAAAGCTAAATATACGAATGATATAATATTGGAATCACTTACAACACACAAATTAATAATTGGGAAGAATCAATTTCAATGACACTTAGTCAAGTGATTGAAAAGAGGCATCAAATAGAAACCATTTTTCGTCCAATATATGCTTTCCAACTCAAAATAAGTTTAATAATCAATCAATTTGGAATGCAAATCTACAAATTTTCTATGAATCTGACAAGTTTGGTTAACCAAGAAGGTTTCTTAATTTTATCCAAAAAGTAAATTGCCCATCTATTGCTCCACAAAAAACCATGACTTTGGTGGTGGGCAGGGTATCTCAATTATATCATCTAACTCAACTTAGAAGAAATTTTAGTGAATTGGTCCCCATATAGAATCAAAACTAATTACTGGCCTTAATAATAATAAATTATTCCCATGATGGGTTTCCATGAAACACATAGCCTGGTGTTACAATCAACTCAGAAAAGAGAGAAAAGACAAATAGATGATAGATTATCTATAATTATGTTTATCCATTAATTATCAAGACAAGATGCCAATTTTAGTATGTGAGAAAAATCAGATCAAATCAATGTGACAGATCATTTGATAATCCATAAGGATTAGTTGGATAGGTCCACAAGACAAGGAGAGTAAAAACGTTTTAAGCACACAACAAAGGTGGCAGAAACACGAAGCATCATGAGCAAAGAATAATTCTTATCAATAGTCTTTTTTTTCTCTCTTCATATAGGCTATTCTTAATCTTTGCACAATCAATTAAATTTATTATATTACTAAATCAATTATAAGTTTCTTAAATATATTAAAAATAACAAAAAGAATATCATAATGTTGGGGGAAAATTTACACTCACCTAGAATTTTAGATGGAGCACATACACCACAAAATTATCAACAAAAAAACACATGTACACGACACACACAAAGATTTGAAGGGAACACAAACATGTCATAACAATGGTGTTAAATATTAAAAAAAATAATGTTAATTTGCATAGAGCTATAATTTCCAAAGAGCATGCGATAAACAATCAACTAATTCTTGGTGCAATGGAAGTGAAGGAACAAGCAAGGGAACCAACGGGGTTGTTGAGAATTTTGAGGCAATATACTCAACAGTGCAGTCATCGACAAGGGGAGGACGGGGAATGGAGACGTGAGGGTGGGATCAACGAAAGGTGGTGAGAGATTGAAAACAAATATACTCGCATCCTTTAGTAAGTTAGTAAGAGGAAGAAAACTATATTTGGCGGATGTGATATTCAATTTATGATTTAAATAAATAGTAATTTTGTTGTCAAAGTGAGAGCGCGGATCAAATATTGTGGTTGAATTTCAATTTTTTTAAAATAAAATTAAAAGTACAAAGACATCATTATATTAAAAACTCGATATTCTAACTATATTGGCACCCAATAAAATTGAAAATACAAATGCATCATTATGAATTACAACTGCACGACACAATAGTTCAAACATCAAAAACCTTAACGTCACGACTCTAATTGCGATTGACAAACACTAATGCAAGAATGACTTGTAAACAAACTAACCCCAAAAGTTAATATCCTTTGTGTCGCATCGCATGCACATAAAAGATGCCTTAATACATAGCATCTTTTTTTTTCAATTTCACAGGGTGTAATTAAAAAATTGAAATTAAAAAATAAATATAGTGTGCATAACTTTTGTAGCATTATATATTCTCCACAATGTGTAGCCATTATCCACGTTCACCAAAGAAGTAGAGCTAATAAAAATAGCAATAGTTGTGATCAAATAATAAGTGATCATAATAATGATGAGGAGGCAAAAACAAGTAGAGAAAAAAACAAACACATTCTTACTAGAAAAATCACCAACAAAAGAATACCAAATAACAGCTCCAAGTCATGATGATCAATATTATTCCAAAGTCACAACTATAGTCACAAAAAAATCACCTCCTCCAATTGAATTTCCTACTTCTCCACAACTCATATTTGGAGAAGAAATAATTCATTTTAGTCATCCACAACATCCCCTCTCAATGGTCGACCTTCCTGACCTATTCATTTGTGTAGGATGTAAAGAATATGGCTCTGGAAAAAGATTTGTTTGTCAACAATGTGATTATCAACTTCATGATTTTTGTGCTTTGGCTCCTCCTGCTCTTAAGGCTCATCCTTTTCATTCTCAACATGCAGTTTTGTTCCATTCCAAACCAGGTGCTAAGCCTCTCTCTAAATTTTACCAATTATTATAGTAATATATAGTTGAATTTTTTGAAAAAAAAAATTGGGTTAAATATATTTTTATTCCCTACAAAATTACAATTTTTCAAGTTTAGTCTTTATTAAATTTTAATGGTAATTTTAGTCCTCCACAATATTACAATAGTCCTTATTTTGTAAACAATTTACAAAAATTGATATTTTTAGTCCTCAAAATAGTCCCTATAAAATGCAAATAGGGACTAAGAGTGAATAATTTTCTTTGAGGGACTAAACTTGAAAGCTTGTGATTTTATAGGGATTAAAATCATATCTAACCCTTTTTTATATACAAAATTATTGGATTATATATATGATTTCATAATTTTTTTTTCTCTCAATTTGTGTAGCAATAACTGAGATTTGGATTTTGTCAATTTCATTTAATTTAATTTTTTCAAAATCCACTATTTTTCATTTTGTTTAATTTTTATATATGCATGAGATATTGTCATATTCTTAAACAATGATTACTCTAGTTTGAAAGTATGAAAATATGAGAATAGATGCTCTCATGTCACAATTTCATTTGATGAAATCTCCGCCATCAATAAATAAAAAGGATATATATAGATGGATAATTTAAAATAAAAGAAAAATTAGGAAAGAGAGTTTTTATAGTTGGAACTATCTTTTTGAATTAATCAAAACAAATATTGATGACTAACGCATTGAACTCGAGTGGTTAATGAGCGAGTTATTTATCTCGTAATTAAATTTTAAATTACCGAGGCTCCATTCTCTTGAGAACCAGAGAGTTAACACCAAAAAAAAAAAACTTCTTACTACATTAATTAATTCACAATAGTTTTAATTATGTTTCATACTTATTGGGTTCTCAAAATTGTGTCTCAATAGAATAACAACAAATAGGTGTATCGGAAGCACTCCCCTCTAAAAATAACACCCCGAAAAGCAAAAACCAAACAGTGATAAAACCGCCACTCAACTACAACTACTAGGACTTCACCACCAAATGCACACCAGCAAACCCAAACCAAAGCCAAAACATTTAATAACGAAGAAGAGAAAAGATAGAGAAGAAGGCTTGGAGCAGGTCACCCACCCACCAAACACATAGAGACTCATCACCAACAGGCACCAACCGCTATCTGCTTCAACACTCACTCTAATACCTAAGAATGTATTGTTTCAAAAAAAAAAAAAACTTAAGAATGAAGGAAATAATGAGTTGACACGTTTAAGACAGGTAAAATTAAAATATGTTTCTTGAGAGTTATTTGAGTCTTTCCATATATTCATAAAAATAAAACTTTTGAAAAAAATCATCAGAATTAATTGAAATGGTGTGAGTTGATTTATATTTAATTTCAAAAACTAATTTTTCATATCATATATTTGAGGCCAAATTGTACATCAATACTCTTTAACATGTCATATATACTTGTAATACTTATGTTCAATTTTCTTTAAATTTATTGTAAAATTTTGATTTCATGCTAATTATGTTACATTGGAATATATATTTCAGTGAAAAGTGGAATGACAAAATCCAAATGCGACGTTTGTGGCAAACTAACAAAAGGCTATACATTCCTATGCACAGCATGTGCTTTCCAAATGCATCCATGTTGTGCAATGCTCAACACAGAAATTGAATTCCCATCTCATCCACACACTCTCAAACTCACGCCTTCAACCACCACGACCGCAACAAATGCGGATAACTCCAACACGATTGTTTGCAACGAGTGCAAGAAACGAAGGTCGGGGAAAGTGTACCGGTGCACGGTGTGCAACTATAATCTTCATGCATTTTGTGCTAAGAATAAAGTTAATGGTCTTCAAGCTAATGGTATTAGGGTTCCTGAAAAACCAAGTGTTCTTTCTGCTGCAGCTAAAGTTGCTTCTCAAGTTGTGATTGAATTTATTGGTGGGTTTGTTGAAGGTATTGGTGAAAATTTGGGTGAAGTTCTAATTCAAAATATTACCAAAGGAGGAAATGCCAATCACACTAATACAAATAATAATAATACGAGTACAAAACCTCGTAAATAACATTTTTTTCTAAATATAAATATAAATCATCTTATATTTTTCTCTGGTGATCAACGGAGGAAAATTAAATAATACACAAAACAAAACAAAAATGTATTTTGGAACCATATTATTATGGTAAGAAACATTAGAGGATTCATATTCCCCTATCTATATTAATTATTTATTGTTTGTATATCTTTCTCTCCTAAATAATGAGAGAAAATTATAGGGGAATTCATTCCTAGCTACACGTCCATTATAGTATGTGCACATCTATATATTCCATATTGTGTACCATTGATTTATGTATATTTTGATTTTATTAATGTAAGGATTTAAAACGTGTGCTAGCTAGGCAGTGGTGTTTAATTTATTATTACATTTGTGTGTAAATTGTAAAATTTGATGTATATTAATTGTATGTATTTGTCACTTTTTTTATTGGATTAAGTGGTCTATTGGTGAATCCTTTGAATTGAATCGGCTATAGCATGTTTTCATGCATTTTTTTTAATTTCTTTTATATTAATCATATTCTTCTTTCTATCTCCTTCAACCTTCAGCAACAACTCCAATATAACCATAGGCACTTGAAATATGAGAATCTTTTGATATTTGTGACAAGTCAATCAAAATTGCTAAGGGTAGTTAGTCATTAATTAAGATTAAATTCATAATCCTCTATATTGTTGATTGTCATTAGAACACGGTTCTCAAAATTGTTAACTTAGCTCCACGAATGCTATTGAAATAAAATTAGCTCCATTAATAATCAATTTTTAAAAAATAAAAAAAAATCAAGAAGGGAAAATTTACATGAGGTCCATTGTTGTGGGATTATTTATGGTTGGACACCTCCAAAAACACTAAAAGAAAATTTAAAAATAGAATGAAGATTCGTTTTGTTCTTTCCTAAAAAGGAAAGGATTAATGTTTTAGGGCGCACTTCGGCACTTGCGAGTTGGATTTCGAAAGGGAAAGTTTTAAAGAGTTAAGTCTCTTTTTTTTTTTTTTTAATTGGCAAAATTTATTAATGGACAAATTCCCTAAATGAGAAGTAATCGTCAAAGTAAAGCAAAGAAAGACAAGGTGATAAAAACGTTTTAAACAATCAAAAGGTACAACAAATACACATCGACTCACCCCCTTACAGTAGTTTGTGTATATATCACCAATACTAAAAGGCAACAAAACACAGCCAACAAAAATTAATCCCCACAAACAACTTAAACCAAAACTACCGCTTCAAAACTTAACAAAAACTCGAACCATCCACTCATATTATCTGAATCCCTCACCAAACAACACATGACACCGAGTTGATGAGCATCTCCAAAAGGGTGTCTTGGAATAAAATACTTGGAGTTGTTTAACTTATATCATTTATTGGGCAAATAGAATTTAAAGTTTTTGTTATCCCCATAAAAATAGCTTAGTTGGAAGATATATTGCATTATATATATATGAAGGGATCAAAGTTGGATTGAATCTTAGATTTTCATTTATCACCTCGGTAAATTTTTAGCCACTAAACTACTTGATAAAAAAAAAATTGAAAATTTTTGTGGATGAGGGAATGTACCATTTTGAGAAATTAGATATCTGCTTACTTGACATTAGACAACCACTCTTTTCTTTTACTTAGACGAAATGATAAACACCACTGAAATGAATACACGGATACAAAATCTCAAGTTCGAACACGGACGAAGGTGTGCAGTCTATCAAATACTTATGGAAGACAACCACTCTCTCTGCAACTTGATGAAAGATATATAACTTAAATTGAACATGTGTTCTCTCTTTGGTACTCTTCAACTACAACAAAACGTGAATGGCATTAAGTTCTGTATGGATACATGGACCTAAGGCTGTTTCAGTTCCGGAGGCCCACATTATTGGCTTGGGAGAACAGAAAGGGTAGAGCTGGAAAATTTGGGGTGAGAATATATATATTTTTAAAAGGATTATTTTTGGAGTTTAGATTAGGAAGGAAGATAGTTAAAAAAAGAAAGAAAAAAATAGTCCCTAAATCCAAAGATTTTATCCAGTAGTAAAAAGACACTTCTATAATTTATGATGTCCTGAATTTGAACCTCATTAATATTTTTGCAAGCAGTGGTGTAATTGTACCGGTTTGGATCGATTTCAAATGAATTCAATGTTCGAACCAATGAACATTCGATTGGTTCGGTTTGGTTCGAATACTTTAATCGGTTTACGGCGCTTTTTTTTTTTCAATTTATTTCATGCTATTATTTTTTTTCAGATATATTTTTTTCTATAAGTTCATAAAATACAATTCATCAAAAAAAATCTTCAAATACAAAATATAATTCTTTTCCCATAAATTCATCAAATATATAATGTAACCATTATAAAAAAAATACATAATATAACTATATTTATATAATTGTATTGTAGTGCGAGTGAGCAAGATTTTTTTTTAAAGTAGTTGTGCATATTTTATTTGTTAATAGATGTGTGCTGCATAAAAAAAATTAACTTAATAATATACATTTCGTAAAAAAAAACTTAGTAATATATATATTGGTTTGGTTCGGTTTGTTCATCAGTTCTTGAAATTATATCTGAGAACCGAACCAAACCACATCGTTTTCAATTGGTTCGATTCAGTTTTTATCCGAACCATAAAAATCAGTTTTTTCGGTTTGATTCGTCGGTTCAATTAGATTTTCCTGATCCGCTTACACCTTTATTTATAAGTAGATTTTTACGTCTATAATCTTCTCTACAACGAGGCATCGTCTCCTTTGGCACTGGCATCTTACATTAAAGCCTGAATGCTACGCAACATAATAAAATCACCCAAGTATATCTCCATAATATAATGTCATAGAACTCTAGTAGTATCCAAGCAAATTTCAATAGTAATCAAAAACAATTTCAAGCATTTATTAGCCCATGACAACACATTTTAATGGTACAACAAAATTCACAAATGGAAAATTATGTCACTAGTATCTAAGTAAGAACTAAGAGGTAATTGAAAACTGAAAAGTCAATTAAATTAGATATATATTTTAAAATTTAAAATATATTACACTTTTTACTCATACTCATAGTATGGTCATCCCTATTATCAATATCCCCAAATAAACTTTACAGTAAGGAAATCTATGCATCAGAATATGATATATAGTTCTATAGCAGGAATTTCTCCTCATTGATCCTTGAGAAAAAAGGAGGCAATGAACCAAATTATTTAACCTCATCAACATTTATCCAACACAGTTATCTTTATTCCAATGCTTACTCCTTTCATAATTGCTTAAAGGCTTAGGAAGTCATGCTTTAACTGGTCTAATATTTGGAAAATTTCTTCACCCCGAAAGATAAACATTCAAGTGTAACTTATCTTCAACTTTGGCATCACAGAGTAATATGCAGCATTTAAGTCCATCTCTACTTTCCATTATCTCCTTGATCTGCCAAATTATAGCTCCAAATTAACCTCTAATATGTTCTCTTTTGGCTCTCATCATAAAATGCACAACACTTCCCACTGAAGTAATCTTGCATTAAATAAAGCAGTGTGCAGTTTTTGCCCTGATTTATGCTTCTCATTACCTTATGAGTTAGTTTCAACCACCAACAGAATTACTGTGGGCCATAATCCAAGTTTTCCCACCTGAAGGGAGAAACTGAGCCTACGAAAGGAGTTCCACGGAATAACACACAAACACATACACAAACAGCAGCAACAGCTAGCATCGAATGAATAAAGGGACCGTGAAGCCAGCTTCGTGAACCGGAAAATTTTCTTTTGGAGCGAACTTCTGCAATAGCACACTTGGAACAGGAGTCCGCAACTCGTTTAACTCGCTTTTGCATAAGCTCAACTCCGAGTGATGGGAGCTGTATCTCATTGTCAATTCTAACTGCAATTTCACTTCTTTGTCTATCAGAACGTTTACGGGCAACCAACATATTATAAGAGTAATTATTTCTCATCACAGCATAGGCATGTGGAGTCTGCCCACTTTCATCCACAAGGGTCTCCCAGCACTTCAACCCAATCTAGACACCAGCATGAAAAGCACAAAGAAGTTAAGAACTCAATCAAACAGAAGCATGCACACATCTTTTATGCACTTTGAAATATAATCTAAAGTTGTAGGGAAAAGGATGAGTTGAAGTCCAAACAAAAGCATGATAATTCTATTGCTATATATTAGGCTGACGAGGACAAAATTCTACTGCTATATATTCTAATTAGGCCGACGAGGTCAATATGGTTAAATCTTTAGAAGGATGAATATAAGATTGTTAACATTATAAAAAATGTTTTCCTTTTTAACAACATTGTAAAAAATCTTGTCCTTTTAACAAAATATAGTATCATATTATTTAAATAATTTGGCATGTTAGTCATAAAATTTAAGATGGCCTATAACTTGACCTTTTTATGTTATATAGACTGTCAAATAACCGATTATCCCAAAAGATTAAGCTGTTAGGAAAGGCTACATCAATGGTTTTATATTATTTCTAACACGCCCCCTCACGTAAGAGCCCACTTGGGCTTGAAGCGTGGATAATGCATAGGCCCACCTACCATATGCTTAAATTCCACTTTTTTAATTAGAAAGTGAGGGGAGCGAGGATCGAACTCTAGACCACTTAGTCATAGAGGCTCTGATACCATGTCAAATAACCGATTATCCCAAAAGCTTAAGTTGTTAGGAAAGGCTACATCAATGGTTTTATATTATTTCTAACATAGACTATAAAAAAGGCCTTGGGTTTGTTTATTTAAATAGAAGTCTCGCATAGGTTTGATTTAGGCTACTATGCAGTAGGTCCTTGTCGGCTGACCTAACCAATTTAAACCCCAAAAAAACTTCCACAGGCAATCCTATTAGATTAATTTCCTTTTGTTACTCAGCAAAAAAAAAAAAAACACAGTAAATCCGAATGGAGAGGTGCATTTCCTCTATAAACCTTCATGTCAAAGTAGGGGGGAAATAATTACCTCTTGTGGATCATTTGTTAAGGAGTCAATAACACCCTCCGAATCTGACGTAGATGCAGCCAAATGCAACGGAGTAATACCACCAGGGCCCTCAAGATTTGGTGGGAATATATATTTCTTGGATGTATCATTTTTGCTAGGTATACAATAGTGGATGAGCAAATCAACCATGCTTATGTACTTTCTTTTCACTGCTCTATTTAGGAGTTGGATTGCTTTGAGCATCTCCATTGACCCTGTTGACAACCTTTCTCCTTCGAAGTGTTTATCAACCAATATATCCAGAAGGGTTTTGACTAACATGCAACAGTTTCTTTCCACAGAAAACGTTAGTATAAATTTGAACCTGTCAAGCGAATAATCTGGAACCTCGTGCACATTTGAGAACCTTTCCCTTTGAAACAGCCAGCCAAGCTCATTCAAAAAGTGCAAAACCTCATCCCTTGACTTGGGCCTCCCAAAATGATATTCGTGTTCCTCTGAAATGGCATCACACATTTTTTCCTCTTCGCCAAATTCAGACTCAAGCGGTCTCAATTCCTTGCAAATGGATGCGTCAGCTATTATCACTGGAAAACAGTCGCCCTTGAAACCATTTTCAACCTGTTCACAAATATATAAGTTGCAATTATTTTTTAATAGAAGATGCAATTCTTAATAGAAGTTCAAAATATATACTTTCACGTACATAAAAACTCTTAAGACATGCATGTGTACGCGAGGATACACAGTAATAATATGCAGCAAAAAAAAATGGAGATCTACCTCGATGAAACAGCGACCTAGAGCACCACCAGGAGATGTATTCTGAACTTTAAAACCACCCAACTTTATCTCATCATAGATCATACCAGGATCTCCAGATCCTATAACTTCTGATGATGTGTAACCGTCAGCACCAGTGCAATGAATCCTGCAAAATTTAGGGACAAATAGTAAGAAAACAAACCAGTAAAAAGCATACGACAACATTCAGAAAAGGGGAAAATCAGTACTAACTTTGTGCCAGGAGCAGACAGGTTTCTTCCCTTCAATGACATAGATGTTTCTTGTCCACTAACAATCGCCAAAGGAGACACTGATATCAACTCTGGAGACCTCCATGTTCCCCATGGTTTGCACATGCGTATCTTTCCTGGAATTTCAATTTAAATGAATCTGATTCAACTCCTTGATAATAAAAATAAAGTTAAGATGTTCCATTTAACCTTTAGATGTTTAGAAAATCAGTACTAAACAATCCAATTAGATGGGAAAAAACTAGTCCAAAGAGTAAAGCTTGAATATAAAAATATGCAGCCTAAGATAAAAATAAAATAAAACTAAAATAAAATAAAATAAAATAAAATAAAAAAAGAGGATAGAAACCAGTCACAGAATAGCACTAGTTACGGTGCTCACCATCTTTGTGTGATGCTAACTGACTTCCAGAATAAACAAGAAATCTCCCATTTCTCCACAAATCAGAATCTGAGTTATGAATTAAAGAATGAACACGTTGGAGGAAGTTTTCTTCTAGCTGCAAAAAACACAATATGCAAGTAATCAGCAAGTAGAATCCTCCAAGCTCAAAATGTGCCTCACAGTAGTTCACTTACTTGCGCCCAGGCAGCAGAAGACATTGTAGCATAAATTGATAGGACAACACAGCCGGGCCTTATGTAACTTTCCAAGTCAGATGGTCGAGTAGAAAGCCAATTGTAAATCTAAAAAAGACAAATTATTAATATTAATATTATCACATATTCGCATCTGGCAAATGACATCATACAATTGGCAAAAATTGATGGGAAAGTGCAACAATTGTTTCACCTGTGATCGCAATGTTCCAGGGAAATGGCTAGGATGCTTGTCAAATAATTTAAACATTATTCTCCCAGTACGATCCTGTTGGAATACCATCACAAATAGATTCAATCACAAAAGATGAAAGACCTAAACCACTTAAATAAAAGAGTAACACATAAAACAAAGTACAAATATAAAACAAGTATGAACCAGCGATTGCAAAACCGCAAACTACCTGAGTATCTGAATTCAAACTGGGAGGTGAATAATCAGAGCCTGAAGATGCATAACCAGCTTTAAACGGAACACTTTGAACTGAACTAGTTTGTTGGATCATGTTATTTGATTTTGACCCTTTAAAGAGATCAAGAGGGATAGTAGTACAACTATGACTTTGACTAGTTTCCTTATTTGCATTGACTCCCATTCCAGTCTTAATACTATTAGAATTGAGACCTCTAATCCCACCTTGCAAACCAAAATTCATTTCCACAAAAGGAGGAGATGACGACGGCGACCTTTCGTCCACAGGGTTACTACTTTCCGATGAAAAATAATTCCGCGAAGATGGCAATTTTGACCGGCTGTCATCTTCTGGAGAGGAGTTAAAAAGTTGCAATGGCAAATTAACTCGAACATCCTCCTGGCAATCTGAATCATCATTTGGAGACTGAGAACTGCCACTGCTTCTTTCTCCACCAACTGAAGTGAATTGTTGTTCTCTAATTTGATCAGCACTAGTTGTGGACTTGGTGCCGCCATTTTGAACAGGTGTGGATGGAGTGGTGGAAAGAACAGCAAGCAAGTCCATAGTTAACGGGGCAGAGGGGACACTGTTCGGTTGATCATCACGATGATGATACGGAGATGAAGTTTGCATTGGCACGTTATCATTTTTCCCATTCAAATTATTACCAACGTCCAGCAACTTCGCTGTAAGATCAGCAGGTAAAGGGATCCTATTCAGAATCTGTACGAGCTGCTCTTTATCTGGAACTTGTGACCTTCTTTCCTCAAATTTTCCTAAACAATATCATCAACACAGACAATCTTAGCCCACATATAAGAAAAGAAAAAAACAATCACCAGTAGCACTTGCTTGTGAGGTTCTGTTCGTTTTTCCTAGAAATGATTTTAGAAAATTAAGAAAAATAATCACTTAATGAGGGTCCGTTTGTTACGGATTATAAAAAAGTTATTTTGACGCTGAATAATTTACCGATTAAATTTTAGAGATTTTGAAGGGAAAAAAAAAGCAAAAGTTGTTTTGTATTTGTTTACCAAAATGAAAATCACTTTTTTAAAATTAATCAATTATAGAAAATTATTTTTAAAAGAAGCCACTCATTAAAAATAATCAATTATAGATAATATAAAATGATTTTTGAAAAAGCTACTCAACACTAAAAAACTTCCAAAAGTGATTATTTAAAAAAACTTACTTTTTTTACAAAATAAACAGTTACAAACTGGCTATGAGTTAGTTTATTAATCCCTCCTGCCTTATTTATAAACAAAAGTCTCTCGCCTTATTTATAAAATACATCAACTTTTGTTTATAAATAAAGCCGGAGAGAGTATATTCTTTTTATCAAATGCCGGAGGAAGTATATGACATCATGAAAAATATATTTTTTGTAATTCATGATAAAAAAATTTAAAAATAATCAATGTCCTAAAGTAATAATTAAGGGCATGTTCCAGTTATAAAAACTAAGAAAACTTTTACAATCTATTAAAACAAATTATTGATCCAAATTTAGCTGTAAAAGAACCTTCTTTTATTTTTAAGAATAGCTGTAAAAGAACTACTTAATTAGCTTATTCAGACCCCAAAAATAATTAATCTAAACATAGTAATTGACTAATTTCACTGTATTTTTAAATTTAAAAAAATATTACTTTTAATTATTTCAAATAAATAAATACTAACACAATTTCTAATTCTAATTTCTAAAAAATACATACTACTAATAATAACCCAAAAAAATATATATACTTTAAACAAAATTTAATTAAAAACTGATTTTTGATAAAATCAAGAAACCAAACACGCCTTAAACATAACCCATACCTTGAGAACCATCAGCAATAGCAGTCAACAAATTAAAAATCTCCAAATTAGCAGCAGCAGCAACAACTTGCTGATTCAACGGAGGAGAAGAAGAAGTAGCAACTTCATCCGGTTGCGTTTTTCTCCGGCGACGATTATGTCCAGCAAGTCTCCTTCTACAACTCCTTTTCCCTTCATCAAATTCCAATAAAGGATGAAACCTACTACACTGTTGACAAAACCGTTGCATTTGATTTCCTAATAAAGCTTTCGAAGCTTTACTATGAGCTTCACACACTTTATGCCGTCGATGATAATCTTTAGCTTTTGATAGATCTTCTTTACAGTTATCAACTTGACACATCGGATATGATGAAGTTGGAGATCCTGATCGTACTCGTTTGTTTGCTCTGTTTACAACTCCACCGCCGTTTACGGCACCACCGAGATTCAATTTGAGAGTTTCTTCGGTGTGGTGTTGTTGTGAAACGGTTGATTTGGCGGTGAATCGAACTGAATCCCAATTCCATTCTTTAGGGTTCCAATTGTCGTTTGGGATATGAACGACGTCGTATGATAGATCGCGTTTTTTGTTATTTGATGAATTATAAAATGGATTTGATAACATAGGAGGATGAAGAGGAAGAAGAGGAGGAGCTAATTTTTCCATTTTTTTTTAATTTTTGGGTTTCTAAAAATGAAATTAATTAATCAAAAACATGTATGTAAGGGTAAGTGTAAGGGTAAAGGGTAGGGTATAGAACTAAGACTAAGAATAAGGGTAGGTTCTATGTACCTTAAATTTTTATTTTTGGGTTTTGAGGTTTGGGGAGAGAGGAGCTAAAGGAAATCCATGAGGAAGGTTTGATAATAATTCAGATCTAAAGTAACATAGGAATCTGAGTTTGATGGTGTTTACTTTTTTTTGTTTTCATTTCTTTTTAATTTTCATAGTACAATATTATTGTTAAAAAATTTATAGTAACGTCCTTTATTAATTAATTTTGATAGTACGATATTATTGTTACAAAATTTTCTTTTTTTTGGGTACAATGTTACAAAATTTATTTATCCTATCTAGACTAGATAAGATGATTCGTCCCGTGAACTTAGTTCGGTTAGCTTGAACATTGCATTATATATAGGAGGTTGGGATCCGAACCCAGTCATTCAACTTTATGATTCAGATCTCTTCTAATTTTCTAATTTAATTAGATGTTTTAAATTTAAATTCAATCTTAAAAATAAAGTAATATTAAATCTTTTAGGAAAGAGAGTTGTTTATTGTGATATATCATCGTTTGATAGGCTAATCTTTAAAGTTATGTGCAGAGGATATTCGACAATTCTAGTTTGGTTTATAGACGAAATAGTAAACACCATTAAAGACGAAATAATATTCTTGGATGAAAATGTTCATCTTAGCAATATTGATATTGTCCACTAAGTTGGAACTTATGAACATATTATACGTTGATTTTTTCTAGATCTGGTTTCGAAGAAAACAGATATCAGCAATCTAAAATTTAACCGTCAGATAAGTAAAATCTATTGAAGATATACATTATTTTAGTTGAAAACTAAATAATTTTAATAACTAATTAAATTGTAATATGTATTAATTAGGGGAGGATTGGTTTGGTATATATAGTTGGAAAATGGATAGTACATATACATGTGCTTGATGTTGTGAAGAGTCTTTTCTATTTCTCTATTGTTGATGATGTTTTTGCTGTCCTCAACTCAACTTGCATAAAACACAAGCACCATCATGTTAATGTGGGGTGGATGAGAATGGCAAGAAGGGTAAATAGGTACAAGTTTAAGGGGTTATTTAGTATGAGAAATTGTAGCCGACTGAAGAAGAATCCAAGAGAGTTCCTTCTCCACTACTGTCTACCCTAACAAGTAGGTATTGTTCCGTACGATTTGTTTTTTCACTTTATAAGAAGAAGTAGTAAAAGTTAAGGGAAGGTGATCTGTTACGTAATAGTGGTACCAATGACTTTAAGGACAAATGAGGGAATGGATGTGATGGCAATTCCACTATTGTTGCTGTATGTAGGCCAAACAAAAACGTGTTTTCAATCGTACATTTTTTAAAAAAGAATAATAAAAAAATGGTGTTACCTATGGTTTTTTTTTTTTTTTTTTGAAGGAGGTGTTACCTATGGTTATTCTTAATAGATTATGATAATTTGAAATACGAGAAAATTTGATGAAGTTTATTTGAGGACAAGTGAATATGGAAGTTCACCATATAATTAAGGTGGTGGTTGTTTTTTATTCTAATCGTCGATTGTTTTATTTTATTATAATAATTGAGAATTGGACTCATGACATTTAGTATATTATCTAAACTATTTATCAGTGGATTAAATCTAGTGATTTATATTCTTCCTTATTTGTATTTGAATGAAATGAATTGAATTTATGTTGATTAAAAAAAAGTCTAATTAAATATTGTATCACACATGAATTGAACTTTGATTCAAAACTTTAAAAAATAATAAATATAAAATTCATGATATGATATTTGTGTTTTCATAATTTCTTTAACCAAAATTTGCACATTTAAATTTCTAAATTAAAAGTAAATAAATTTAATAGCAAAGGACACCATTCATTTATCATGATAGCACAAAAAATTTCAGCATCAATCATGCATATACTTTATTACACATTAACGATGTGTTTGGTTTAAAAGAAATTGAAACGAGAGAAATACTTCATTTTTCTTGAGTGGCACACCAAAGAAAGAGAAAAGAGAGACTAAAAATACTATCGGGCCCATATTTTTTCATCTTCTCAATGATGTGAAGAAAGGTAGAAGAGAAACAACTTTTAGAAATTCTCATTTTTATAATGTCCGCTACTTAAGTAGCGGAAGCTATAAATGTAGGGTGTTTTTGGGGGCGTTTTGGTAAATTCGTAGGATGCGCGCCAGAATCATTAGGGTGGCAAAAGTAAATCCTTTTTTATTTTTGTATGTGGCCTCTTTGTTTTTTTTTTTTGTTGATGGGCCTATTGCTTTAATAGCCGTATTCTTGGATCGGGTATAAGCAGGGGCGGATCTAGACCTTGAATATTGGTGTGGATAACTAATACATGAAAGAATCGACGATAATTATGATCTAGAAATCAAATTTTTAGTTCATTTTTTTAGGAACTTTTTATGATATTCTAAATATATATGGGAAAAATCATTCGGAAACAAATATACATTGTCTTAATAGTATAGACCAAAACCGAGTGCCTGATAATTTTTCAGGGATCAAAACTGAGTGCATGATAATTTTTCAGAGATAAAAGATTTAATAAAAATTAAGTAAGCACTAAACTTAGAAAGTCACCATTTTGAAGACCAAAAACACATTTAACCATTTTTTTCAAAAACTCTGATCCTTTTTATAAGAGACAATTCAATTTTTAGATTTATTGAATAACTAATGTATTTGATTTATGTTATAGATTAGATACATCAATTATTGAATGAATCTAAAATTAAGCTATCTTTCATAAAAAGTACCGAAAAGAGTATATATATAAAAAAAAATTGGGGAAATCTCCAACATGCATCCGCCCATGGGTATAAGCCTATGGGTCCGTTTGATCTGTAAAATGTTTGTACTTGACAGAACAGTACATGACAGTACAAGACAAAACAGCACAGTACAAACATTTGAGGTATTGAATAAATTGTGTTTGTACAATGTTTGGTGGACAAAAGGTTATTTTGGTACTTTAGACAACTTGTGCAGAGGACAAAAAGTTGTCTCATGGTTCAGTGGGGACAAGTATTTCAGTTTTTGTCATGTATCTTGACCCCCGGTTTGTACAGTACGAAGAACAGTTTTAAAATCAAACACAGTACAACTGAAGTTGTCTTGTCCCTTATTTTTTTAGCAGATCAAACGCACCCTATAAGTCTCAAGTTCAATGTTAAAAGTTTACTATTAAAATGATTAAGTATTTCACAATAAATATATTCCAAGGAGTAAAAGTATTTATACCATAAGAATAAAAATGGTAGGATGATGTTTTCCTCTTAATATACATCATATGTTTGTTGAAAAATTATGAGTGCATAGAATGAAAGTGAAACCGCTTCATAGAATATATTTTATTTCCTAAAATTTACGTTATGATAATAGCTAATAGGATTTCAAATCCTATATTCCAAAATCTTATCCCATTTAGAAACATAACTTCTAAATTGGTTCAAAATATCCAATGATATTCTATCTTCCCAAATCTCATGAATTTCATATTGTATCTTCCGAAATGCAAAAATAATTTTAAAAAATAAAAAGAATTCCACAATGGACCGAATCCCAATCCCATCAAGGCTAATTTTCAAAATGTATCTTCCAAATCGTCCCATGGAGTATTTTCAAAACTTTGAGGGACTTGAGAGCAATCAAGGGCAACCGGAAGAGAAATTTTCAAGACCTATTATCCCACTCCCACCCTAGAATCCCCCCTCTATAAGATGATCTAACAAAACCCATGTTTGTAACCTGGTCTATTCTGATCCGTAAGATTTGTCCTATATAAAAATTCTCATGAAGTAGCTCTCTACGAGTTATGCGTTTCGTAGTATCCAAACCCATAGGAAAAAGGAAAAGCCTAAATACGCATAAGTTTCTCCTATTGTCAATCGTGAGAAGTGGCCACGATAGAAAGAAGAAAAACAAATATACAACTAATAAACAACAGTGAATATATAAAAAAAAACCCCACAATCACAATAATTTATTACCATAATTGGTCGCAGTAGCAATCAACCAGTTAAAATCGCATCACATCAGAAGAAAGTAACAAATATTAGTTTAAAGAAAATAATAATTACTACAGACCAAAAACTAGAAGCAAGCAAAAATTGTAAAGGCACCAAAAGAATTGCTTCTATATGTATATATGTAATAAATATGTAAGGGTATCATCTCCCTGGCAAACACCTAATGATTGCTTAGTATCGAAGCAATTTTTTTTAACTTTGGAGTGTCCTCAGAAACCAAAGCTTTGAAAAGATGATATCAAGGAGCTGTTATTCCCAATATAAAACAAGGCAGCAATAACCAGAACTGCAATTAGAGCCCACCACATCCATGGTTGGATTCGTCTCTTCCCTCGGTTGCGAATAGCCATGGGCAAAGATTTTACCTTGTTTTGCTTTGTGAATTGAGATGGTTTCACTGGCCTTTTTGTTATCTCAGCTGGTTTCTCAATTTGATCAGATTCTTCCAATGTTCTTGTCAGAATTTCAGGAGAAGCTGCAGATTCTTGTTCTGTATTCTCCACAGCATCTTCGGGAGAAACTGTCTTTCTTTTTTCCTTCTTCCTTGCTCTTTTCTCCCTTTCCTGCACCAATATGCATGTGTATTTATATTATATAGCTGAAGAACTACAAATAAATAGTTTAAAAACCATAAACTTAATAGCTATGAACTTGCGAATGAAAATATTTAATATAGTCATTCAATCACATTTAATCATATAGATATTAGTTAAAATGATTTAGATATTTAATATAACAAAGTGACATTACGTGATATATGATTAAGATACATATGCAAATAGTGTAATTTAAACTCATGCTTTTAAGAATCTAAGTCATAATGTTATTACCTTCTCTTTTTGCTCAGCTTCTTTTTGGGCCTTATATAAAGCCCTTTGTTGGGCCTTCTCTGCATTACGCTTTTTTCTCTGAAGTGCCTCCTTAGCTTTCTCAATTTCCTCTAGCCTTTTTAATTCCTTTAGTTTTGCTTCTTCTTCCTCCTTCTTCGCCTTTTCAGCCTTTAAGATCCACTCCTCTTCCTCCTTTGTTCTCACAGGTTCCTTAGGTTCCTTATCTTCATCGGACTCATCCCCCCAACGAGAAACTGGAACCGCTAACTTCTTCTCTGGAGCAGGTTTTGCAGGCTTTTTAGCTTTAATTGTCTGACTTATTTCAGGTTTTTGTACCGCAACGTTGGAAGCGGGTTCATCCTTTGTATTAACAGCAACAGATTCTGTTGGTATTGGTTTCTTTTGTTGTTCAGGAGTTGATTGTGAGACCAAAGCATCATTTTTGGAAGCTCTTTCAATGAAGGGATTAGGAGGAATCGGGGGTGCCTCTTCATCAGGACCAAGCCCTCGGCCATCATAAGTTTGCAGTCTCCTCAGTGTACTCCTGGTGTTGCACCGGATATAGCTCCTTCTGAACTCATCATTCTTCATCATCTCATGTATTCGCTCAGCCTGAATTGCTAATTTGTAAGTGCCAAATTCAAGTTTATATAATAATACAGTGCATAAACGGAATGATAATTTCTCTACTTGTTTCAAGTGTAAAAAGGATCACCTGATCAATACATAATTTTTGCAACTCCTCTTTCTTCCTCTGTGCTCCTAGTTCTTGCGCTCTCATTGAAGCGTTTTTGTATTCCCAAAAATATTTGCTCTGCAGTATGGTGAACAAAACTAGGCTTAGTATTTGCTAATTGCATAGTACACCTTTATATAGAGTAAGTCTAAATATTTTGCTTCAAGAACAGAAGTTATTAAATTAATCAATGATGCATCACCAAGAACACATCATCTTGTAGAACAAGAGTTCAGCAGATAAAATCTTAGGGTAAGTTAATAAAATAGACGAAGAAAAAAAGGTTTAGGTGATGTGTATGCCTACTAACACTAGTCTCAAGACACTATTCAGTGTAGCCTAGAAATACGGTAATCCGGAAAATGAGGCATTCATTGTGCCAACACAGCCTAAGCATTAAATTCTCTAATCCACAAAGGTGTGTGGCATTTTCTGTGCAATTTAGTTTTTTTTTTTATGAAGTTCAGGTGAGTTTGGTCCCAGGGCTCACCAGGATAAGGCAGGCCTCAAGGCTCAAAGAACGCCAACATGGGTACTTACAGACGACCCACCAACGAGGTCCTTATGTTTGACAGCGGGAGTTGAACTCACTCTTGCGAAGTATGAGCCAACTCCTTAACAACTGAACCAACTTGTGTTGGCAATGATCGATTACTAATTCATGGTTTTATTTCCTTTGTATTTTTACAGAGCAGATAGGTTGCTATAACTTATATGCTAGTATTGTAATTCGTACACAATGATCCCTAAATCTTCCTACATTTCACGTTGTGAATAAGCAGTTTTCATTTCAAGTCTCAATATCAAAGCCAAAACAACCAAAGAGTAAATTTTGTACTGTTCTGATCAACAAAACAGAGACCTTTCTACAACATTTTCCCCCTAAAGGAAAAAGTGCGCAAAGAAAAGGAATGAAATAGATAGGAAAGAAAAATCAAACCTTCTCGTGCAATTGCCTTCTCAAAATCTGTAACTTGACAAATGCCTCTTGACGAGTGTCATCAGCAGCCTTATACTGAGCCATAAGCTTGCTCAGTTGATTACTTTCTTCATCAGATTTCTTCTTTGCTGCTTTAGTTATTGTTTCTGCCTTCAGAACATTATTTCTAAGCACATCCAATTCCCTCCTCAAAAGCTGTAATCGCTGGAAATATTTAAGTCAAAGACAATGGAATCAGCTAGTTGATACAAAAGATACCGGTAGTTAATTCTGTTGATTAAGGAAATAAAATAAAAAGCAACCCAACTCTAGTACCTTAGTTTGCTCTTCAATACTTTCTTGGTCGTCAAGAGATTGTGATTGATCCTGTTTTGCTATAATATTAGACAGTTCGCCACGACTCTGCTTCAATTGTTTGATTTGGCGTATCAATTGCTTTTCTTCTTTTAGAGGCAGAGTTTCATGCTGGATCATGTGTTCCATGTTTCTAATCTGAAAATAAATTATAAATCTAGAAGAGTTAACACAACAAAACAGACATAAAAATCAAATCCTGATAAATATCTCCAGAAGAAAAACTGAAAGCATACCTTGCCATCTATATCACCTACAGAAATTGCATTGTTTAATCTACTCATGGTGGATTGAACTGAATCCATCTCTTGCCGTTTGGCTTTGAGTAAGTCCCTAGCAGCTCTCTCTTCTTGTAATGCAGCTCTAAATTCTTGGCCATACTCTTTACAAAGGGCCTGATCAAATTATAATTCAAAATAATAATCTAAAATCAAATATTGTTCTTCATATTACAGAGATATATTCTATTTTACCAATCAAACCAATGATATTCTAATATGTTGTGCCAATTACTTACCCTTTTAGCCTGGCTTTCAGAACGAATTTCGTCACGGATTTTAGTCTTCTCCTCTACTTGTTGAGCGGCATGCTGAATTTGCTCTTTTATATTTTCATCATCATCATATCGTGGAACCCGGATCAACCAATAGAACGGCTTCCTCACCACCTCGGTGACCAGATTCTGTGCATCTGTAGCATCGGCTGTTGATGCTTCTTGGGGTGTTTTCAAATCTTCATCTGTCGGGTTGCTGCCTTCCCCTTCAGCTGAAATTTCAGCTTCAACTGATGTTTCGGCTTCAACTGAAGGTTTGGCTTCAACGGGAGGTTCGGCTTCTCTATCCACAACATTGGTTTTCAAATCTGGAACATCAACAGAAGGATCGACCTCACTCTGAACTGCATTGTTTGAAGCTTCAGCTTCACTCACCACGGTTTCCTTTGAAGGTTCAGCTTCACTCACCACGGTTTCCTTTGAAGGTTCAGCTGCACTCAACCCGGTTTCCTTTGAAGGTTCAGCTTCACCCACCACAGCTTCACTCACCACGGTTTCCTTTGAAGGTTCAGCTTCACTCTCCACTGCATCGTTTTTAATCTCAGACACTTCAATAGATTCACCTTCACCCTTGACAACATTATCAGAAGGCGCAGCCTCGCCCTCCTCTTCAATGTTTTTCGTATCAACAGAAGGTTCATTTTCACCTTTACCTTCGCCAGCATCATCAAAAACCCCTGACTCTATTTTTTCTGCTAAATCTTTTTCTTGAAGAACTTGAGGTTCAGGTACCTCAACAGACCTCTCTGATTCACTAACATCAACAGGAATCACATTCTCCCCCTCAGTGCATTCACTCACCTCAACCTCTGCCACACCATTTTCAACAATTGTATCAGAGACAGACTCAACCGGTGTCTTCTCTAAACCGTTTTGAGTATCTTCAACTGCCCATTGCTTCACATCTGTATCATCAGATACTCCGTTAACGTCAACAGGAATTTCATTCTTCTCAGCTGAATCACTCACTTCAGCATCTACTACACTTTCCAATTTAACATCATGAGTTTCATTCTTCTCAGCTGATTCACTCACTTCAGCATCAATCACAGTTTCCAATTCAACATCATGAATTCCATTCGTCTCAGCTGATTCACTCACTTCAGCATCAACTGAAGTTTCCAATTCAACATCACGAATTTCGTTCTTCTCAGCTGATTCACTCACTTCAGTATCAACTACACTTTCCAATTTCTTCTCAGCTGAATCACTCACTTCAGCAACAACTTCACTATCCAATTCAACATCACGAATTTCGTTCTTCTCAGCTGATTCACTCACTTCAGCATCAACTGCACTTTCCAATTTCTTCTCAGCTGAATCACTCACTTCAGCACCAACTTCACTTTCCAATTCAACATCAAAAATTTCATTCTTCTCACCCGAAACATCTACACCTACACCGCCAACATTTTCGCTCTCTACACTCTCATGATCTTTAGATTCTGTTGTTCCCACCACATCAAAATCACCACCCTCCACCGCTTCAGTAGAAGCAGCACCAACTTCCTCAACAACAACAGGAACATGCACCGGAACCTTGATCTCTTCTACATCTCCTTCTCCATCCCTATCCACCACACCGTTTTCAACAACTACACCTTCTAATTCGGGATCACTATTGTCCACGTCAGCAACACCATCACAAATCTCATTCTCCTCAACGACACCGTTTTCAACACTCTCCAATTCACGATCCTGATCCCGATCCTTCACTCCTTCCTCCACAACAGAATCACTAACTTCACCACGAATCTCGTTCTCAGAACTCTCCACAGCGCATGCACTCAATTCATTATCCAACGCACCGTTATGAACCTCCGCAACAGTATCATCAGTAACGAGAACGTGATTATCATCAGATCCCGAACCGTTTTGATAAATCTCTCCTTCCCGTTCAACGACATCAACCTTCGTCGTTTCATCAACAGAACCATTAGAATTAGAAATAACCTTAACTTCAGATTCACCTTCCACCTTGTGATCCTCTAAATCTACAACACCGTTACTGTTGCCGTTACTGTTAACGTCAACGGTAACGATCGGATCTGAATCAACGATATCAGAAACAACCTCACCACCGACATTGCCGTTAACGGAAATTTCCTTACCATTACAATGCTCCGTTACGATCTTATGATGATCTTCTACACCACCGCCGTTATCAGAAATCTCTTTGCTGTGTACGACGTTCAACACCTCCTCCGCCGTCATTGCACTTCCTGAAAATCTCAACAAAAATCAAAATCAAAATCGAAAACGCGTTTTTGAAATCAAATAACGGATCAGAAGTAGAGAATTGAGGAAGAGAAGAATTATGCTTACGGAGATGAAGAGTAGTGAGATGAAGCGGTTGAAAGTGTAGATCAGAGATTTGAGAGAAGGGAATGGAAAAGAACGAGAAATAAGGAAGTTGGGTGGGAACACAGAAAGAGATGTAGATGCAGATAAATAGCCGACAGAGAAGAGAAGAAGCAAATAAAGAAGGAGTGAAAGGTAATGTTAGTCTATAGTCTATACTAGTAACTTGGTTTATATAACTCTTATTTATACTATTAAACATTAAAATTTGAATTTATCTTCTTTTTTTTATAATAACAGAATTTTAATTGTTTGTTAAAATAACAGAATTTTAATTTATCTTTTTGGATGATAAATAGCACATTTCAACAAATTTTGGTTACTCTTTCTTAATATAATTATAAATAAAAATTTAATTCTAATTTATTGATAACTGATATAAACAAGTTTTTTTTTTTTGATGGAAAATATCCTTAAATAAGAATGATTGAAATATATCCTTAATTATAATTTATAGTAGTAAATTTTTGTTTTCAATTATTATCCTTATTTATTTATTGCGAATGATTCTGTTTTTTTTTTACCGGATAAAGCGTGTGAATATCAACAACATGCAATTTTGTATTAGCAATATACAATTATGTTTCTTTTTTAAATCTAAAATTCGATTTTTCGAATTTAAATTGTCATTGCTTGCGTCATTGATTATAGATTATAGATAACTTTTATTATGATTAAGAGAAATTCTTGTGTGAATACAAACCTAACTATTAATGATTAGTCACAACCAATCACATAATTACAAATCATTAGTATATTAAAAAATTATAAGTAATTAATAGCGCAGTAATTAAAACAAAATCTCTAAATAAGGAAAGATTAGAAAAAATGTGAGCTATAAGAAAAGAAAAAGACGTGTTGGTTTTTTGGACATTAGAAAAAACTTAAAAAAAGTGTTATTATTGTCGTAAAAAAAGTGCATTTTATTAATTTTTTTTCCAATTGCTCGTGTTGGAATGAAATAAAATCTCATTTTTTTTATAAAATTTCTCAGTTTCAATTACTTTTATGTGAACAATTCGATAATTAATATATTGTTGAATATTGGTTAAGTACAATGTCACATCGTATTTTGATATTAACGGTTAACTTATATTTACACAATTAATATTTTAAAGAATTTTGCGTAAGGGATAGCAGTACCCAACCATAAAAGCTGGATACCAAAAAATTTATCTTTTATTCATTATTATTTCTCTATTTTGTTGAAACTTAGGGAGTGTCAAAACTATTATGAAAAATAAAATAAAATATAAACTATAAACTAATTGAATTAGCTTATTAATATAAATACAAGGTTGCAATTAGTAACAAAAAAAAGTACTAAAAAATTATAGAAATAATAATATATATAAAAATCATTGGAACAAAGAAATAAATAAATAAAAAATCCCCCCAACTGCAATCGGGAGGGGTTGGAACTACTTGATATCAGAACTGACCTCGAATCAGATTATACGGTCCAGTAACAAAAAGAAAATATGAGCATGTGGAAATAAATTATAAAGTATAATTTTTTCTTTCCTTATTTATAGAGATTTGGTTTTATTAATTTTTTTTTGTTAAGTTAAGAGATTTGATTTTATTAATTACTTGTAATTTTTTAATATATTAATGATTTGTAATTATGTGATTGGTTGTGCTTAATCATTAATGGTTAGGTGTGGAATCACAAGAATTTCTCTATGATTAATATGATAAATTTTTCAATCCACATGTTATTTGGGTACATCTATTGAGGTGGATAATTTTGATAGATAATATATAAATATTACAATGTTTATGACTCTATTAAAATTATACACATCAACGGTGTTCTAGTACATATCCAAATAAAATTTGTATTGGAGCGTTCTTCTATTTAGATAGGCAGAACAAAAAAGACCACGTTAAACATTGCCCTAAGTGATGGTTAAGTAGGAAAAAATGAAAATAAAAACAAAAGTTTAAAATAAAATATTCTTGTTTAAAATTATCATTTTTGTTTCCTCAATCATTGCTCGTGGGTACTCTTTAGCATTTACCAACACAAATAACATGTGATTTACGGATAAATATACCATGTAATTTATTATGTTTTTAGTTTGGATTGCTTTTTCAAAAGACTCGGTTTAATTTAAGTAATTTGGTAGTCAAGTTGTTAATGAAATTCGTTTAAGAATAATCGAGAGAATTTAAATTCCACCTTGGTGAGACTATTTTTTTGTCATCATATTTTATTTATGTTGCACTACAGTCGAATTCTGAATCATTAGAATTTCACCGTAGATGGGCGATTTTTTCTAAAAATGGATTAATGCAACAAAAAAAGTCAACTTTATCTTCTTCTCTTTTGACGGATATCAATTTGATCTTAAAATACAGTTAGTATTTATCGGAATTAGGTTGAAATTTTTTTTATAAAAATGGAATCGGTAAAATTAAATCAAGGTGGATCTATGCATAAGTCGGTGAGGGTCGTTGTCTATATAAAACCATTTTTTTTCTAAAATAATAGGCACATATTATTATTCATATTTTTATTGTATAAACTAAATGATAGATATATGTAACTCGGCTTGGTCTAGTGATAAAAAGATACATCTTGAATCTAAAATTTTGGATACAAACTCCGCTCAAACATGATACCAAATAGAATTATTGTTACACTTGTTAGACCCACTTGACTTGGAAACATTTTGTTTTGGTAAAAAAAAAGGCAATCATCAGCAAACAAAAGATGAGACAAGCTAGGCTGACCGTCGAAATCTTAATTGCCCTTTCAATATCAATATTAATTTGATGTTGAATCATAATATTAATGGCCAATTTCCAATGTACAAAACAAATAACTAATTAGCAATATGGTTAATCGTCTTGCCTCAAGCCTCTCTTGGGTTTAAAGCTATATATCAAGTTTTTCATCATTTCACTTGACAAAAAGAGAAGAACAAACAATGTAACACGTCATAAGATTGATAATAAGAGAAGGGAAAACCAAATTCTAAAAGGATTAACCTCAGAAAACCACAATAAAATTTATTTACATTTTATCAAAGTCAACCACATAAAACAAAATACATTTTTTTACTGTTCTTATTGTGCATGTAATGAACAATCTCTTGAGCATTATGAAAATTATCTAAAGTAATTGGTATTCTAGCTTCCAATATCCTCTTATTCTTGAAAATGTTGCCAATAGTCTATTTGTTAAAGGAAATAGAATGAACCTGCACAAGTGCTAATAGTTTATAAGTTGAGATATTTAATTAAGGACCATGTTAACTAATGTTTCCGGGGCACTAGTTAAGAAATTAAAAGAGAAAAATTTAGCATTGAAAACAATATTTCTTATACTTTAAAAATATTTACCACACAAATATCAAGAACTTTTCTATATTTGATTTTCGTAACTAGGTCCCGGAACACTAATTATCATTTTCCTTAATTTAATTTGTAGAGACTTCAAGTATTATTACGAAAGCATTGTAATATAAATGAGAAATCTAAGCAGCCTCGAAGTAAAACATATTAGGCTTAACGGTTAAATTTATTTATAATCTCTATAAATATATTGTATTTCAATTTCAGTCCTTTAAAAAAATTCTTCAAACAATGGTACGGTATTTTAAATTAATGTTTTCATTAAACATTTTTATTCCAAAATTTCTACAAACAATATTTTGAATGATTTTCTAGTCATGTTTAAGACGCTAAAAAATCTCTTACAATATTTTAGGTTTTTTAACAAGAAATAAATTAAATATAAATTTTTAAACTATTAACGCTTAAATATTCATGGCAAGCTAGCTACCCTACAAGGTCTTTGAGAACCTTTAGGCATTTGTCTATGCAACTATTATTTCGGATAACCTTTCTTTAAGTGACACAACAATATCCTTTTCACTATAGTTCTTGCACTAATTGATTGCAAATATGACATTACTTTGTAGTTGCTTGTTGGCTCAAACATATTTTAGAGGAAGAAACTATGAGTGTTAGATTGATCACTTGCTAAGAAAATCATTGCTACAACTTTGGGATACTTGTACTTCTGATTTGTTCCCAAGTGTCCTAGATGGTGCTAGTGGTACGGGTAGACTCTGATTGTAGAGGAAGATATCAACAAGGGTTGGTTATTGGGGACTAAACTCTCATAATGACAACAATTTATATTCTAATTGAAAGAGATAGTTCAATTTAGTATCCTATTGTGCATTCCTTTTTCTTTTGGCCGCTGAGGGCTTGAATGTGATGATGGAGGCTGCAGTTACGAGTAACTTATTTAAGGGGTTCAATGTTGGTGAGCGGGATCCAGTATCGGTGTCTCACCTTCAGTTTGCTGACGATACGCTCCTGATGGGGGTAAAAAGTTGGGCGAATGTTCGAGCTCTTCGTGCTGTTCTTGTGTTGTTTGAAACTATGTCGGGCCTAAAAGTTAATTTTAATAAAAGTATGCTGGTTGGGGTTAACATTTCTGATTCCTGGTTAGGCGAAGCTGCTTCTGCTCTGTGCTGTAAAGTGGGTAAGATTCCTTTCCTTTATCTAGGGCTTACTATTGGGGGTGATCCGCGGCGTCTGGGTTTTTGGGAACCATTGCTGGCTCGTTTAAAGGCTCGTTTGTCTGGGTGGAAGAGTAGATTCCTTTCCTTTGGTGGTCGTTTAGTTCTGTTAAAGTCTGTCTTGACATCTCTTCCTGTCTATGTTCTTTCCTTCTTCAAAGCTCCCTCAGGTATCATTTCCTCTATTGAATCTATTTTTATTAAAAAATTTGGGGGGGGGGGGGGGGGGGGGGGGGGGTGTGAGGACTCTAGGGAAATCTCTTGGATTAACTGGAAATCTGTTTGTTTACGAAAAGAGTATGGAGGTTTGGGGGTTAGGCAGTTGAGGGAGTTTAACTTGGCTCTTTTAGGTAAATGGAGTTGGAGGATGCTAGTGGACAAAGAGGGATTGTGGTTTAGAGTGTTGGCAGCCCGTTACGGGGTGGATGATGGCAGACTACGAGATGGAGGGAGGAGAGGGTTCTCGTGGTGGAGGGAGATAGCGCGTATTAGGGAGGGAGGTGCGTCCGAGGACAATTGGTTTGGGGGGAATGTTATGAGAAAGGTGGGGGACGGCATGGATACTTTGTTTTGGACCGACCCTTGGATGGATGGGATTCCCTTGTGTGAGCGGTTTGGGCGCCTGTTTGACTTGGCTGAGACCAAACTGCGAACGGTGGCCGAGATGTTTTCACTAGGATGGGGGGCAAATGGGGAGGCGTGGGTTTGGCGGAGACAGTTGAGGGGGTGGGAGGAGGAGAGTTTGAGGGAGTGTCAGACTTTACTTTTTAACATCTCTTTGCAGGATCAGTGTTCTGACAGGTGGCAGTGGCGGCCTAACCCCATTGAAGGCTACACTGTTCGGGGAGCATATCAGCTCTTGACTTCTCAGGTTTTAGTTACTATGGCAGAGGCGGAAAATCTCATTTGGCATTCTCAGGTCCCCTTGAAGGTTTCCATTTTCACGTGGCACTTATTGCGTGACAGGTTGCCCACAAAAGCAAACCTAGTCACTCGAGGCATTCTATCTCCTGCAGCTCATTTTTGCGTTACTGATTGTGGAGCGGCAGAGACGGCTCATCATTTGTTTCTCTATTGTAGCACATTTGGTTCTCTTTGGACTCTAGTTTGTTCGTGGATTGGTATCACATCGGTGGACTCTACCTCTATTCGGGATCATTTTGTCCAGTTTACTTATTTAGCAGGTGGATCACGGGAGCGTCGTTCCTTTCTACAACTTATTTGGATGGCTTGTGTATGGGTTGTGTGGACGGAAAGGAACCATAGATTGTTCAGAGGCTCAACTTGCAGCTTATCTCAGTTGTTGGACAAGATCAAGTTTTTCTCCTTTCGGTGGTTAAAGACGACGAGTGATACTTTGGCTTTTAACTACCATAGCTGGTGGTCTGGTCCTATGTTTTGTTTGGGCCTTGTATGATTTGCTTATTTTACCATTTGACTCTTTGTAAACTTTTGTAGACTACCTAGGTACGCCTTGTGCCGAGGAGTCTGCTCTTTTTATTACATATATATATATATATATATATATATATATATATATATATATATATATATATATATATATATAATTTTGGCTTGTTCAAAAAAAAAAAAATTTATCTTCAACCAAGTCATTGGACTCAAATGGTTAATGAGTTTTACCAAAGAACGAATCGTTCGGGAGAACCCGAGTTCGATTTCTGGGTGGAACAATTTATTAGACAGACTTTACTTACCTCCCAGCCGAACTCTTAATTACTAGGACCTCTTCCCCTAGAAACCAGAGCGTTATAAACCAAAATAAATAATAAAAAATAACATTATCTCCATCTAGCTGAATTTATGAGAGAAAAAAGTATTTCAACTAACTAATTAAGATTATGTGACTTTAAGCTGGTAAGCACTTCAGTAATAAATTTATATTATTGGGTATCGATATTTTCTAAGTAAAATTTAATGTCACGTCATATTTTTATTATATATATATTTTTTTAAATAAATTAGACTCATTCTCAATTTAAGAAGGAAGAATTTACATTTATAAGTTTTAATTACTGTAATTTTTTGGTTGTTTGGAAGTCGTTGTATGTTGCACTGTTTGATTCCTTGTTAAGTATTTTTCTAATAATTTGGACAATGTTGAATTTCTTTAGATTGGATTACGATGCTTTAAAATTGTCCTTAAACCAAATTGTGTTGTTGTTGTTGTACAGTACGCATTTGAAATGATTGGTTGGGTGTGTTGCTGGTCCAAAACATTTTGGTGAAGCATTTGGGATGCAAAGCATGCTTTGGGGTCTAGACAAAAAATTTCATATACCAATAAAATTATTGAGTGATGTGGGGAAAATGATAACCCCAACTCAAATTGGATTTTTCAGAAGATAGTGACTGATTTTTTGACATGTTACATGCGCCACATAAGATAACATGGTTATGGTTAATGGAAATTTCAGCTCACATTTAAAAGATGAGTAAAAAGATCACGAGGACTTCGTAAGGAAAATCATGGTGAAAACCAAAATAATAATAATAATAATTTTGTGAAAGTAAATATCAAAATGTTCCCTAAAAGTAGTTCAATTAGAGTTTGAGTTCTAATTCTAATTTTAAACTTTTTCATTTCTTGACACTTATAATAAACAAGTTACAAGTCTAACAACCAAATTATTAATTAGACTAAATGAAAAATGTAAATGATCAAAATTCATTTTTAAAATAAAAGGGTCAAAATTGAATTTTGAGTAAAAGATAAGAGCATACTAACTAAAAGTACATTTATTCTTATGGTTGAAATTGTAACATTTTCTTACTTTTTGTTGTTGTTAATCTTCCGATTATAGAGGAAGAGATTTGATAATTCGAAATTCAGCCGCAAGTTAGTTAAGTAAAATCTGAATAAAAAATTCTTTCAAAAATTCTTCTAAATAATTTTCGTCTTAGAAAGAACTTATTAACCTTTTGAGTTAGTTAACATTCTCATTCTTTTTTAAACAATAGTTTTAGATATTGAAATTTGTTCATAAAATTTTAATTTATTTATATTTTATTAATTTCAATTCTCATAATAAGGTTTGCAATTTCCTACACTCCAAGATATAATAAGTTATTAGTAAAAAAAAAGAAAGATATAATAAGTTATTTTAAAATTCATTTGCTAAATTGGTCTTCACATTTTATCTCATTCCAAAATATTTCCTATTTACATTAATGTTTTAAGGGAATCTACATAATTGTTGAAAACATTACGTACTCAATATAAATTCTTACACTTGATATTAATAAATGTACATGGACACAATTTTCTTGAGGTAAATAGTATTCACATGATCATTTTTTATTTTTAGACAAAAGTATCCACAATATCATTCTTAGAAATATCCTTCTACTATTGAGAAAAAAATATCCTTCTACTATAGTACCATACTATATACTATCTATAATATACATTGAATGATTGAGACAAACTTTCCTTTTTGGTGCAATAGCTTATATACGTAGTCTTTGATCATATTATCATAATACTCCTCATAAACAAAAATGTCACTTTTGATTGGATGATTTATAGGTGCAAAGAAAAATCATATAAAACAAGCAACAAGCTGTTTGGAAAACTTGTACTAGCAAATAACATACGTGTCATTATGGAAAGAATAGAAAAATAATTAATATAGTTGTTGGTAGTAATTGATTCTAGATCTATATTCTAGCAGATGATAACATTGAGTCAATGGTAGTGGAAGTCCGTAACAACAACTCAAAATAATGTAATATTCCAAGCTAACCAAAAGGTGAAATTGAAAAATGAAAAACTTATTTGAATCATAATTATTAATGATATTTTGTTTGTATATACTACTAAAACTCATAATAATGTAACACGCAATTGAGTTGAGATTAATTTAGCCTGCCTACATCTATATGTATGTAGTATATGTTAACATTATATACTATTTACAAAATGTGATGGTTGTCATATTCTTTCCAAATGTCAATATTTTCACATGTGTTTTACTCATCATCAACAACTCATTAGTCTCTGTTTTTGGTTGTCATATGGCACTAGATCTAACCCACATGCGTTTCCTTAAAATGGAGAATTGGTCCTTTTTTTTTAATTGAATGGATTGAAAATTTATAATAAATATTTTCAACTCCATTGCATTCCAAATATTGTTTTGGGTAAAATGTGTTTTTCGGTCCTAAAAAATTTCTTTTGTTTTATTATGACTTCGTGTAATATCGTATAGTCTAGTCTTCGATTTAAATATGTGACACAAAAACGATGACATGATATGCATTTGTTGATGTGTCATTTGCCACGTGTGCAAGGAATAATGACTTGACAATGTTTTTGTAATGTGGACGAATTTGGATTTTAGTCCCTGAAAAAAAAAATCATTGGTTTTGTCTTTGTAGTATTATATTCTTATCGTTTTAGTCCTTTATTTTGACATATCGCACAAAAAAACTAACATGACTTGTATTGTATTTATTTTTTGTTTTTTGTTTTTGACATGACTTGTATTTAATTTTGTATTGTTTTTGTTGACGTGACTATTGTCACGTCTGCTTTTAACCAACTTAACAATTTTATTCCCGCAACTCATTATAAAAAATTAAAAGAAAAACAAAATTGACTAAGGGACAAAAATATAAAATAAAATAGGAAATAAATATGAAATAAAAATTAAATAGTTTTCATTTCTTCCACATCATCTTCATCCTTCTCAAACTACAAATTCAAAAAGAAGAAAAATAATGCAAACGTAAGAAGATGGGAGAATAATTTATCATCACAATTTACAAGAATTATATGAATTTGTTTCTAAATGGTGGGATTAGAGATTCATGAAAAATGGTATTTTGATGGTGTTATTTAGATGATCGAGTTTGGAAAATTTGTTTTTATGTAGTGATGGTGATGATTTACGATTGGGATGGTTTGGGTAGGGTGTGTGAGAGATAAATTGCGATGATAAATTGATCTGTCATATTCTTGAGTTTTCATTATTTTTCTTCTTTCTGAATTTGTATTTTAAGAAGGATCAAGCAGATGAAAATGAAGATGGTGTTGAAGAGATGAAAAATATTTAATTTTTTCATATTTAGTCCATATTTTAATTTTATTATTTTTGTATCTTGTCAGTTTTTAGAAAAAACATTATTGGGTCACGAAAATAAAAATGTTAAGTCAACATTAAAAGCAGACATGACAATAGTCTAGTCAGCAGATATAAGTAATGTCAGTTTTTGTGTGTGTGTGGCGTGTTAAAACGAGAGACTAAAACAATAAGAATCATATAATATCATAGGACAAAACGATTAATTTTTATTTCAAGGGCTAAAACTCTAATTCGCCCCCATATTACAGGGTCGAAAAACACAATTTGTCGGGGGGAAATGTCAAGTCACCCTTTCTTGCACACGTGGTATGGGACACCATCACCAAATGCATGTCATGTCACCGTTTTTGTTTGAAATGGCTGAATGAATGACTAAAATGGAAGGAATATAATATTACAAGGCAAAACGAAATGATATTTGTGTGATATCGCAGGAATCTGATATACATATTCCTGAAAATTCAATGATGGAAATATAGTTACCCAACTCCAAAGATTCGGTCAAGTGGTAAAAAAATGGGTCTTGAACTTGAATCTGAAAGGTCTCATATTCGAGTTACGCTAGTGTCTTTGAATGGAAATAAATGTAGTTATCTTTATAAGTGTTTTTTAAACTCTAAAGACTTTCAGCCTTGGACTAAAACACAATTCTCTCACCCCTAAATTTTTCTTAAACAATCTTTTTGCATTAGACCGAAGCACTATTCTTCCTCCCTAAATTCTTCTTATTAAAAAAAAAAACAAACAAAAAGGAAATAAAGGTCCCCATGTTTTTGGCTTTTTGCAACGACATAACCACAAGCTGTTTCAGGGAGAGAAAGTTTCCTCACATAGCTCAGCTTTCTAATCCCCTTTAGTAGGGATTGGATTCCTGCAATCAGTTAATGTCAAATTCAAATTTAAGTTTGGTGTTTATATAAGATATAAAACATAATTGTGAGATTCCGAATTCATACTCAGGTCAAGACGTCCAACCTAATAATTTTGGCATTTTTTGTCAATTGAGCGGTAATTAGAGTGACTACAATGAATTCAATTTCCTCTAATGGCTGTAAACTTTTCTTTTTACAAATTTTCCAACCTTTTCTACTCTCATATATTAGTTTGCAAAGTAAAAAATTCCTTATGGCCCAATTTCTTTTAGTAAGTTGTTCACAATGATGATTTGATGTTTATTTTTCACCGACATTCACCAAGTTTTTTATTTTTTGACCAAACCGACATTCACCAAGTTGTTAATTCTTTTATGCTACAATATTATTTTTTTTTAATATCATCTGGATGACTGGATCACATTTTATTGAATAAGCTAGTACAGTACGTACCAACTTGAATGATTTGCTTTTGTTGAATAATTTGCCATATAAGTTATTTCAAAAGATATCTTATTCAAAAGTCAAAATTAAAATCAACAAATCCATTGCACCAAAAAAAAATAAACAAATCCATTGCTTCAAAAAAATAAAATAATAAACAAATCCATTGTACCAAAAAATAATACACAAATCCATGTAATGTAATGAGCAATAGTGGTGATTCATTGAATATTTTATTTTTTTAAAGAAAGAGGGCAAAAATATGAAGGAAAAAGACAACTAAAAAGTTATACGAATATTTCTTGACATGTAAATTCTAAATATGTCTTTAAAAATGAGACTTGTAAGTTCTCTAAGGAGAGTTATAAAAATATTAGACTTAAATGCAGTTTTACTCTCCTATTTTGACTGTTTTGGAATTTTACACCCTCTATTTTAAAATTTGGAATTTTTCCTCTCTATTTTGACTGTTTCGGAATTTTACCCCCTATTTTAAAACTCGGAATTTTACCCCCTATTTAATAATTCTTTGAATTTTGCCCCTATAATATTATGCTCGTATTTGCTTATGTCGCAGTGCTGATGTGTTATGTTATTACCCACCTCACTAAATATTTATTATTAAACATTATCTTCTTATTTATTTTTGAATGAAAAATTATTAAAAAAATTCTGAAAAATGACAAAAAAAACTAAAAAATGACATTACTAAATTTTGGATAGACATTCTTTTTAGGATAAAATTATGTTAATGGTTATCCAAAATTTTGTAGGTGCATAATGAACACTCTAGGTATTTTTATTGTCTTTTTAATGGATATTTTTAGGACATTTTTCTTGTTTTTATAGTATTTTTCTTGTTTTTTTTACTATATTTTACTCATTTTTTAGGTTAAATTTCAGTTTTGTCCCCCTAAGTTTCAGAAAGTTGCGATTTTAGCCCTCTATGTTTCAAAATAGCATTTTTGACCCTCTAAATTTCATAAAGTTGCGATTGTGACTCTCTTGTGTTTCAAAATAACACTTTTAGCCCCCTATTTTTACCCCCATTTTGCAAAAGATTAATTTTGACCAAGTCAAAGCTGATGTAGCAAGTCACTTAAGTGACTCAGCTGCTACATTAGCATTTTTTGTCATCTTATAATTTAAAAAATAAAAAATAAAAAGAAGAAGTCACGTGCTTTAAATTTATTCTTTCACTAACACACATATATAATCTCAAATCCTAAAGAACTTATTCAAAAGGAATTTTCAACTGTACCTAAAAAAATTAACCAAATCCCAAATCCAAAAATAGGAAACAATGAAAATTGAAAACACTTCGTGCTTTTTGTTATGTCATTTTGATTATGTAATGACTTTTTATATGTAAATGTAATGACATGATTTGTTATGCCATTTTAATTATGTTATTTTGATTTAGATAAATGTCTTTGAACTTCCATTTTGAATGTAATGACTTAGTAATGACTTTGACTTGTTATGTCATTTTAATTATGCTTAATAGGTAATTTTGTTGGGAAGGAAATAAAAAATAATAGCCTATATACTAATTCTTAAAACAAAAGTTAAATTTTGGTGCTACTGGTATTGAAATTGTGTAGAGAGGAGACCAAAATTTTGATGTTACTGTTGATATGATAATTTTTTTTCAAGCTATAATCACAACTTGTTTTCAATTCATAAATGTAGTATGTAATTATAGCATGAAAAAGAATTATCATATCAACAGTAGCATTAGTAAATGAGAGATATAAATCATCGTAATCTCACATGACTTTCCTCTTCTTTTTTTTAATTACTAGATGGAAAAAAAACTGACGTGGCAACTGAGTCACTTAAGTGACTTGCCACATCAACTTTGACTTTGTCAAAATTGACCTTTTACAAAAGGGGTAAAGATAGGGGGTCAAAAGTGCTATTTTCAAATATAGGGGGCCCAAATCACAACTTTCTAAAACTTAGGGGCCAAAAGTGCTATTTTAAAAATAGGGGGCCAAAATCGCAACTTTTTAAAACTTAGGGGGTTAATAATGTAATTTAGCCTTTTTATTTTTTGTCATTTTCAGAATTTTTTTAGTAATTTTTTCATTCAAAAATAAATAATAAGATAATGTTTAATAATAAATAATTAGTGAGGTGGATAACACTACTACATAAGCAAGTATGAGTCTAATATTACAGAGGGGGCAAAATCCAAAGAATTATAAAATATGGGGGGTAAAATTTCAAGTTTTAAAATAAGGGGTAAAATTCCGAAACTGTCAAAATAGAGGGGGTAAAATTTCGAGTTTTAAAATAGGGGGCAAAATTCCGAAATAGTCAAAATGGGGGGGGTAAAACTGAATTTAAGCCAAAATATTACATCACAAGAATGTTGGTTCAAATTAATTTGGCTAACCAATCTGCGCATCTATTTCATTCACACCAAGTGTGCTTTGAAAAGAATTTGTCCTTTGCAAGTTGGTAAGTTCACAGATTCTACGAACCAGGGTAGGCATATTTGTGTTTAGCTTGCAGTTCCTTGTTACCATATCAATTAGAAGTTTGAAGTTGCTTTCTATTATGAGATGAGTAAAACCTTGCATGTGCGCAACACTATGTGACACTTTTGGTAATGAGGAGTGTTATTTGTACAACAAATGTTGAGACAACATTTGGGACAACTTTTTTTTACTTTCATCTTTTGGGACAAAAATAATAAAGAAAGTGAAGAGGAGAGGAGAGAGAGTAAAAATACTATGAGAGTATGAGAGAGAATGTTGTCTCAAATGTTGTCCAAAAGTGGTTGTACAAATATCATTTCTCTTTGGTAATTGATCTCAACCCATCCATACAAAATTGGTTTGTAAGGTGAAAATTGTCTCTTACTTATAAACATTTATCCAAGACAACTTACATTTGATACAAAACTTCTTAACAAAATTTAATAATAGAAGTTAGACTTTAACAACTTGAAGAATAAATATTCGAATTCCAACCATGTGAGTTGTTCACATTTAATTTATGATAATATATTGAATATGATAATCTCGAGTGAAAAATAAAATAATGTATTTGTCTGGACATAAAACAATTTCAAACTTGTGTAAAAAAAATTAAATTTGAATTTTTTTTTTATATTTGTAGACGAGGTGACAAATATAAATTGACACACATCTAAAAAGGTTCTACTAAGTTTGAACCAAAGAGTTTTTTTGTTTTTGAAAGGAGGACAACAATCAATACAAAAGATAGAAACCAAGCATAATTGAAATGAGTATTTAGAAAAACAAATAAAATATAATGCTCCACAAACACCTACATCCTATCAAACCAGTGGCACCGAAAACACTCATAACCACTAAAAGTAATCTGCACCAAAAACAAAAACAACAAAAGAGAAAAGAAAGTCGAAAGAAGAACAACAAGAAACAATTCACCCACAAGTTTGAGAAAACAGACCCCAACACCACTAACCTCTATTGGCTTCAACACAAGACGAGTTGCACATTCCATTCATAGAAGGAGTAGGGTGATCCAAGACTCTTTGGCAAAAATCACTTCCAAGATGAAAGTTTCAAGATGAAAGTTTCATCTTATCAACCAAAGTGTCGATAAAAACAGTTCCTCTCGAAAATAATAAATCATTCTGAGAGGTCCAGATACACCAAACAGTAGATTGAATAACTAATGTATTTTTTTTTAATTTTAATTTTTTTTTTATAACCCTCTGGTTCATAGGGAAAGGGGGCCTCAGTAATCCAGAGTTCGACCGGGAGGTAAGTAAAGCCTGACTAAGAAATTGTTCAAACCAAGAATCGAACTCGGATTCTCCCGAACGATTCATCTTTTGGTGAAACTCATTAACCACTTAAGCCAAATGACTTGGTTAGAATAAATAAATCCTTAATAATAGACAAAAATTAACTTTTTAGATTGAATAACTAATGTATTTTTTTTTTTTGGTTGGTAGACGAAATGACAAAGCCATTGGAAACTCACACACACAAAATAGAGTGACCAGGGATCGAACCCCGGTTATAACATCTGACACTAGAAATTTTGGTATTTCTACCATTTGAGCTAGAATTTGTGGACACTAATGTATCTTTAATATTAGACAAAAGTTAAATATAATAGGATACTATTTGGTCGGTATTCTACCATTTGAGCTAGAATTTGTGGACACTATTTCTACCATTTTTTTTTTTGACTAAAAATTATTTTCCGTAGTTATCATTCCAATTTATCGTCAATATTATTTGTTGACTCTCCCAACATAATAGGATAATTAATTAATGTAATAAATATAATATTACTATTAAGACCAAAAAAAATAAATATAATATTACTATAACCATGCACTATAAAGTAAAGTGTAACGGCTAGTATATTAGTTTATACAAATACACATTCAAAATTTGAATCAACAAAACCAACTCTCTTCAAAGGTTCTCTTGCAGCAACAACAACAACAAGAAGCTGCAACAATGGCGGAATGCGAAATCCAGAAGATAGATCCAGAAACAGAGTTTCTATTATCAAAGACAGAAACCGGAAACGAATGGGAAACCTTCAAAGAAAACGTTAGACCATTGAAAAGAGGTCGTAATGTTAACATTCTCAACAACGCTCTCAAATCTTACACCGATAATCATCTCAAGAAATCGCTTCTGAATCAACGAAGGTTCTCTAACTAACAATTTCTTACTTTTCTTCATTCAATTTCTTGTATCTCACTTTATGAATTGATTTTGAATTGAACAGGAAACTTATTGAAGAGATTGATGATTACAAAGGCGAAGATCCTCTTCTCCCTTGGTTAGAGTGAGTATCGATTCATTATATATCTCAATTTCGTGTTGAAATTGCGAAATGTTTGTTTCTATGTCTAGATCTGTTATTAAAATGCATCTTATAAAGTTATAATTACTGTTACTAATTTAATACAATTATCATGATTCATACAAATCTCAAAGTATGAATGAATCTGATTAGCACTTTTTGTTAATTTTAGGGTTAATTTTAGAATATTGTTAATTTAGGAGACTGGATTGATGTGATTCTACAATTTTAGAACCTAATTGGATATTTAGGTTTCCCAATTTGTGTCAAGTACACACACATTAAAGTAATACAACAAATAACGAATAACTTATGTATCTGGTCTATCTCGTCTATAATATCCGTGAAAAATGAACTTTTACTTATAATAATGGCTAGAGGGGGTAATAAATTATGAGTTTTAATTTTGTATTTTTATTGATGGTGAAGGTGTATGAAGTGGGTTCAAGAAGCGTTTCCTCCAGGTGGAGATAGCTCAGGGTTGGTGGTGATTTATGAACAATGTGTGCGTGCATTTTGGCATTCGGAACAGTATAAGGATGATTTGCGGTATCTCAAAGTGTGGCTTGAATATGTAGGGTTCTTGAATTTTAATTTAGTTTGTTAATTGGTTAGTTTGATTTTGAGTGGTGGGTTTGATAGAATGAGATATTGTTGTTTCCAGGCAGACAATTGCTTTGATAAGGAAGTTATATATGCTTTTTTGGATGCAAATGGAATTGGAAAAACTCATTCTGATTTCTACATTTCATATGCTTTGCACTTGGAAGTTAAGAACAAGTTTAAAGCTGCTAATCAGACATTTGAACTTGGCATATCTAGGTATTGTGGTTTCTTATCTTATCTCTTGGACCTTGTAATGAAATTGTCAAATTGATATCTTTGCTTGTTTGATGTTAACTGGCGAAAGTGTTCAATGCTTTTCATTTTTGCATTAAGATGCATGCAGAGGATATAATTGTTCAAGTTGCATGTCCATGTGGTTTCAATTTATACAAATTTCGAAAAGAAAATATGTTTGTGAAGTTTTTTATTGCCCAAATACTTTGCCTAAGTTCCATATAGGTTATATAAGATTTGAATATCCTCTCTTGTTAGAAAGAATGATTGATAAGTCATTGTAACTTCTGTAATGCTTCTGTTAGTTAGCAAGCACCCACTCTATATGATTTTGTTATGTCTAGAGCAATATATGTACACAGATTAGGAAAGGGAATAATACACAAGAAGAATATTGAAGTCTAGTTTTTACTGGTATAGGCGAAATATATTTCTCTGCTACTGCATTATCCATTACCTTTCCCTTTGCAAACAAAAGTAGTTGAACATATCAGTAATCTCCCCCTCCCTTTAGTTACCTTGATTTTTGGGATTTGTGGTTCACCAGTGTGTTTCTATTCTGGTGGTATATGTTATTATCTCATGCTATAAACTGCAAATTTACATGTCATCCCTGATTCTAGTGACAACCAATTTTGCAGGAATGCTCAACCCATTGAAAAATTGAAAGCTGCTTACAGAAAATTTCTTGTTCGCTCAATGTCAAGGACAAAACCTGTAGATGTATGTGGTGTTGTAATTAGTTCCAAACTTTTATAATATTATTATGATCTATGAGCTGTCTACATTTGTTGTCTGACCCCTCATTTCTTCTGCTACCTAGGAACCAATGGATAAACAGGCACCTGTCCGTAGCTTTGGAACTCTTCTCGCAAAAGGAGAAAATGGTGAGCACCCCCACCACATTTTTTTTATTTCCTCTTCATATTACTTTTTGTTCCAATTTGGTGAGTTCTGAACATGTTTCCTGTGTTATAGGTGCGCGGTTGGCTTCTTTGAAAAGTGACCATTCTTCTAAGAACGATAGGTAATGGTGTTTACATTATTGCATCTTCAGCTTTATTAGTTGGAATTTTCGTATTTCGTTGTCTTCTTCATTTATCGATCCTTATTATTTCCGTATATACTTCGTTTTCAAATCACTTATACACACTATATGCACCATATTCTGGTAGAGAAATATATGAATAATGAGTTTCTAGGACCATATATAAAATCATCTTGGAAATGTCAAACTCCAAATTCATGCAATCTACCTCTCTTGGCATAGGCATTCAGAAAATTAAGGTTCTCCTCGTTTTTTATTAAATATTTTTATTATTAAATCTTGTAGGACTCGAGCAGCTCCTCTTTCCATTTATAAAGATTCAAATGCCAGTGGTGAGACTAGCCCACATCAGCCAGACCAGTCACACTCATGGCTCAAACTTGGAGCTCGAGCTGAAAGAAACAAGGAAAACAATGCAATTCCTGCCAAATGGAAATCGTTCAAGGTGCCGATTTTCGCCTAGTCCTCTTTCAAACTAATGTATCATACAAGCACTATTACTTATTTACGCACTTTTGTATTCTACATTGCTTAATATTCAAGTTTCTTAATGTTTTCAGATTCCACAGCGACCAGGGACCAGAACTGCCGTGGCTAGTGCAAGTGCCTGTATCCCGGTGTTTGTTGATGAAGAATGTCAAGAGTAAGTAGAATCACATTACATAGAGATGCATCCCCGTGTTTGTTGCTCTTCCAAATTTAGCTTTGTGTAATACCTTACAAATTGGTTAAAATTTCATGAGTCTAAACTTTTTCAAATCAATTTGATTCATCTTTGGAAAACCCATTGATATTTAGAAAATAATAACCCCCCATTTTTATTTGAAAAGAATACTTCTAAGTTACAAGGCATTATGCATATACACTGCCGTTTTTGTTTGTTGGATTTTTTTCTTGATTATATTAATGAACCTGTTACATGTTTTATACAGTTCACTAAATCTGAAAGCAGAAGGTTGCAAGTCCTCAAGTTTGAAGATTAGGCAAGAAGAAGAAAAGGACTTGAAAAGGTAATAAATCCCTATTCATCTGCCAATTCTGATGATACCAGAAATCAGTGCCTTGTCTCAGATACAATATTTACATGTATTGTTTGTTTATGCAGAGAAACAGAGTTACTAAGGAAGAATCCATTGCGAAACTTTCCACATTGCAGCCTTCCCAGATAATTCAAATCTCTGATGCACTTTCCATCATCATGCTATCTTTTCCTGTAACAATTTGTGGGTCAGCTTTTCCCTAGAAAGCTTGACCACGATATATCTTTTCTTTTTTTTATAAGACCACCATATATCTTTGTTTCATGTTGGTATTGGAATTTTGGGTTTGTTTGATTTGTGAAAATTATTGTTGTACCATAATCTATTTGTACTCCCCAGCTTATTATGTTGTTTGATTTTATTTATTTTTTGGGATTTCGTACAAGTATTATTTGGGAGAATATGTTGGTTGATTCTATCTAATATATCCATCTTGAGAAACTAAGCATAATAATACATTTCTTTCTTCAATTCTTTTTCATTGTAAGTTTATTTCACAGTTTTATGAAAAATAATAAATGTCGTTTACGATTTTGGATGCATTATTATAAGTAAATAAGAATGAATAAAATGTTTTGATAAAAAAAAAATGTCGTTTAAAATGAATAAAATGTTGTTTACGATCCGCCTTGAACTACTCATTGCTTCCGTTGTTGAATTCACAAATGATTGGGAGTGTCTGTTTTTTTCTTTTTGAAGAGGTTTGATTTAATTTTGTTTGATTGCTCTTCCGCAGCGTTTTGTATTGTTGGATTTGATGTTGTTTCTCATGGTGATATGGAAAAATTGGTTTGGTCTTTGAAGAATGAATGGTAAAACTACGTGAAAAAGAAAAGAAAATAAAAAAAATTGATTGTGCAACAAACAGTGGTAGTGCACTAGTGCGTGCCTTTAAAAACGTGTGGCGCACAGTGAAAGAAATAGAGTGTGACAGAGAGAAGAAGAATTTTGTCACTCCGGCGACAAAAGTGTGTTAGATAAATGTTACCCGTTTTGTTTAGTTTGTTGCAATGATTTGTCTGGTTACGTTTGGTTCTGTCTGGTGAAGGAATACTCAAAATCTGAAAATCTAAATCCGGTGAGGGAATACTAACAACATGAAAATCTGGTGAGGGAATACTCACAATCCGAATATTTGAATCTGGTGAGGGAATACTCACAATCAAAAGTCTGAATCTGAGTGAGGGAATGCTCGCAATCTGAAGTTTGAATATGAGTGAGTGTATGCTCGCAATCTGGAAATCTTAGTGAGTGTATGCTCATAATCTGAAAATCTGAGGGAGCGTATGCTCACAATCCGAAATCTGAAATCCGAAGTCTGAAATCCGAAGTCTGAGTCTGAAGTCCGAGTTTGAAGTCCAAATCTAAAGTCTGAGTCTGAAGTCCGAATTTGAAGTCTGAAATCTGAATCTGAAACTGAATATGGTTCCCCACTCTAAAGATGAGGGGTAGTGTTTGGAGTTTATATTTTTGAGTAATGTTTTTAGTATTTTGTTTGACAAACTCATAATGCTTCTTATTGATGCATCATGAGTTTGAGGGGAGGTGTTAGATAATAGTATTAGTGAGCTTATGATATTGGGCTTATGTTTCTAAGTTAGGTTTAGTCAGTTTAGGTTTTCTATATATTCTCTATGTAATCCTTATTTTATTAAGAATGATATTCTGATATTACTTAAACCCTTGCCGTTTTCTCTTAATTTGTATCTCTGAATCTAACATGGTATCGAGAGCATGGTACAAATCCGCCTTGAACTACTCGTCGCTTCCGTTGTCGAATTCCCAAATGCTTGGGAATGTTTGTTTTTTCTTTTTGAAGAGGTTTGATTTAATTTTGTTTGATTGCTCTTCGGAAACGTTCTGTGTTGTTGGATTTGATGTTGTTTCTCATGGTGATATGAAAAAATTGGTTTGACCTTTGAAGAACGGTAAACGTGAAAAAGAAAAGAAAAAATTTGATTGTGCAACAAACAGTGGTGGTGCACTAGTGCGTGCCTTTGAAAACGCGTGGCGCACAATGAAAGAAATAGAGTGTGTCAGGGAGAAGAAGAGTTTTGTCACTCGGGTGATAAAAGCGTGTTAGATAAACATTATCCGTTTTGTTTAGTTTATTGCAGTTTGATTTGTCTGGTTACGTTTGGTGTTGTCCAGTGAGTGAATACTCACAATCTGAAAATCTGAATCCGGTGAGAGAATACTCACAATCTGAAGTTTGAACCAAGTAAGAGAATGCTCACAATATGTAGTTTGAATCTGAGTGAGCGTATGCTTGCAATCTGAAAATCTTAGTGAGCGTATGCTCGCAATATGAAATTCGAAGTCTGTTTCCGAAGTTCAAGTTTGAAATCCGAGTATGAAGCCCGAGTCTGAAGTTCGAATCTGAAATCCGAATTTGAAGTCTAAAGTCTGAATCTGAAGTTGAATAGGGTTCCACACTCTAATTAAAGTTGAGGGGTAGTGTTTGAAGTTTATATTTTTGAGCAATGTTTTTCATATTTTGTTTGTCAAACTCATAATGCTTATTGTTGATGCATTATGAGTTTGAGGGGAGGTGTTAGATAATAGTATTAGTGAGCTTATGATATTGGGCTTATGTTTCTAATTTAGGTTTAGTCAGTTTAAGTTTTCTATATATTCTCTATGTAATCCTTATTTTGTCAAGAATGATATTCTGATATTACTTAAACTCTATCTGTTTTCTCTTTCTCTTAATTTGTATCTCTGAATCTAACAAGACTATTGTCCTTTACGAATTTTTTTCCTTTGCCTCTCCTCCATGATTACTATCAAGAGTTTTCGTGCATTTTTCTTTCCGGGGATCATATCTTTCACAAGAGAAACAAGCCAACTTTAACCCTCCACAGTCCATTATATTTGCTCATTTCTTTAAGATAAACTTTAAGAGTCACATTTTATTTTTTCTCAAAGATATCTTCATGCCAGTAACATGAGTTTAACGACGCCCTTAAAAGATACGAACAAAATCCTTACAACTGAATCAATCTTTGTTGACTTTTTTTAATGTATATAGTCAACAAAATCTTTACAAACATGAACATTATAAAAAAAAATTATTTAAAATATTAGTTCAATATTTAGTCAAAACTAAATAAATAATACCATCTATATAAATTACTATTCGAATAAATAAACCTTAAATGTCTTTGAATTTATTATGTTTAATACTTCCTCCGGTTCTTAATATAAGATATTTTACTCTTTAGATTCATTAAAAATATAATGCATCTAGCTCATCATATGGACTAAATACGTAAGATTCTCAATGAATCTAAAAAATAACATATCTCTTATTTTTTTTTTTTTGGTCAAGACATATCTCTTATATTAAAGACCGGAGGTAGCATATTTGGAAAATGCTTTCTGCATTCAAGCATTATTATATTACTTGAAATGTCCTTACCAAACTTTTTTTATACTTAAAATGTATTAAAATATGTTATTACTTTAAGTATTATATATATATATATATATAATTTTTTTTTTATTTTTTGTCTTTCCTAAAACTTATAAATATATAAAATAAAAACCGTATAAATATATGTTTCTATTGCAACCTTCATATAACAAAAGTAATTCACTACGGAATTTTTTTTTGCAGGTGTAATGTCTTTGTTGATCCGAAAATTACTTCTGCTATGTGTGTTGATGTTGCTGTCAATGCACAATGTTCTTGGAGTTCACCATAACGTGAATATTGTTAATTCTTTGGAGGATAATTCAGACTTAAAAGTTCACTGCAAAACTAGAGATGATGATCTTGGAGTTCATGTTCTTCATCATGGAGATAGGTTTGATTTTGCATTTAACGATAATATTTGGGGCACCACACTATTCTTCTGTTCCTTCCAATGGAGTAATGAGTTTCAATGGTTTGATATATACATATTTGATAGAGATTATAATAGATGTCATGATTGCAACTGGTCTATAAAGATAGCAGGACCATGTCTGAATCTAGGCGATGAACATTTTTGCTATGATTGGAATAAAAAAATATTAATGTAATACATTTTTTTTGATAGAATGTAATACATTTTTAATCTCAATAAGTGTTGTATTGCTCCTTTTATTTAATAGGCTTTAATGCAGTTTTGATCCCCCTGTTTTGAAAATCTTGAACTTTTGATCCCCCTATTTTAAAAGCCAACTTTTTGATCCCCTATTTTGAAAATTTTGAAGTTTTGATCCCCCAACTCATTTTGGCCAAATTTGTGATGATGTGTCAACCTCATTGAGGACGTGACAATGTCTATGTGTCAATCTCATATTCTATGTCATTATTTTTTTTTAAAAATAAAATAATATATTTTAAAAGTATTAAAAAAATAAAAAATTAATTAATTAATAATAATTAAAAAACAGTAAAATTAACCTTTATACATGTACATGACTAAAAATCAATAAATTATTCAAATATATAATTAAAAATCACTAAATTATCCAAATATATAATTAAAAATCAAATAATTATCCAAATATATAATTAAAAATCACTAAATTGCCCATACAATTAAAATCCAATAAATTACTAAAACATATAATTAAAAATCACTAAATTACACATAAATTGACCAAAACACTAGAATTGAAAATACCAAAACACTAGTAGTATTATCTAACATATCAGATGTAGCTTACTTGATACCAAAACACTAGTAATATTCATAAGATGCTTACAAAATACCAAAATTTTATAACATCTAAGATGTTCCAAAATACTAACTGTAATCAAACTATTATGCTTGTGAGTCTTGGTCTAGGGTGAAGCTTGTGATCCATGGTCTATAACAGTATGACCTCGATCATTTTTTGCCTTCTTCTTTGGTTTGACCTTTACTTGAGCTTCAGCAGCAGGATATTGCATGTTCAAATTTTGCTTCTGCAGGAAAACAAAACATAAAACCAGAATTTTAGTTAAAACCCTAGACATGTTTCTTACACACTGTTTATCCGATGGCCTATACAAACAATAATAAAACCACTTTATATAAAACCCTAGACATGTTTCTTTCAAAATGGAATCAAACACTAAAACCCTAAACATTTTTCCGTCCACCACCACTATTAAAATAATAGCAACTAAGTAACAATGGAGGACCACAACTATTATTAAATGAAGACAACCAAAAGAGACGATATGAACTACAACAACTACTAAATTAAGTGTATGTCAAACAAAAACTACTACTAAAATAACTAAATACCACAAACATACCTCATACAATGCTTCATGTTTTCCATCTTCTTGTTCAAATTTGCGATGACTTCAAAATATTATCTTGTAAAGCGAGCGTAATGATGAACACGAGCGCGGATGATGAATCAAATAGAGGAATGATGAACACGAGCGTGATGATGAATCAAAGAAGATGAAAGACTAAGACGGAGATCGTCGAAGATGAGTGGCACTAGGGTTCCATGATTTGGGAACTGGGTTACTATTTGTGCGTGTTTGATTATTCTCCAATTCGTCCCTTTTGATTTCCTGGGTTTTTTTTTTAATTATTGTTAATTATTTGATCAAAAAAAATATTTGATTTAAATATATTGTTTTAATATTTGATTTAAAGATTTGATAAAAATAAATATTTGATTTAAATATATTGTTTTAATATTTGATTTAAAGATTTGATAAAAAACATTGATTTAAAAAAATAATTAAAACATAATATTTTATTTTAAAAAATAATGACATGGAATATGAGGTTGACACATAAACACTGTCACATCATCATTGAGGTTGACACATCATCACAAATTTGGCCAAAATGAGTTGGGGGATCAAAACTTCAAGTTTTTCAAAATAGGGGATCAAAAAGTTGACTTTTAAAATAGAGGGATCGAAAGTTCAAGTTTTTCAAAATAGGGGGATCAAAACTGCATTAAAGCCTATTTAATATAGTTAGAAGCTTCATTGATTAAAACATTTTTCAAAGATATTGTAATAAATGTTTTATTTTCCATTTGTCTTTACAAAAATGAGGATCATCTTTGATTCAATGTGATTCTTTTTGCACATATCTTAATCTCGTTGTTCCTTTATAAGTGTCATTTTATGATTATTTACACATATTAATGACAGTAATCAACTTTGTTATTTTTCAAGAAATAATTAAATTTTTATTTATAGTAATCTTTTTTTTTTACGTATTATTTATAGTAATCTTAACCAAATTTAGTTGAACAAATATCATTTCTCAATACAAAACAACCCAAAAGGTACATAGCCACAAGACCTAAATTTGAAGCAAGTTATTACAAACTAGAGTACAATTCAGCGATCTCACGTGGGGCGCGAAACTAGATTGCAAAAGAAAAGGGTCTGTAGGTTGACCAACATCTAACCAAGATCGTAAGGACATGCAAATGGATCCGACAACCAACACGGTGATGAATCCACGAACCAATAGTTTACTCCGAAAGACAATAGCAAATTCACAACCATTTATTTACCAAGCAGTTAGAATTAAATCACATTAAATATATTCAATCACATGATAACAAATACTCAGTTGCAAAGAACAACTATAAATATAAAACAACTTCTCATCCCATGAATTTCATTTTAAATATAACTACCATGAACTTGATTGATGATTAAACTAACTATTTGTTTGTTCAAATATGTATAGTGATATTTTTAAAGCGAAGTTTCACGCCACACTTAATTGATATAGGTTTTTAAGGAGTTAAAATGTAGATCTATTGACTATTTAATTGTTATATATTTGATTCATCTCTCATATTATATTTATTTTTAAGATACTCTATTTGTAAATTTAACATGATTTCAATGTAATATACTCATATTTGTTTTTGTGCACAACCTTTTTAATGTCTAATCCGAGCAATGTCGGTCTCTAACCTAGTTAAAATAATGAATAATGACATGTGTAATTGTTGTGTATATACGACATTTGCCATATCATCAAAGCTGACCCCAATGTGGAGTGTGAGACCAAAAGTAAAAATAAATAAATTAAAATACGAGACTAGAAAACCTATTTTTAAAATAGAAGATCAAATCGTTAAAAAATTGTAAATAAGAGATCAAAATTATGCTGATATTTGAATGAACAAATAGTTAGTTGAATAATAAAAAACTCAATGTGGATGCACACTGTTTAGGTGATGGCCGATGGGGTTTGGGATAATTTTGCGGATGAAGGATGGCGATTGTGTTGGAGCTACGACCAAGATGGTGCATAGATTCAACGCGGCTGTTAAAGCTGAAACTATAAGTTCGAACTTCAACTCCTGCCATCCGTGACAATATTTAAATAAAATTCACCATTTTAGATTCATTGCTTAATTATACAATAAACTTAAAAGGTAAATTTTGCTCTTATATAGAAATAGTATATAATAAAAAGTGTACCGGCTGAATTAAATTCACCATACGTGTTTATGTAAGCTTTGTAAGATGGTTAGTCAACTTTAAATTGTTTTTTCTTTCTTGTTATAGCAAACAAGTGCGATTTTCACATATTTGTTTGTTTTGATTTTTCCGTCTTCTTATGGTGTATTTTGTTGTCTGCGGAGTATTGTGTTGTCCCGTCTTTGTGCGAAATATTTTGTTGTTCCGTTTTTGTGTGGTGTTCTTTTGTTTCAGGTCGAAGGATCAATTTCGATCTAGTGCAGATCCAATCAATGTCGACTTTGGTGTCATCAACGTTAGAGATCCGGAGACATGAACATTCCGAACACTTCAACATAGTCATATTTGTAGGCTTATGCAATTTTCCGTTTTATTCTATTAACTGTGAGTTTGCTTGCATATTTATCTTTTTTTTAGCGAATTTGAATTTGTATTACATCGATGTCCTTTATCAATTTGAATGAATGAATATCCTTATTTTTTTTACTAAAAAAAAAAAATTTATAAGTTGGTAAAAATTTTATTTTCAATTAAATTTTTTTTTTTTGTGGAGTTTGGTTCAAGTTCAACATTCGTCGAATCCAAAACCAGGTCTATTTACCAACGAACAAACAAAGGGCTGAATATCATTAAGCTGAAAAGCGCTTACGACTCACCGCAGTTAAGTCCTTTTTTTCATTCCAACAAAATTCACCATAAATAAAAACCTCCCTCTCTCCCTCCATACATCTCAGATCCAAATCCTCCAATCAACAACAACCATGGCGGAACACTTAGCATCAATTTTCGGCACAGAGAAAGACAGAGTTAACTGTCCATTCTACTTCAAGATCGGCGCCTGCCGTCACGGCGACCGTTGTTCCCGTCTCCATAACCGTCCAACAATCTCACCAACTCTCCTTCTCTCCAACATGTATCAACGTCCTGATATCATCACTCCCGGCGTCGATCCTAACGGTCAACCTATCGATCCGCGTCAGATCCAACAACACTTTGAAGATTTCTACGAAGATATTTTTCTAGAACTTTCGAAATTCGGTTACATCGAAACCCTAAACGTTTGTGATAATCTCGCTGATCATATGATTGGTAATGTTTACGTTCTGTTTCGTGAAGAAGATCATGCTGCTGCTGCTCTTGCTTCTCTTCATGGAAGATTTTACTCCGGGAGACCGATTTTGGCTGATTTTTCTCCGGTGACGGATTTTCGTGAGGCGACTTGTCGGCAGTATGAGGAGAATAGTTGTAATCGTGGTGGTTATTGTAATTTTATGCATGTGAAGAAGATTGGAAGGGAATTGAGGAGGAAATTGTTTTCTTCGCAAAGGAGCAGGAGCCGGAGCAGGAGTCGGAGTAATAGTCCTCGTCGGAGAAGGAGAAGCCGGAGCCGTGATCGTGAGAGGCGTGATAGGGATAGGGATTATGAATCTCGTGGAAGAAGAAGTAGTGATAGGGATAGAGATAGGAATAGGGATGGAGATAGAGAGAGGAAAAGAGATAGTAGGGATAGGGAAAGGGATGGAGGGCGGAGAAATGGGAGTTCGGCAAGGGAAGGGAGCGAGGAAAGGCGAGCGAGGATCGAGCAATGGAATAGGGAAAAAGAGGAGAAGCAGTGATGTTTTTTGTTGATCTTTCATATTTTAAATTAAATGTTTCTTTGATATTTTGACTTAGGTTAATCGTTTGTTTTGTGCTTTATTGTGAAATTTAACTGGAGGTGAATATATGATGGTGAGGTTTATGGTGGCATTGGAGAAGAGAAGGGAATGGTAAGGTTTGTGACTGGTTAGTATGTTTATGATTTATGAAGTGTTTTATGAATGAAGATATTGGTTGAGTAGGGACCTTAATTGGAGTTTAAATTAATAATGTTTCTATTTTGTTTAATGTGTTTATTGATAGTAAGAGTTTGTTTGAATTGACTTATTTGAGCTTATTAACTAGCACAACCACTTGTGAGACTGTTTAAGAGAACTTGTGAAAATATCTTATGATATGTCCATAAGTTGTTTTCAGCTTATTTTTATAAGCTCTTTAGGATATTTTATGAAAACAGTATGAAGTTATTTTATCATACTTTATTTATAGAAATTGCTTATTCTTAAGCATTTTGTGGTTAGTTAGCTTTTCTGGTATTCCAATCATGAATGGGAATGGGAGATAATTAGTTATTTTTGATGTGGTGGATTATGTTCTGCTTGATATTGTGAGGGATGATTGGTTAGTGCAGTCAATTTTGTTGATTCTTTAAGTAGTTTTGATGAACTCTAACTGAAACATTGGTTTTCTTAATTTGGGGTTTCAATGAATTGTTTTTGCTAGTTCGTGTAATAGAAAGAAGTAAAATGACATGATATGGCATTATGGAAGCATTCATTTTCGAGAAAATTATTTTATGTAGTCTTGATTGATTAATTTGAAGTTTTTCATTTTCCAGAAAATTATTTTACGTAGTCTCTTATTTTATTTTCTTGTTGCCCTTGTTATGGCAATTGGGGAGCTAGGTAAGATGGATGGTATATTGTGCTTTGGTGAAAATTGGATAATCTCTACTAGCGCTTTTTAGCTTCTGGGTATGATAGGTTAATTAGGCTATCCTCTTGAGATCTGAATTTCAGCTTGTATTCGGTTTGCAGTTAGAGCATTGGCCATTTGGGAGTGTGGCTATGACTATTTGCTGTGTTGTTTGGTTTTTCTACTTAGTTGTTTCTTCTGTTGATTTTTCTGACATATCCCAAATTTCTACTGAATCAATCTAAGTGAATAAGTGATAGTGGCTAATTTTTCGGCTTCTCTTTTAATATGCAATCAATTGCCAGCTTTAATATTGTTCTTGGACTGAATGCTTGTAGATTTTATTTTCTCCCCGCCCCCATTTTCATGCCATGAGTTAGATGCCAGAAACATACACATTCCCCTGTGATGATGTGATTTTTGACCTTCTCCCTACTGCTGTTCTTCTCCATTCATCTGATTTTATACTTATCTCTACTTTCAGCTCTATGGTTCCTTCGTTGTCTTTCAAATGAAAAATTCTTTAATTTGTTGTTAAGGTGCTCATGTACAAAAAATCTTTAATTTAGTAGTTCCTTTGTCTCGCTCGAGTTCCTTACTTAGTGTCTTTCTTTATTCCCTTGTTTGGTGTCAAGATTTTAAATGCATTTTTTATTGTGTAGGCTAGGTGCTAGGGGATTGATTGTGCAGCTGATGTTCTTCGGATGTAGAATTTGCAATTCAAATTTTAAAGATTAATGAGGTTGGGGTTTCAATTGTTTCCTATAAATTGCAGGTCTCTATTGCTAGTTATTATGATTGAAGTTTACAATTGTGGCTGCATTGTGATTTTTTGTTGCTGAGAATCACTGTCTAATAGGGCTGATGCGGTTTCATTCGCAGTTGCATTATAGTTGCAGAGCCAGAGACATCAAAACCTTGATGTCTCGACTCAAATCGTGGCCGGGGACCTTTTTAAAACTCTGATTACTACCAACCCTTTTAAAACTGATAGTCTGGTTTTTATTGTTTCGACATTTAATGTTGTCATGTGAGGCTTAAATCCTTTTCTTTGTATGCCAATTCTGGGCAGATCTACCTGTGAATTTTATAACACTTTCTTCGTCATTTTTACAGTGGTATAGTATAGGTATATAGAAGCTGTTTAAAGCGATAATTTTGATAAATCCTATTGCTAAATATTATACAAATATATTGGGTCAACTAAGATTTGCAACTTCTATTTTTGTTTCTGTCTTGAGATTTCTGCGACTTAGGCTATTGTGCTGTTTGAGCTCTCTAGACGCCTAGGCCAACGACCAATGTAGTATATTTGCTATCGATTTATTCTTGCTCCAATTACTCTAGGTAATAATGGCAGTGCAGCCATTGTTCTTCATTCATTAGTTAGGAAGGAAATTAGATTAACCTCAACATGATAAGATAATCTATAATGCAGCCTTTTATGTTCAGAGCAGTGACATATATAATACACAATACACTATCAAATTATGAATGGATATAAACTTGGTTAGGAGTTAGGACATTGGATTTCACATATATGTGCTAACATGTGTTGCTAATACATATATTTTATCCCAATGATTGCTGAGTGATACCTAGGGATGGCAAGAAAACCCAAACCCGAGAGACCCACCCGAACCCAAACCCAAGTCAACGGGCGAAACCCAAATTGACTGGGTTTGGGTTCGGGTGACACCCGATACTACGGGTGTGGGTTTGGGATCACTCAAACCCACACCCGAAACCCGAACACCCACCCGAATATATGTTAAATTACTTATATTTTGCATTTTCAATTGGCAAACCTTGTTTTGCTTTAATTCCCATCAATGGCAATATGCTTTGCTTAAATTTACAACATATATTTTTGCTAATTGATTGACAATATGTTTAAATTCCCTTGTTTTTGCTTAAACTTACAATATATTTTGCTAACTGATTGACTTGGCAGACCTTGTTTTGCTTAAATTGGCAAAGTAGTACAAAATGCGTGCGGGTTTGGGTTTGGGTTGAAAAACCCGAACCCAACGGGTGCGGGTGTGAGTTTCATTTTAGCACCCGAACAACATTTGGGTTTGGGTTCGGGTGTTGATTTCGGGTGTGGGTTTGGGTAGTGTAAAACCCGCACCTGTTGCCATCCCTAGTGATACCAACAACATTTTTGTGGATCAAGATCTGCTGCAGATAAATTTCACATTGTTTTGAATCACAATCATTCCTTAAACTATTATTAACTAATCTCAATCACTAATTTAGATCAAATGGGTAATATCAATTACTGCGTCAATGTAGTAACTGCAACTAGTCCTATTCCTTTTTTGTGATGTTAAAATTATTATTTTCTGTAATGTCAGGTTATAATTTCATACTTAAAGAAAAGAAAAGAAATTCATTTTAAAAATCTATCTATTTTTAAGAAGTCTCCTCTATCATGTTGGAGTTTGCACTAGAAGTAGAACTAGATCTTTACTATTCAAACGAGGACGAATAACAATGACAATATACTTCCTCCATCTCATGAATGACCATTTTACAAAAATAATTGGCATTTTCAATTTTTAATACATTAATTATTATTTTTCCAATTTTATCCTCCGATTAGTACTCTATCCATCTCAGTTTTTATTTTAATACTTGTTAACTGATTCAATGAGTTGGTGTTTCTTTTCTCTATTTTTTCTTTCCACTCGTTTACAAACTACACTACCACCACAATCCTTCACCATGACTATGCAATTTTGTTTATGTGCACCGCCCTTGGTATCTCAGTTGCTGTTGACACTGTCTTTTTCTTTGGTAGAGTGTGGTGGAAGAGAGGGTTTATGGTGGATTAAGAGGTTGTCAAATTAACCTAAAGAACCGAAAAATTGCTTTTCTGGCCCCCCGTAAACTGACGAAATTATCCTGAGGATTTTGGAACCTAAAATCCAAATGATTTTTTTTTCGGAAGACAGAATCCAATATCGGATTTTTTTGAAATTTGTTTGTGTTTCGGAACGTAGGATCCGAATACGCTGAAATTCGTAATGCAAGTTCAAAATACCCCTATTCGGATTGTATCTTCCGTAGGTGTTTCCTTTGTTCCTTTTAATTTCTTAGCCAGGACTGATCCCTTTATTTGGTTCCCTTTTTTTTTTATTCCAAAAATAATATAATATATATGTCCTAAATACACATATAAGATAATTACACTTGAATGAAAGATAAACAGGCAACAAGCTGCGCCGCTAACCCTTTTTGGATGGCAAAATCAATCCTCTTAAATACTACATCTAGAGACCGAAGAGACACTACATTGCTGTGCATAACTCTTTCAACTCTTTTCAAAATATTAACACCTTGTTTTTACACCTGAAATTATATTTCAGGACTTGATTTTTACACCTTGTTTCATCAGATACTAAATAGATTGTTTTTGTTGGTTTTTGAGTTAAAAATAATGTTGCATCACTTATGACAATGAGCAAATTCTACACCTTGTTTTCTTCCAATGAATAGGAGCAAAATTCGATAGTGACATGTCAAGTAAATTTAAGCAGACATTAACGTTTGGGTGCAAAAGTTTGTTTTATGTTTGGTTGAATGTGTAGTTCACTTGCAGCTGATTTTCAACTGTATGTAATCCTGATTTCTCAACAACTTCAGTGCTAGTTTATGACTCTTTCGCTTGAATTTGTAGCTCACTTATGACTCTGTCCATTAAGAACGCCAATTGTGGTAATCATATTGATCGAATAAGTGACTTACCAAATAATGTGATTGATGGCATCCTAAATCACTCGAACATCCCACAACTAGTTAGTACCAGAATTCTAGAACGTATAATTAGAACTTAAGCGTTTTCAGAAGCTAACTTCCAAAGTTAATTTCATTTCGGATTGTAGAATCCAAATGTCTCTGATCCCAAATTCAAGCGTATTTTGGGATTTTTTGGGGTTTGGATGCAACTACGGAGCTTAAAAAGCAAAATTCTAAAGAACCGGTAGGCAAATAGAAGGTTCAAAATGTGGATGGCGTGGTCCATATTAGAGATAAGTGTATTAGTAGATAGTTTATGTGTGTGTTATGTTACTTATTCTTTTTATGTTCTTAATGTTTTATTCTTTTTTACTAATTATGTTCTTTATTTTCATATGCACTTATATGTGTAAATTAGGGATGGTAAAATGGGCCAACCCGTCCCATAACAACCCGCCCCATCAGCAATCCGTCAAAAGCAATGCGGGGCGGGCCAACTTGAGGTAGCGGGTTGAATAAATTATCCTGTCCCGTTTTATGGCGGGCCGGGATGTTGGGGGCTACCCCGCTAATTTTTTAAATGAATTTGTACATGTAGATATTTGTCTGAACTCCGAATTTGTTGTAGAAAATTCGGATTGACTGAGTTTGAGTTTTCTTTGATTTCAAAATACAAAGGGGCGGGTAATAGTGACACTAGTAATACACACCCTAAACTCGTCCTAAAACCCGTCCGCTTGTATCAAAATTATATTTTTATCACTCTTAACTTAAAATCTTGTAAGCAAACTCTTAAATCACATTCCCTTGTATATTGTTATTTTAAGGTAAATCTTAAATAAACCATTTTTTAAAAATTTTTGTTTGAAAAAACAATCAAATTGTTGAAACTGCATATATAGTCTTAAGCTTTCTTACTTTAATTTTTTTAATAAAAATACAAAATATAGTATAAGTTTATGCGGGTATGAGGCGGGATAGAAATATCCAAATTCAATTAGATATGGAGTTGAGTTCTAATTTTCAACCACTTTCGAAATTAGAGCGGATACGAAAATACCCGATTTTTTTTTTAGTTTGGATTTTGTTTTTGACAAGGTAAAAGTTTGGATTTGAAAAGGTAAAAGTTTGCGAATGAACCCAACGTCAGGAAATGAAAGAGGTCCACTTTCATTCCCTTTTGGTTTTCAAGCCTAATTGTAATTTAATTGATCAAATTATTAATAATATAATATTTGTATCTTACTTTCCTCATATCTTGCATCATAGATGGTAGTACTATAGTAGTTGATACCATTTAAAAAAAATACGGTTTTCTGGTAGTCATTGAAGGGCTTGTCTCAGACTGAAGTGCATTGTTGGATGGCAGCATAGGCACTGCTCTAGGCAGGCAGTAAATGCTGGTGTGGTTATCGTCAAGGACGGATAAAGGTTGCTCCACTTTTTGTACTTGAACATGGGATTGTGTAGGTCTGACTTTAAAATATATCGAAATAAATGTCTTTTAAAATTAGTTGTTGTATGTGTTTTTTTGTTAATTTAGTCAATAAAATTAGCAACAATTCGATACATTTAGAAGACTATATCGAAAACACCTCACGTTCATGAATTAAAATAAGATGAACAATTTGGTACCTATCTTATATTTTTGGGTACCACAGTACCTATAAACAAAATTCAATGTTATATTGTATATTAAGTTATATTTAAAAAATTCAAGTTTTAAATGAATTTAATGTAAGTTGGGTGTTAAAAATTTACCTCAAAATAATTGTTTGGGTGTAAAAACATATTTAATCCTTAAATAAAATAAATAAAAGAGTAAAAAAACAATTCCAAATCTAATTAATCATGAGGTTGATGTGATGGGACTATAAATGTGTTTTCTACTAGTTCATTTTTTCTCCAAGATCCTTGGCCTTTATAATATACCAAGCTAGCAAGCACTATACCACAATTTTCTAGTTGGTTTAATCTCCATGGATCCCCAAAATTTTAACTTGATAGTTCTTGCCTTGTTTTTCATCTTCATGCTTGTGGCATTGAAAATGAGGAAGATTCTCAAGAATAAAGGCTCACCTCCAAACCTACCCCCCGGACCATGGAAGATACCTATTATAGGACATATTCATCATCTAGTTACTTCTACACCACATAGAAAATTAAGAGACTTGGCCAAAATACATGGACCCTTGATGCACCTACAACTTGGAGAGATCTTTGCAATTGTTGTCTCATCACCAGAGTATGCTAAAGAGGTACTTAAAACACATGATGTAATATTTGCATCTAGGCCAAAAATTATTGCCTTGGAAATACTATCTTATGGTTTCACAAATATTGGTTTTGCACCTTATGGAAATTATTGGAGACAACTACGAAAAATATGTGCAATGGAGCTTTTATCGCAAAAGCGTGTGAGTTCATTTCAACCAATAAGAGAAGAAGTGTTCACCAATCTCATAAAAAAGATTGGTTCCAAGCAAGGTTCATCAATCAACGTCACTCAACTTGTGGTTTCATCAACATTTACTATCCTTTCAAGGTGTGCGTTTGGCGACAAATGCAAAGACGAAGAAGAGTTTGCGTCGTTGGGGAGAGGAGAGTCAATTGCAGGAGGTTTTGATATAGCTGAACTGTTTCCTTCAGCTAAATGGCTTCAACTTGTTTCTGGTTTGAGGCCTAAACTTTTGAGGTTGCATAGACGAATTGATAAGATACTAGAAAACATCATCATTGAACATAAAGAAGCAAATTCAAAAGCAGGAAAAGAAGGCCAAGTTGAAGCAGAAGAAGATCTAGTAGATGTTCTTCTAAAATTCCAAGGTGGCAAAGACAGTGACAAAGATATATGCTTAACTAACAACAACATCAAGGCTGTAATCCTGGTTAGTAAAATAAACCCCTTGAATATCCTCCATGCACAACTGCAGAGACTAATCTCTCGAGTCTTGTGTTGACGTATTTGAGAATGTTTAAATATATCTCTTTTCTTTGTCTCTTTTGATATAATTGTATTTTAATTTTCAGGATATGTTTGGTGGCGGAGGTGATACATCGGGTTCTACCATAGTTTGGGCAATGGCAGAGTTGGTAAAGGATCCAAGAGTGATGAAGCAAGCACAAGATGAAGTGAGAGAAATATTCAACACAAAAGGAATTGTTGGTGAAAAATATATAAATGAACTCGAATATTTAAAGTTAGTGGTTAAAGAGACTTTAAGGTTACACCCTCCCGCTCCTCTTTTAGTTCCAAGAGAATGTGGACAAGCATGCGAGATTAATGGGTATCATATACCAATAAATAGTAAAGTGATAGTCAATGCATGAGCAATTGGAAGAGATCCAAAGTATTGGAATGAACCAGAGAGATTTTATCCAGAGAGATTTGTCGGTAGCTCTATGGACTACAATGGTACTAAGTTTGAGTACATTCCTTTTGGTGCCGGAAGAAGAATATGTCCAGGCATCACATTTGGTTTGATGAATGTTGAGTTGGTGCTTGCATTGATGTTGTATCACTTTGATTGGAGTCTTCCCATTGGAATGAAAGGTGATGACTTGGACATGACTGAACAATTTGGAGTTACCATCAAAAGAAAAGATGACTTGTACTTGATACCTACTGCTCATCTTCCTTCCATGTGATAGGATAAACCATACAAGCAATGGCTATAAGTATAAGCTTGAATTTGTTGGTCCTTATTTACTTTTAAAATAAATCTTTGTTGGGTATAGTACTAGTAGAGGTAAGGACTTTCTAAATTTGTTGTTCTACATTTACTTTTGAAATAATGATTTGTTCATCTTTGTTGGGTTTAGTAGGATTGAAGACTCTAAATTCTAATGTGTCTAGTTGTAAAGGGATGTCAATATCTATTTGTAAGTGGGTTAAAGAAGTCTCGCATCGGTTGCGAGATGTTCTGAATAAGTGTTTGTAAGTGAGAGTAATCCTCATCTTACAAGCCAATTTTGTAGGGATGAGTTAGGCCAAAAAAACCAATTCTAAGATGGTATATCAGAGTCTCCTCCACGATCCGCTGGGCCGCCTGCTATCAAGTTCTGATCGGGTCATCCACCATTTATATTCATTCTCCAAGCCCAATGCGCTGGGCACGAGAGGGTGTGTTAAAGAAGTATCACATCGGTTGCGAGATGACTTAAATGTGTATTTATAACTGAGGACAATCATTGCCTTACAAGCTGATTTTGTAAGGATAAGTTAGGTCTAACCAAAATTCTAAGAAAGTGAAATAAATATTTTCTTTTGTAATAATTATACTGAGAGAAGGTGAAAATGATCCTTAAATAAGGTTCTTTATATCCGTTCAAACTAATAAGTTGAAAATCTACTTTTTGATAGAAATAGCAACGACATCATTATAGAAACGTGAAAACCATTTATTTGTAGCATTTCCTTATAATATTATTGTTGAAATAAAGAAAATTACAAAATAATGGTGGTGGGGAAAAACCAAACCTGCCTAAGGAACCCACAAAGTTAACTACATCTAAACCAAAGAAGATTCATATGGTTATGATGATTTGCAAAATACAATTACACCACAAATAACTTACTACACCACAAAAGCTTTGTATTTTGCTCTTGTGCTTATGATACTAATTTCTTTCGCAACGCCCTCTACTTATACATGCCAAAAGACATTTTGTAGTAGTAACATTTTCCAAAATTATTTGCATTTAATACTGCATTGAAAAACTCAACTTTCTTGGCAGTTGCAACTTTTGCAGCACATAACCCGAATTTGGATTGAGTGCAGTCGCTGTCCACCCTTGACGGTTTGTAGTTGGTGAAATCATAGTCATCCAATTAAAACTATATTAATATCTGAGCATCCGATTTTAATCGACTTGATATGATGAATGCAACTTGATTGCACATAGATTGACTATTATTGGGATTGAAATTGGGAGCAGTCAAAAAACAGTGACTGCAATGCAGTCGACCATATATAGACTATTTGATCAAGATCAAACAATTCAGATTTTAAGATCATATATATTTAAAATCCAATCTTAAAATATGGACGCAATTCAATTATTGAGACCCCACAAATCATTAAAAAAAACAAACTAGCACTATAAATTATACACGTTACTATTTGGCTGATAGATAGCTAGCACTATACTTGTGGCACTTATCTCCATGGATTCTCCAACTTTTTACTTACTTGCCCTTATCTCTTTTTTCCTCTTCATCCTTGTGGCACTTAGGAAGACTCTCAAGAAAAAAGGGTCACCTCCAAACCTACCACCAGGACCATGGAAGTTACCTATTATAGGACACATACATCATCTAATTACATCTACACCACATCAAAGATTAAGAGACTTGGCCAAAATACATGGACCCTTGATGCACCTACAACTTGGAGAAATCTCTACAATTGTTGTTTCATCACCAGATTATGCTAAAGAGGTACTTAAAACACATGATGTCATATTTGCATCTAGGCCTAAAATTGTTGCAGTAGATATACTATTATATGGATCCACAGATATTGCTTTTTCACCTTATGGAAATTATTGGAGACAACTAAGAAAAATATGCACAATTGAGCTTCTTACTCAAAAACGTGTCAATTCATTTCAACCTATAAGAGAAGAAGAACTCACCAATCTCATCAAAAGGATTGATTCACAGCAAGGGTCACCTATCAACATTACTCAAGCGATACTTGAAACAATAATGAATATTACTACAAGGTCTGCATTTGGAAACAAATGTAAAGGCACAGAACAACTTGTATCATTGGCAAAGGGAGAATCAGTTGCAGGAGGTTTCGACATAGCGGAATTGTTTCCTTCTGTTAAATGGCTTCCACTTGTTTCTGGTTTGAGGCCTAAACTTGAAAGGTTGCATAGAGAAATTGATCAAATACTAGAAGACATCATCATTGAGCATAAAGAAGCAAAGTCAAAAGAAAAAGAAGGTCAAGTTGAAGCAGAAGAAGATCTAGTTGATGTTCTTCTAAAATTTCAAAGTGGTAATGATAATGATCAAGATATATGTTTAACTGACAACAATATCAAGGCTATAATCTTGGTAAGGATAATAAACCCCTTTATGTATGACTTAGATGAATTTTTTATACTAACCTCATGAGCTCTTTGCAATAGAGCAACACTAATAGAGCTCTTTGCTCTCTGTAACTCTCTCTCTCAAATAGGTCATGACTTTCAATATCTCAAATTAGTCTTTGTCAAATGTTTCTCATTTTGATCCTTCCGTGAACATATGTTTCATTTATTGTCAAATAAGTTCATATCTTCATCCACTTTCTATCAAAATAGTCCCTGACATTTCTAACTTTACCAATTTTGAGAAACATTTGACAGACACATATACTAATTCATTTGAGATATTGAAGGAGTGAGAAACCTATTTAAGAGTTGGTTAGAGATAATGACTAATTTGGTGGTTTACTCAATATTAATATTTTCTCTTTGAAAGAAGTCACGACATCAAAGTTTTTGATATATTAGCAACCATAATAGAATGAAGATTTAGGTTCACAATATTTGTTTGCAATATCAAAGAATGCGACGCAACTACAATTTAAAATCTTGTGTTACTTATTGATTGTCATTGAAATGTCTCTTTTAGTTGTCTCTTTTGATGTTTGTGCTATTTACTTTTCAGAACATCATTGGTGCCGGAGGAGAAACAACATCTACTACCATAATTTGGGCAATGGCAGAGTTGGTAAGGGATCCAAGAGTGATGAAGAAAGCACAATATGAGGTGAGAGAAGTATTCAACAAGAAAGGAATTGTTAGTGAAAACAATATAAATGAACTAAAATATTTGAAGTTAGTTGTGAAAGAGACTCTAAGGTTACACCCTCCAAGTCCTCTTTTACTTCCAAGAGAATGTGGACAAGCATGTGAGATTAATGGGTATCATATACCAGCCAAAAGTAAGGTGATGGTGAATGTATGGGCGATTGGAAGAGATCCAAAGTATTGGACTGAACCAGAAAGGTTTTATCCAGAGAGATTCGTTGATAGTTCTATTGACTTCAAAGGGACTAATTTGGAGTACATTCCTTTTGGTTCCGGAAGAAGAATATGTCCAGGTATTACATTTGGTTTGATAAATGTTGAGGTGACACTTGCATTCTTGTTATATCACTTTGATTGGAAGCTTCCCAATGAAATGAAAGGTGAGGATTTGGACATGGCTGAACAATTTGGAGCTAATGTTAAAAGAAAAAATGACTTGTACTTGATATCCAATGCTCCTCTTCCTTCTATGGTATAACCTTTGAATATGTTGTTTCATGTTTATTTTTGAAATAAAGTTTTACCAATGTTTGTTGGGTTTAGTAGGGATTAGGGATTTCTAAATTCTAATGTGACTAATATCAATGTCAATGCACAAGACAAATGAATATTTACTTATGTAATATTAATGGAAATGAGAGAAGTTGTTTTTGGTGAAAATGATTCTTCTTTCTCCTTAAAACTTTTCTTTTTGTGTACCAACTAAATTTATCTTCTTATCCTTAGTTCATTAATTCAACTTACCTAAGAATCAAATTTTGAAAGTCTTACCTTGATGAGCTTCTAAGATTCAACACTTACCTAAATTTTATTTAAATTACAAAAAGGAAAAAATTAATTCATCAAACTAATTTTATATTCAAAACAAAGGTAAATTCTAGTAAGAAGCATTTTGTCACGTTTATTTAGAGGATGTGAACAAATCTTAGCAGTGTGATATTCTTAATTTTAAAATGTGTTTTCATGTGCCAATTGTGTAGAAAGGCATAAACTATCACAGAAGCAGCTCGTTAATCTGGATTCCCAAAGATATCATTGACTAAAAAAATGCTATAGTCGAGATTAATCATTTAGTAAAAAACCTTTAAAAACTAGATTACAAAAGAAACATGGATTAAAAAATTATTAGTATCAAATGGCCAATAATGTGTGATCCATGTGGCTAGTAACTTATAAAATGTTCAACCTCCACTTTTCTAAGCAATGTGGGACTTAACCTCACACTTGCCATAACACTAAGTTCCTTGAATAACTGATATATTTGGTCTGATCAGATACATCAGATATTTGATGAAACTAGAAAGTGAACTTTTGCTTATAATTGTGGCGGAAGGAAGTATTAACTATCATAACATGTAATCTCAAATCATTCACCTTATTTATAAACTTGATGATAACTAGCACTATACTACACCTTTCTAATTGGTTTGATCTCCATGGATTCTCAAATTTTTGGCTTAATAGTCCTTGCCTCCTCTTTCCTCTTCATGCTTGTGGCACTGAAAATGGGGAAGAATCTCAAGAAAAAAGGCTCAGCTCTAAACCTACCTCCAGGACCATGGAAGTTGCCTATTATAGGAAGCATACATCATCTAATTACCTCTACACCACATAGAAAATTAAGAGACTTGGCCAAAATATATGGACCATTGATGCACCTACAACTTGGAGAGATCTCAGCAATTGTTGTTTCATCACCAGAGTATGCTAAAGAGGTACTTAAAACACATGATGTAATATTTGCATCTAGGCCAAAACTTCTAGCTACAGAAATACTATCATATGGATTCACAGATATAGCTTTTTCGCCTTATGGAAATTATTGGAGACAACTACGAAAAATATGCACAATAGAGCTTTTCTCGCAAAAACGTGTGAGTTCATTCCAGCCAATAAGAGAAGAAGAGCTCACCAATCTTATCCAAAGGATTTATTCACAGCAAGGATCACCCATCAACATCACTCAACTTGTAGTTTCATCAACATTTGATATCATTGCAAGGGCTGTGTTTGGCAGCAAATGTAAAGTCCAAGAGTTTGTATCTTTGGGAAACGGAGAATCAATTGCAGGAGGTTTTGACATAGCAGAATTGTTTCCTTCAGCTAAATGGCTTCAACGAGTTTCTGGTTATAGGCCTAAACTGGAGAAGTTTCATAGGCAAATCGATCGGATACTAGAAAACATCATCATTGAACATAAAGAAGCAAAGTCAAAAGCAAAAGAAGGTCAAGGTGAAGGAGAAGATCTGGTAGATGTTCTTCAAAAATTCCAAGGTTGTATTGACAGTGACCAAGATATATGCTTAAGTGACAACAATATCAAGGCTATAATCCTGGTAAGGAAAATAAACCCCTTGATGTATAACTTTCTTACTTACCTCACGAGTTCTTTGAAATAGAACAATTTTATTACGAGTCACACTGAAGTAGAACAGTTTTTTTTAAATAAAAATTGATAAGAAGTCTCGCATCGGTTGCGAGATGGTCTGCATATGTTTATAAGTGAGGGGCAATCCTCACCTTAAGAGCCGGTTTTGTAGGTTTGAGTGTTAGGCCCAACTCTCAATTCTAAGATGGTATCACAACCTCCTCCAAGATCTGCTAGGCTGCCTTCAATCAGGTTTCTGATCAGGTCATCCATCATTTATATCCGCATCCCAAGCCCAATAGCGTTGGGCCGCGACATCAAGGTTTTTGATGTTTTAGTGACTGCAGTAGAATCACAATTCAAGTATGCATTTTTTTTCAATATTGGATTGCAACACAACCGCAGTTTAAAACCTTGTGTTGACATATTGGACGCCATCTAACTATCTCTTTAAGTTGTCTCTTTGATAGTTTTGCATTATACTTTTCAGAACATCTATGGTGCTGGAGGTGATACATCAGCATCAACCATAGTTTGGGCAGTAGCAGAATTGGTAAGGAATCCAAGAGTGTTGAAGAAAGCACAAAATGAGGTCAGAGAAATATTCAACATGAAAGGAATTGTTGGTGAAAACTGTATAAATGAACTCAAATATTTGAAGTCGGTTGTGAAAGAAACCCTAAGGTTACACCCTCCAGGTCCTCTTTTACTTCCAAGAGAGTGTGGTCAAGCATGTGAGATTGATGGGTATGATATACCAATCAAAAGCAAGGTGATAGTGAATGCATGGGCAATTGGAAGAGATCCAAAGTACTGGACCGAACCAGAGAGGTTCTATCCTGAGAGATTTATCGGTAGCTCTATTGATTACAAAGGGAGTAATTTTGAGTACATTCCTTTCGGTGCCGGAAGAAGAATATGCCCAGGAAGCACATTTGGTTTGATAAATGTTGAGATGGCACTTGCATTGATGTTGTATCACTTCGATTGGAGGCTTCCCAATGGAATGAAAGGTGAGGACTTGGACATGACTGAGCAATTTGGAGCGACCATCAAAAGAAAAGATGACTTGTATTTGATACCGACGGCTCATCTTCCTTCTGTGGCAATATAAACCATTTACAAGCAAAGGCTATAAGTATAACCTTGGATTTGTTGTTCCATGTCTACTTTTGAAATAAAGCTTTGTTCATCTTTGCTGGGTTTAGTGGAGTTTCTAAATTCTAATGTGTCCAGTGTCAGTGACAACTGTATTAGGAGCCAACATGCTGACAGTAAATTTATTTTTCAATAACATGCATGAATCATTTGTGAATGTAGTTTAAATGACTATTCTTTCTCTTGAATAACTTTTCCTTTTTCCCCTCTTGAAAACTTAAATTAGGTTCTTTATAACCATAACTAATATGGTGGAACTTATGCATCCCCTCCTAAAGATGTGGTATTATTTGGCTCTATTAAAAATCCTTACAAGCCATATACTGATCACAAATTGAAAATATGAAAGTAGTCATTAACCATCAGTTCAATATAGACACTGCAACTATGCAAATCACTTGGTAAACACTAACAATGAAAAATCTCAGTGAAAAGGTCTCAGTTTATAGCTAGTATAAAGAAAATGTAAGCATAGTTTAGAATGTGTGCAGTCTAAGTGAAAATCTCGATCAAAATGTTGATGCTTCAAGGTGAAAATCTGTGTACTTGTACTAGCCAATGAGCGGAAATGTTTCTAATGATGGTGGATCATTAAGGTGAGAATGAAAAAAAGTGTGCATTAAGTATGTGAAAGAAATACATTTACCATGGTGTTTGCAGGTGAAGAGGGAAGGTGACCAACTTAACATATCGTCTTATCCTTGGTTGATTCAGCCACAAGATCTGGCACAACCTTCCATGGTACAAAAAAGTATAAACTACAAACATACTATGAAAGTATAGAGGGCAAACAAGTAAACAAAATGTCCAATCTTACAATACAAGGTAAGAAATTTGTGAGTCTATAGCTTTTTTTTTTTTTTTGAAACAGTGTGAGTCTATATAGCTTAAAAGCAATATACATGGAGCAATAAAGGATACAAAATCCACAAATCGTAACTCAACGGGCATAAATGTTGGAATTGTTTGGTCGAACGCCATAATCGGGGTTCGAATCTCGGTCTTTTTACTTTGTGTGTGTGTGTGTGTGTGTGTGTGTGAATTTTCCATAATTTGTTATTAAGTCTATCTAAAAAAAATTAACATTGTAGTATTATATACACAGGCGGCTTCTAACATGTGATAGCAACTCATATCTTGCACGATACACAAGTCATTTTAACACTTTGATTGTGTTTCTTAAATAAATAAAAAATTAATTAAGACTAGATCTTGGCCATTAAAATAAAAATTATTAAATCCAATGACTATTATACCAGTTATGCATATGATGCAACACATGCATGTTAGACAAAATTCTGTAATACACACTACACGTTACTGGTTAACTTGTATCCCAATCCTCCATTGTAGTTTCACCAACAAGGATCGCCTATCAACATCACTCAACTTGTAGTTTCATCAACATTTGCTATCATTTCAAGGGCTGCATTTGGCGACAAATATAAAGTTCAAGAGTTTGCATCTTTGGGAAAGGGACGATGAATTGCAGGAGGTTTTGACATAGCAGAATTGTTTCCTTCAGCTAAATGGCTTCCAAGAATTTCTGGTTTTAAGCGTAAACTTGAGAGGTTGCATAGAAAAATCGATCAGATACTAGAAAACATCATCATTGAACAAAAAGAAGCAAATTCAAATGCAGCAAAAGAAGGCCAAGGTGAAAGAGAATAAGATTTTATAGATGTTCTTCTAAAATTCAAAGATAGTAATGATGGTGACCAAGATATATGCTTAACTGACAACAATATCAAGGCTATACTTATGATAAGGATAATACACCCCTCGATGTATAACTTTGAAATAGAGCAATAATATGAAGCATGTACACCTCATCGAATTAGGCGTGTCATGGTGTCAGACACGCGACACCGATACTTATAATTACACTGAATTGTGTCATTTTCTCAAATTATTATCGGTGTCGACATGTCATTGTCCGTGTCGTATTAGTACGAGTCATTTTGAATTAGGACTTTCCTATAAATAAAAATGTATGCAATGGGCTGCAGCATCAAGGTTTCTGATGTTTCAGCGGCCGCAGTAGAAACACAATTCAAGTTTGCATTTTTTTGCAATATTGGATTGCGACACAACCTAAGTTTAAAACATTGTGCTGACATATTGGATGCCATCAAATATCTGTTTAAGTTGTTTCTTTGATAGTCTTGCATTTTACTTTTCAGGACATCTATGGTGCCGGAGGTGAAGCATCAACTTCGACCATAGTTTGGGCAATAGCAGAGTTGGTAAGGGATCCAATAGTTTAAATGACTATTCTTTCTCCTTTTAGAAACTTAAATAAGGTTCTTTATAGACATAAATAATATGTTGGAACTTATGCATCCCCTCCAAAAGGTGTAACATTATGTGGCTCTATTACAAATTCTTACAAGTCATATTGTAAACACAATTGAAAATTTGAAAGTAGTCATAAACCATCAGATCAATATATGCAAATCACAATTGAAAATTTGAAAGCACAACACAAGAGAACAATGCAGACACATACATACATGTTTCCTTGATAAAGAAAACAAATTTTTTTATGATGAGAGTAAGTAATGTTGAATATTATCTTACCTGACTTGCTACTGCAATCAACAATTTTGATTGGAGATGCTTTGGTTTTGCGACTTTGACAACTGGTTGCATGGTGATGACGACGCCAGCAGCATCATCGTCAACGAAGGCCAGAGGAAGGGTTTATGGCATCCGGTTTTTCTAATGATTCGTTAGCCACATTTCACCATCTCAGTATTTTGATTGATCCAACGGAGAAAAATGATTGAACGATATAGTGCCGTTCCCGCCCAAACGTCGGAGGATCCGCACTGCACACAGCACAAGTAATGCCACTGGGAAAATAAGTGAGATGTTCATCGATCAGTCATTTCACCAACTCTAAGGCTTCCATTCAAGACCCCTCAGCTGTTGAATACCATCCAAATGAGATGCAGTGACCGCATAAGCTAGCCAACCAACCAACACAACATTGCAGATGCTGTTTGAACCAGCAGCAGTTTACATGTTTCATTCTTCAACTTCTATAAGGACGAGCACCGAAATAGTAATCAGGTCTGCACACAACAGAAATTACAGACTGAAATTTCAGTTTAAGAAATACTTAATTATCCTAAGATACACTTTGGAGGAACATGTAATGAGAGTAATAAGAAGCTCCATATGATAACTTTTAAAATGAACTCAAATACATAAATTTACTGCTGCTAACTACCACAATATTTCGAATTTCAGCTCTAAAATCTTACTAATCATGAAAATTAGTCCCATATCGCTAAGACCTAACCAAAATGAAGTGTTTATATAACTCGCACGAAGAGCAACAGACACGACCTTACTTGAACAGGATCTGTTCTATAGGATCGTACTACTGTGTCCTTGATTTCTAAGGAGACAGGAACATAAATCTGGATGATGAACCACGACCGTGTGATCAGAGCGTGATTAACGGCTTAGATGATTCTCAAGTTTGAGGTATCATCTGGTGCTGTAGAGGATCGTTCCAGTTCAGTCAAATCTGATCTGGGTGGTCACACGGTGTTCTTACAGATTCACAAACCCCCCTTTTTTTTTCTTACACACAACAAATTGCTACAAAAATTAATTACTCAACAAGAATTTTTTTTAGAAGAATGATTTTACTTCAAGAGAAGGAAAACAAAGGACAAATTTGAAGTTTTTTTTTTTCTTTTTTCGAGTAACTAAAATAATAGGGAAGAATAAAAGCAAAGTGTAGTAATATTTTAAGATGCGTTAGTACATTACCTTCTTGACCTGCTATGAATCTATGATCAACAACAATTTTCATCCGAGATGCTTAGAAGAACATGCATTTGTTTATCTATAAACAAACACCTCCATTGAAGATTGTGTTCTCTAACCTTCCTCAACTATAAGTTCTATAACTCTAGTCTCTAGTTTCTTGATCAATGCATAATACCTTCCCACGTGTCCAACTTTAACGTAATAGTGAAAACTTTAACGGAATGTACCAACCTTAAACCTGCAGAAAATATAATTAACCAATTTGAATTTTTTAAAAGATAAGGGACCAACTTGAAACTTAAAATAAAAATAAGGACAAAATTTTTTTTATTTTTTAAACGACAAATATATTATTAATAATAACCGGTCTTTGTACAAGATGAACAAAGACCGGGAAAAACAGAACTACAAAACAAATGCGTCGTATATAAGCGGGATAGGGGACCAAAAGTGTAATTAAGTCCTAAAATAAATAAAAAAAGTGTCTCATAAGTCCTAGCTCAACTGACAAAAATGCCGAAATTTGTGACCCGGGTTCAAACCCGGATCTCACAATTATGTGAGTTTAATTTCAGTAGATTACCACTTCATCTAAGACTTAAAAAAAAAAACTTAATTATATATTCTCTGTTTTAATTTGGTCTCTTAAGTTTAAAAATTTTCAATTTAGTTTTTTTAGTCAAATTTCGGTTTGAATCGTCTATGTAGCTAACAAGTAGAAGTTTTAGATTTAGTCAAAAAAAAATGTAGAAGTTTTACACGAAATTAACTCAAATTTTAATAAAAAATTAGACAAAAATAACTTGATGTACCCCGAACCAGATTAAACTCGGGGTGAAAACTAAAAAAATTCAATGCATCCACCACAACTAACTGCCATTCTATTTTCATAACCAACCAACTTCTCCCAGTGAAAGTTCCCACAACCCACAATAGCCAATGTACCCACCATCAACTTCAACACGACTTGTGAAGCATATTTGGCAGGGATTTGGAGATGAGGACGTTGAAAATTAATTTCATGCGATATTATGTGTATTTCATTTAAAATATATTTTTATTTATTTTCATTGACATGTATTTCTTTTCTTTTTTAAATATATAACTAATTTCCAAAACAAGTTGTGTGTTTATATTTCAAAAGACAAACACATTACTCTTCCATATTTCACAATCTCAACGGATTCTCTATTCATCTTCTTCGAGTCTTCGCTATTTGACTTCCTCTCATCATTTAAAAATAATGATGCTAAAAATAGTTTATTCCGATGACATGCCTATATATAAGGCATCATAAATATCAGGAAGAAATACATTTTCTATTAATCAAATACAAATATTCTATAAAAACAACCTAGACAAGAACATTTTGCACTCATCGTGGGATTGAATCCAAGACCACGAGGTTAAGAACACTTTGAAAATAGGCTCTCTTTTTTCTAGAAAAAAATGATGATATTACGATTTTTTTATGCTAAAGAAGAGTGAAAATAGGTTACACTATTTTTTAAGAAAATAAAAAGGTTGAGTTATTTTTATAAAAAAATATAATAATTCATCATTTAGTCATTTAATATTAAAAAAATAATAATAATTTGGATAGACCCACTACCCACCCAGCCCGGAAATGAGTGAGTTAATCCGACCCGACCCAATACTTAAATGGGTGTTTATTTTGCTCAACCCAATACGATCCATGTACACCCCTAAATTTAAGTACACAGGGATAAAGATGCTCTAAACTCCATAAACTTATTTTTGATGATATTAATTTTTAGATTTATATGCAAAAAAATGTTTTGGATTAGTTTTTTACTCCATCTGTTACATAAACTCATTAAATCCAGAATTTACTTTCTCATCTTTTTCCAAATAAATTTAGCATATACACTCTTCCTCTCTTCATTAAATTTTATGAAAAATGTGAAATGAAGTTATTGATGTAAATGTATAATTGACAAATTATACGTTAAACTATCAAAACGATACTTAAATAGGAACAAAAAATTCTTCTAGAAAAACATTTAAAAAATGAATGAAAGGAGTAGTTTTTATTGGGCCCTCGAGCCTCTCATTCAAAAAAAAGTCATGATGTTGTGGGGAATATATATTTTTGGCTAAATTGTATTTTTGAAATTTAATTTTCACAAATTTGCGATTTTGGCCCTTAACTTTTATCATAAACTTTTCACCCGTAATTTTAGACCTTTTGCAAAAGTCTAACCTTCAATAATTTTGACTAAGTCAACGCACATGTGGACATTAACTCACATGCTACATCAACATGTCTTGCCGCATAAACTATTAGTAAATTTTGAAGATGTTGAATTGAAACAATTGAATACTTTCTTAAATATTAAAATAACAAATATAAACAAATAATGTGTACAAATTGGTTGAACCACTAAAAATTCATTAAAAAACATCTAATACCGGCTTGAAAATTTGTTAATGTAAAAAAACTATTATATGAGAGATAAAAATGTCAAGGGCAACCATTTTCTTCTTTGATTCGGTCAACCTACCATTCTACAATCTCATAATCTATAGTTCTAGATGTTTTGTACTTAAAAGACAAATGTTTTAGATGCTTTGACAAGTGCTAAAATATTTAGAGAAAGAGAAACAAAATGCATATTTTCCTATCGAGCACAAAAGTTATTTTATTGTTTCACTTGTTGACATATGCAAGAGAGAAAAATAGTAAGTTTGGTTTTTTATTTTATTTTATAATAAGTAAGTTTTGTTTTTTAGTTGAACTAAGGTATCTTTTCCGTATAATTATAGAGATTAATTCTTTGAAATAAGGCGGATTTTTGGGTGTGATAATACACCGTTAGCATCGTATTTTTATTTTTTTTACTATTTTTAATTTTTACTTTTTCTAATCCAGAAAAATCCAAAACATGCAATACAACAACATTGCACACACTATACATTCTCGCAACCGTCAGTCCAAAATGACTGCTCTAAAGCCAAACAAAAACTAGAACCAATAACTTAGGCTAGCCAAACACCTCACTATACACAAGGTTGCACAAACACCATCATAATATAATATCAGGTTGGAACACTGTTGAACTGAAACAGAAAAAAAACATTTTCTGCTGATAGACACCCCTGTCAAATAGACCTTTCCGGTATAAAAAACACCATCAACCAAACACACTCACCAAAGCAATTGGCTCGGTAGAGAGAACCGAAAACCTCTGGTTCAAAGTAAAAAGTCTACATTTGTGATATGATTATGCATCGGCTGAAGAAGACCCAGGAAGAAGGAGGAAGCAAAGGAAATGGTTTTGACAAAGAGAACCCACATTCTTGAACCGCAACAAACACTAGCACAATCTAGTAAACTGATCTCTGGCGACAAACCAACGAATGCAACAACCCATTACCGTATAAGAAGGCAAAAGTCCGATGAACACGAAGAAGAGGAAGCAAGAACGCCACTTTAGCTGGGAACCAACCAAACAATCGCTTAAATCTACGCTAGAGCTACACCTTTCGAAGCCCAAACCAACAGATTAACGAAGAACAAGTTGCGATGATGATTTAAAGAGTGTTAACTTTTACAATCTTGTTTGTTTTATGACCATGCTTTCTGCATATATATTGTCAGGAGTAGTTGTTCATACTAAAGGTTGAAAAAGGCACCATCGATCTCATTCGATCATAGACATAAGACTTAAATAAATCTAGTTTGATAAAAAAAAAAAAAATTACAAGCTAAACCGCGGACCTGCTAAGGGGTAGGGCGAGATGGAAGTTTCAACTAAATTACTCATATTCGTCCGCCCTACCCAACTTTAGATGAGTTAATCAAATTCAGAGTAAGAACATTGATTCATGACTTAGGGCCCGTTTGGATTAGCTTATTTTGGAGCTTATGCAATTTTTATGTATTTTTATAAGTTTGTCAAAGTAGTTTATGATAAAATAGCTGATAAAAATACAATTTCCACTATTGTGAACTTGTAAAATAACATAAAACCTAATTTATATTGTATAAATTGTTTGTCTAAACTCAAAAATAAACTAATCCAAACGGACCCTTATCACTATTTCAAGGCTTATCAAGCTCTTATAGATTTTTTAATTAGGTTGTAATTTAAATACTCTTATTGTTGATGATAGGTTGATAGAAACCCTAAACACTAAAATGTCATTTTCACATGATGAAATAATGAATTAGCTAATAGCAATAAAATATTAATCATGAATTAACATCAATAAAAGCTTATTCAATTTTTTTTAATTAAACTACCTATCAATTTATTGGTGTTGCATGTGATACCCTAAGACAATAACTGTGGTCCACTAAAATTCAACACCAAATTTTGTGAGCTATCAATATTCTGAATGGTAGGAAATATGAAGAAAATTCCTATCTACTCAAAATTCCTATTCATATTTTATTCATTCATATCATAAAACAATTCATATATTATCATCTTTAGTAAAAACAACTGAATTTCAACTCTTTTGTCCCACTTTTTGTTCTTGCCTGTAAAACTAACAAAAAAAAGACAAAAAGCTTATACCATTGGAAAATAAAATAAAAATAAAAAGTAAAAAGTGTCGTCAAAGGAGGCATAAAAATAGGATTTGAAAAGTGTAAATATTTTTTCAAAAAGAAAGAATATTCGAATAAGATAAAAGGACCCGAATTCTATGGGCTTGGTTTAGAAAATTACTAGAAGATTAATTAATTAATTAAAAAAAATTAATTAATAGGTCATTGATTTTGAAAAAACTAAGAAAAAAATTAGGTAGGTTTTTGAAGAAGTTGTTGTTGGTTTAGGTACAACATATAAAGGGTAGGGTAACCAACACTCAAAAAAAACATAACATAAACGTTACACTTCACTCTCCTAGTAGCTTAGTATCTATCGCCAACAACAAAAAAAACAACCTTGTATTCTGTTTTTGTTTCTCTCTCACTACCATGGATTCTGATTATGGTATTCCAAGAGAACTTTCAGATCTTCAAAAGCTTAGATCTTTATACCAACCTGAACTACCACCTTGTTTACAAGTGAGTATTTACTAAAAAAGTTTATGTTTTTGTGTGATTTAGATCTTGTGTTTTAATGGGTTATGATAAAGTTTTGATTTTTTATATGGGTTTTGAATTTGAATGAATGGGGTTGACTTGTTATTTTTGTTTTTGGATTTGGGTTTATAAAGTTTTGATTTTTGGATTGTTAATGAATTTGAATTAATGGGGTTGATTGATTTGGTTACTATTTTTGGTGGTGCAGGGTACAACTGTTAGGGTTGAATTTGGTGATGCAACAACAACTGCTGATCCTTCTGATGAACCTTCTATAAGTAGATCTTTCCCTAATACTTATGGACACCCTTTGGCTCACTTTCTTAGGGCTACTGCTAAAGTACCTGATGCTCAGATCATAACTGAACACCCTCCTATTAGGTTAGTTTTTGTTTTGTTTTGTTGATTTTTCCTATGCATTGTTGTGAATCTGTTTGATTTGTTTGGTTTGGTTTGATTTGAATCTAACAAGTTCTGTTGTTTGTTGTAGGGTTGGAATTGTTTTCTGTGGAAGACAATCTCCCGGCGGACACAATGTTATTTGGGGTCTTCATGCTGCTCTCAAGATTCACAATCCTAACAGTGTTTTGCTTGGATTTCTTGGTAATTTGCATTACTGATCTTAACTTCAACTTTTGATTACTTTGATGGATATCCTGTTATATTATCATATGCAATATATTGGATTGGCGTATTTAGATTTGTTCCGATCAAATTTCTCGTAATACAAGACTAAATTTACCGTGTTTTTTTTTTTTTAAAACTATGTATGATCATATTATCACAGCATCACTGTTTTTAATTTTCCGAAACACATGTTATGACTGTTTATTATATTGACCGTGAAATACGTATAGTTGTTAGAAAATTGACTAACTAGGTTTTCATGCTCGTTTTTTCTTTCTCCAGGTGGATCAGATGGTCTATTTGCTCAGAAAACGTTGGAGATAACTGACGATATTCTCTCCACATACAAAAATCAAGGTTGGTTGCGGCAAAATAAGTCATTGTCATGTTCAGTCAATCAGTTATCTCTCGATATTTTTTTTAACTCTCTTTAATTGTACTGTGGCTGTTCTTTATTAGGTGGTTATGATTTGCTCGGACGGACAAAAGATCAAATTAGGACCACAGAACAAGTTAATGCCGCACTTGCTGCATGCACCAATTTGAAACTTGATGGTCTTGTCATCATTGGAGGTATACTTCTTAGTTCTTCCTGGATCATCATGTATATGGTTACAGTCACATCTTTAAAGGTGTTTCTAAATGCTAAGCTGTATTTTATTTCAGGTGTGACATCAAACACAGATGCTGCACAACTTGCAGAAACATTTGCTGTTAAAAAATGCCCCACAAAGGTATATTATGATCATTCTGGGAATATTTTATTACCATAGTTATAATATGATGTATTAATATATCTGTTTTACCTTATATTTCATTGTACATTCTTAGTAATAATTTACTGATCATGGTTGTGGGATTCTACAGGTGGTTGGTGTTCCTGTGACTTTGAATGGAGATCTTAAAAACCAGTTTGTGGAAACAAATGTTGGTTTTGATACAATTTGTAAGGTATTTTTCTACCAGGATGAGACGTAGCTCAATATATTTGGTCTACTATATGCTTCATATAGAAAATGAGATGTTACTGTGAAGCTGATAATTTTGACCTAAAAGAAATTATGAACAAACGAATTACTGTGTTTTTTTGTGTTTACTCAGGTGAATTCTCAGCTCATCAGCAATGTCTGCATTGATGCTCTCTCAGCAGAGAAGGTATGGAGTTTAACATCCTTGCGAATACATATGAACACATTTTCTTTTGATTTTTGAAGTACCTTTTCTGATTGAGTTTTCTTTGCCAGTATTACTATTTCATTCGTCTTATGGGACGCAAGGCATCACACGTTGCTTTGGAATGTACTCTTCAGTCCCATCCAAACATGGTATGTATTAATGTCCATTTATTTCTGATTGATTGTGCCATTGCGCTATTGTTTGATGCTGATAAACTATTCTTTACTATTGCTCTACACAGGTAATTCTTGGTGAGGAGGTTGCTCAATCGAAGCTTACCCTTTTTGAAATTTCACGAAAGATTTCTGATGCAGTTCAGGCTAGAGCAGAACAAGGTTTGAATTTTCTGAATTTCATCTTCCCCCCGTCTTCAAGCTTGTTTTTTTTGGTTTATTGAGATCTGACTTCAAATTCCTATGTTTTTGCTCAGACAAATATCACGGAGTAATTCTCATTCCAGAAGGTCTGATTGAGAGCATTCCTGAAGTGTATGCACTTTTGAAGGTAAACCGTCTTCCTCAACAGTATCCCTACATCCGATTTCAAAACAACATGAGACTTTTGAGTATTAAGAGTATTCACCGATGTATATATTTCTTGAAACCATTTGAGGCTGTTGAAGCTTCATAAGCGCTTAGTGTTTATGTATAAAGCTATTTCTATAATAAAGGATGAATATGATAAAGGATGAAACCTAATCCATTCTTTTGGTAAAACCTTTTGTATCTCAGGAAATTCATGGTTTACTCCGACAAGGTGTTGAAGCTGAAAAGATATCTCATCAGCTTTCACCATGGGCTTCTGCTTTATTTGAATTTCTACCACCATTTATTAGGAGACAGGTAAACTAGTTTTTATTTATGAAATCTGTCCTTGAGTCAAGTTTGTTCTAAAGAGCACAAATGGATAATCTAACCATGGACTTTCATTTTGCAGCTGCTCCTTTACCCCGAGTCAGATGACTCAGCACAGTTGTCTCAGGTAATAATCTCCCGATTCTTTGCTGTTCATATGAGTTACTTGCATTTCAGTTCCTTCATTCATGTCTTTGTTCTTCCTTCTTTGCAATGCCTTGCAGATTGAGACCGAGAAACTTCTAGCATACCTTGTGGAAGCAGAGATAAACAAGCGTCAGAAAGAAGGAACTTACAAGGGAAAGAAATTCAATGCGATATGCCACTTTTTTGGATATCAAGCTCGAGGATCCCTTCCATCAAAATTTGACTGTGACTATGCATATGTATGCTGATTTAGTTGCCTTGGATTATCATATGTTAATATTAGCATCAATGTTTGATTTTTCTTGTAATAATAACTTGTTGATGTCATTGCAGGTTCTTGGACACATCTGCTACCATATACTTGCTGCTGGTTTGAATGGATACATGGCAACTTTAACTAACTTGAAGAATCCTGTAAACAAGTGGAAATGCGGTGCTGCTCCAATTTCAGTATGTTTCTCTCTTTTTCGTATTTTTTTTTCTTATCTCCATTGTTTAATGGTGGTATTCATCATGATGGTATTATGTAATAAATCAACTTTGTTAATGTTCGAGATTTTTTATAGTTGTGTTTTTGCAATGAACTTTTAGGCTATGATGACGGTGAAGCGCTGGTCTCCAAATCCTGGAGCCACATCAATCGGAAAACCTGCTATCCATCCAGCTACTGTTGATTTGAGAGGCAAAGCTTATGAGTAAGACTTCTTGTCATGTTTTATGTATATATGCTTGCATATGAAATAAAAAGTGTATATTTACAACTCTTATTGATCTGTTAGTTTATATTCTTCGGCCCTAATTGTGAAAACAACTTATTGACATTTTATATGCATGTTATAAGCCACTTTCGTAACTTTTTGCAAACAGTCTCAGAAGTGTGGATCCATACTTGCTCCTTCCCCTCTATAATATGCACTTTTCTCTCTAAAATTTCCGAGTCATATTTCTTGGTTGTTAGGGTACTGATGCATGTTATTGATTGCAGGCTATTGCGTAGAAATGCTACAAGCTTTCTCATGGATGACATTTATAGAAATCCAGGTCCACTTCAGTTTGATGGTCCTGGTGCAGATGCCAAACCGATAACTCTTAATGTTGAAGACCAGGACTACATGGGTCGCATTAAGAAACTTCAGGAGTACCTTGAACAGGTCTTTACAATTAACACTTGATTCTTTTATACAGCAATTCGAACGTATCTTAGCATAATCTTACTCAGTCATATGTATGTTTCTGATCGAAATTTTTTGTTGTTTCTAGGTACGAACCATTGTAAAGCCAGGGTGTCCTCAAGAGGTTCTGAAAGCAGCTTTGAGCGTGATGGGATCCGTTACCGAAGTTTTAACCGCCATGTCATCATCTGCCGGCAACGTATCATCTCTTTAAGTGTGACTCATGAAACTTGTATTCTTTATTGAAAACTTTCTGGCATAACATTTTTGTTTTTTTGTTTTGAACATCTAGTCGTCGAAGTAGTTAATGGTTGAGAAATAAAATATTAGATGAGACATGATGCATGTCAACATGGGATTTGTTAGATTACTTAATTCAAAGTTTTGGTTCCATCCATTTCTATGTATAATAACTGAGTGATTTAGTGCCAATTGACAAAAAAAAATTGTGTGCATGAGTTGAGTTGTATTTGATCATAATCTTACTTTTTGATGAGTTCATCATTGTTTGAGGTATAATATGTGATTTGAAACTTTGAAAGAGTGTTTAATTATGAACATGGTTTCCTTGAATGAAATTTCAAATACTAGGGATTAAAACTAGAATGTGGTATTAGAAAGTAGAAACCATGATAGTGTGTTGTGCATTTTTCCAAAGGTAGGAAAAGAAAAATAGTTACAAGGTACAATGATTCATTGTTGTGCATTTTTCAATGTTTTACTGCGGATGATGGTGGTGGTCAATTACTAAATTAATAATAATAAAATTATTTTCAAATTGCTTATTCACTTTTTAGGCTAAATGACATACTCCCTCCGTCCCAAAATATAAGCAAAAGTGAGTTAAAGAAACTTGATGTATTTGGTTAAAGATTTGGACCAAATACATTCACTTTTGTTGACCAACTTTTGCTTATATTTTGTGACGGAGGGAGTATGACTGAGGGCCGTTTGGATTAGAACTTATGCAATATAAATTAGGTTTTATGTTATTTTATAAGTTCACCATAGTGAAAATTGTATTTTATAAACTATTTTATCATAAACTATCTTTACAAACTTATAGGCAATTATAAGAGCAACTTTGAAAATCAGCTTTGGGAGAATTTTAAATTAATCATATACTCAGTTGACTCTTTAATCTCACATCATATGGCAAATGATGTTACACATTTCTCAACCAAACTAGTTAGATTACTTGAAGAATTTGGAAAAAAACAACTTGTTGGCATATGTTCTCAATGAAACAGATATTACTTGACATATTCTCTTTCTTGTACACCACTTAATTACTGAATCATAATACACAAGTATATACTTTTTTGACAAAATAATACACAAGTATTTAATAATTGAGATTTTATATGATTAAATAATATATCTAAGCTAATATATAATATTATTAAGAAATATAATCACTAAAATTACTTTACTACTACTATCTAATTTGTTGACATATTTTTCATAGAATGTGTATCCCCTTCACATGCATATAATTTTAATCAATGATAACGATAATCTCAATCAGATACATTTTCATCTTTTCAACTATTCTTAAAATTATTTTTTCAATTTTACTACTTTAAGAGCATATTTAAGGGGCATAAATAGTTTTTCTATCATTTGTTCATAGTTAAACTAAGATCAAATAGATCTTATTGTTTTTAATCCTGATCTAAATGTTTAGTTCTTAAACAATGATTAATAAACATCACAATGTTTAGTTCTTAAACAATGATAACCCCAAATATTCATAAACAATGATCAATAAAAATCACACCTTTTACAATCTAGAAGAATGTTTGATGTTATTATTACTTTTTTAACAACTATATCACAAATGATATTTTAACAAATAATAATAAGGAAAAAATATTTTTTGAGGTAAAAACTTGATTCTGACAAACTTGGTCAAAATTGAAGAGTTAAACATCTTTAGTATGTCCAAAAACCAGCTACCAAAATTATGCATAGGTTAGAAGATATACAGAGATATTCTGATTCCTCTTTCTCTTTTCTTCTATCATCATCATTGTCCTTCATAAAATTAACAAGAAAAATATAATTTTTTTTTAAAGAATAACAATGATATATGTGCAAAGATTCTATTTCACTTCAATTTGTTCCTTTTTAAGCTGCTCATAAGGTTCCAATGAAGCATGTTAGCAAACTAGTTGGTTCATTTCCAATACTGATTTTCTATGATCATACATGTTTTTCATCATCGTGTCTATCATTATCATCAGATGTTTTGGCCTGTGTAATATAACAAATTAGTTAATAAGTTATGACAAATATAACTATGGAAGGATAAAATGCAAAAAAAAAGATAAAATGAAATATATTCGCATTTGTCCTTACGGTTATATATATATAGTGAAAGGAATTTGATCAATACTTTATCAAGATGTTTCTTTCTTTTATTTATTTATTTTTATTTAAGATTGTTGATGACACCAATTTGCACCTTGTATCTATTTCTATCCTCTACTTCTTGTACATAAGTTGGATTATTCAATAATTTTTTTACTATTTCAAAAAATAAATAAATTATTGTTGTCATTTTATACACGTTATTATCATTATTATACTATATATTATTATTATTATTATTATTATTATTATTATACATACATGTATACCGTATTGAAAATAGGTCTCTAGCTCTTACAAATACTTTAGCTCTTAGTAACTAAAAAAATCACTCACATACTGCTCCATATAATTTATTTTTTTTTCAATTTAACTTTCAATTAACATGGATAATTGTTTAGTATGTGTAGCTTCAAGTTTGATGGTTTTAGGTGGTGATCAAGATTATACTAGACATAATAACAAGTATGATTGTCATGACATGAATGTACAAAAATATTTGATTCCAACAAAAAATTCAAGGATCACATAAAGATTCATAAAGGAAAGTATAAGTGTCACAAATGTATACGAACCTATTAAACGAGAGCTAATAGGGATGAGCATATAAAGAACGTAGATTGTAGTAAGAAAGAAAGTTAGGATTGTTGTTATTTTCTTTAAATATGTGAGAGAGTATTTTATGATTTAATCAATGTTGTAGTATTTTCGTTTAAAAAAATGTTGTATTATTTTATTTTCGCTTAAGTTATATTATGTACTTTTAATATTTGATAATGAAAAATGTTGTACTAATATTTACTCTCATCCACTTAAGATAAAAAAATAAAATCGAAAGACAGTAATTTTGGGTGAGAAAAACATCCTTAGAAAAAATTACAGTAAGTAACGTTTTTGTTTTTGAATTATTTATTTATTAAATAAAATTACAAGTCGTTGCATATGACATATCACAACATGTGAAACCAACAACCTTGTATGTATTCATACTAGATATCACACTGGTGCACCACAGAGAAAACGATTTATTAAAGATTAATCTATATAAAATACTATTAAACTTAATACATAAACTTAATTAAAGGTAGTTGTAACTCTTGCCGGATCAAATTACAAAATTACATAATACTAAAACATAACAAACAATGATGACAATCATGACAACAGTCAAGGTTTCAGGTGGATTTGACACAATCATCCTAACTCTTGTTCTAACTTGTATGTTAAAATCATGAAAAAATTGAAACCATTCAAATGAAATATATTTGTCATTCATATTCCTTGTGCGTGTCTTGATATGGCAAGCATATGAAATGTTAGTGTTGGATATAACCATATTAACGTGACTTTGTCCATGTTTCAATATACTCCTTGAGATTTGATTCGGAAAGTGTTGTACCGTGAAATTATTAAAAGTTGTTAACACTAAGTATTTAGAAGTATACAATATTGTTAAATTGAAATAAAAAAATAAGTTTGATATTTGAATATTACCAATACCTTTCTCCTATTTCCAGCAACATTAGAAATTTCCAACTCTCAAATTTTTTGAGGTTGAACTACTTCATCAAAATTATTCATATGACTAAACAATTGTTTATAATATCAAGTTAGAAATGACAAATCAACATGAAAACCTCCAATAAAATAATTTCATAAATCTATCAAAGGAACTAAATTAATGTGCAATATCCTATACTATAGTGTATCCATACATCCATCAAAGGAATAAAATTTCAAATCAAATTTGAGATTGACAGTTTCGTAATCTATATGTGCATAAATGATGTATATATGAAATCCCAAACTCATAAGTGACTCAATGGAATGTACATATAGATTAATGGTGCCTAACAATTTTAAACCAAACCATAAGTGACATTTCATAAACAGATTACAAAATCATATGTGCATATACAAAATAAAATATCACATATTTACAGAAAGGAAATTTAAAAACTGACAGTTAATTGATCTAGGTTTCAATAAAGAAAACAATCGAAATAGAGAAAAATCCAACTTATATTCTTCACCATTCCAGAAATAGGCTTAAACATTATATCCAACTGATAACAGAGGTATGTTATTTAATCTAGGTCGTATTTTGAAATTCATATTCTTCACCATTCTATTGTGTATTCATACATTAATTATAGCAAAAAAATCGAAATGCAAATAAATTATATTGCATTAGTATAACATACCTCTATGTCAGTGTCAATGGTCAAATTTTTGAAGATTTGTTGCTCCCTTGGTTGAAACTGAATTTTATGTTCTCAACCTCTCCTCAAAGTCGAACTGATGATAGAGTTAGGCAAAACATTAGGTTTAAAATTTGGTATGGGTTTTGAGTTAGTGGACCAATAATAATATTGGGTTTTATATTTTATTTAAAATCCACTTCGTTAAAACAACACATATCACCATGTGGTATTAAGTAACTTCACAACTAAATATGATTCAAATTGGTCTTTGGCAACATAATTATTAGAACCCCTCATAGCATCAGCATGAGATAATCAAAATATAAATGTTGAGATATTTCAATACAAACCTACAGTTAATTTGAAGTTTGTCAATAATTATGTGTTTTGCATTAACATAATATATTTTTAACATAATTGGAACGAAAATATATAGTAAACTTACCATAGGTTCGTGCTATGGACCAATTTGTTTACATATTTTGAAAAATTTCAGGATATACCACATTCATTGTGGTTGTGCATATCTTCTCATCTTCATCTAATATTAGCATCTTCAAACCTTTCTTGGTTGTGACTTTTGAAATTGCTACATACAATTGACCATGTGTATAAACCGGCCGAGGTAAATATAGTCTAACCTTGGAGAGTGATTGACCTTGACTTTTATTTATGGTCATTGCAAAAAAAACATATAGAAAATTGACGAAGACCAAACTTGAAAGGAAGGCTAGAATCTATAGGAACTAAATCCATCCTTGAAATAAATACAATTTCCCTAGAATTTTTTTCTGTGATGATGGAGGCTATTATAATGTTCTTTCCCAGGTCTTTAATTTGTAGTCTAGTGTCGTTACAAAGTCCGCTTGCATGATCAATATTGTGCATCAACATAACAGGGACACCAACTTTGAGTGTTAACCGATGATTCAGTATGCCAAAAATTATGATGTCATTAAAAAATTATGAGGTAAACCACCGATTTTGAACTTCATGATCTTCATCTGATTTGCATGGTGTATCACAACTGAGGTATTCTGTAAACTCACCGAGAATCATAGACAGCACAAAATCATTTACTTGTTCAACAACATCTAATGTTGGAGCAACAATTGCTTGATCTTAAAAAAAGTTAGTTTTCTTAAAGTTGCCAAAAACATTTGGATAAACAAAATTAACTAAAGAAAGCAATGAGTTATCATCTTGTAAGATAAAAAAGGTGCGGAACAAAAATATGTTTATATGAGATTTCATCCAACACAACTTACCCCTTTCAACTACCACTACTTCATAACAAGAGGTTGTGTGGTACAAGTCATGGTTGGGTAGAACAGCTGGATGATATTTATGAAAGTCTTGCCTACATAAAATCCAGACAAAAATTTTGGACTTATGTTCATAATGACTTTTTATGCCATACCGATGTTTTATTTTATAACGGCATAGTCTATGCTGTAGGACGATGGAATAACATTGACTCTTTTGATATAAAGGTATAGTCTAGCCGCCAAAGTAGTTAATGGTTGAGAAATAAAATATTAGATGAGACATGATGCATGTCAACATTAGATTTGTTAGATTACTTTATTCAAAGTTTTGGTTCCATCCATTTCGATGTATAATAACTGAGTGATTATTTAGTATTGACAAAAAATAAATTGTGTGCATGAGTTGAGCTGTATTTGATCATAATCTTACTTCTTGTTTATATTAAGCCTTTGTTTAGTTTTGCTGAGTTCATAGTTTGAGGTATAATGAGATTTAACACTTTGAAAGAGTGTTTAATTTTGAACATGCATAGTGTTCAAATACTAGGGATTAAAACTAGAATGTGGTATTAGAAAGTAGAAACCATGATAGTGTGTTGTGCATTTTTCCAAAGGTAGGAAAAGAAAAATAGTTACAAGGTACAATGATTCATTGTTGTGCATTTTTCAATGTTTTAGTGCGGTTGATGGTGGTGCAATTACTAAATTAGTAATAATTAAATTATTTCAAAGTGCTTATTCACTTTATAGGCTAAATGGCATGAGTATATGACTGAGTTATAAACTACTATAGGCAATTATAAGAGCAACTTTAAAAATCAATTTTGGGAGAATTTTAAATGAATCATATACCCAATTGACTCTTTAATCTCACAGCATGTGCCAAAGGCTACACATTTCTCAACCAAGCTAGCTAGATTACATGAAGAATTTGGAAAGAAACAACTTGTTGGCATATATTCTCAGTGAAACAGATATTACTTGGCATATTCTCTTTCTTGTACACTGCTTAATTACTGAATCATAATACACAAGTAGGGGTATTTAATAATTGAGATATTTTATATGATTGAATAATATATCTGATCTACTTCTTATATAATAAAATTGATTAATATTTAATTTACTAATTTGTCCTTATCTGTTTTAATAATATTTCAAATTTTATATCTTTCATTGTAATTTCATCATATTAATAAGATACGCATAAAAATAGGAACAAGATAAAAATATGAATTTTATGTAAAATAAATTGAATCTATGCATAAAAATAGACAAAACAAAAACAATAAAAAGATTATAGAAAGTTTAGTCAATTAAAAAAATTATAGAAAGAATAAAATGAATGAATGCACATGAAAATCATACACAATTATAAAAAAAATCATACAAGAATAAAATGAATACACATAAAAAATCACACACAAAAATAAAAAAATACTCCCTCCGTTTTTTTAATTGTCCAGTTCCATCAGATTTAGCGTTCTAATTAACTGTTCATTTAGTGTTTTAAGGATACGATTTGTTAATTGTACCATTTGTCAATTACTCTTATCTTTTCCAATAAAACTAATTAATGCTATATATTTGGAAAACTAAATTTTTTTTTTTTTTTTTGTACATAACATATTAAATATATTTTGTTTTTTTTTTACATAATATATTAAATTTATTGAAAAGAGAAAATGTGGCAAAAAAAAGAATTTATTGGTGAATTAAAATTAGGGTATAATACGAAGATAAGGTGCAAAGATACACTTTCTTAATTTGTTGTTACTATTTTAAATGGACACTTATAAAAAAACGGAGGGAGTAACAAAAATGAATATGTTTATCACAAATCAATAAGTTGAATTTATTACTAACTTTTTGATAACATATTATAATTTTTTTTATATCTTCTAAATATAAATTTAAATAATTATAACATATTTATATATAGTTTATTAAAACTAACTAAGGGTAATTTGGTCATAACGGGTCTCAGAGCAACATAGGGGGTCCGAAGAGCAATGTTTATGATGAGATTCTAATCAAAAGCCCAATCCACTTTCTTTTGAACATGCCCATTATCCATTATTCATTAAAAAAGAAAAAACATTCTAACTAACAATTGAAACAAAAAAAATAAACAAACACAGATAACTGCCCGGAAAACACCACCGGACCGGAGTTTGTCGTCGGCCGCCGTAGGGCGCAGTGAACATCAATGGCAGATAATGATCGAAACATAGCAATGCCAAGAGATGCAAAGATTTTGGAATCTTTGTTGAAATCAATGGGAGTGGAAGATCATGAACCTTGTGTCATAAATAAGTTTCTAGAACTATGGTATCGTTATATTGTTGATGTTTTAACAGATGCGCAGGATTATTCAGAACATGCTGGTAAATCTTCAATTGATTGTGATGATGTTAAGATTGCTGTTCAATCTAAGGCTAATTCTAGTTTCTCTCAACCACCCCCTCGTGAGGTAATTCTTATGATTATTAATTTAGCATTGTTAATGTTATTGTCCAAAGTTTAGATTTTGTTTCATGTCTAGAATAAAGGAAAATTAATTGGATATTATTCTTGGAATCGGAACTTGGACCTAAATCAATCCTGCAAAACCCGTCTGTAAGGTGAGGATTGGGATTGCCTCCACTTATAAACATATTTAAACATATTTTCAGGTATGTCTCTACCAATGTGAGACTCTTAACACACCCCTCACGCCCAACACTATTGAGCTTGATCCACGGATATAAATGGTGGATAGCCTGATAGCGGAAACCAATAGCATGTAGCTCAAAGGATTGTGAAGGATTCTTTGATACCATCTTAGAATTGGGAGAGGATTTCCCCTCAAACCAACTTGGGACTCTTAACTTTTATGTTGTTTTTACTGTGGAATTTAATAGTGTTGTCAAATAGTGGATAAAGCGTCCGTTAGGCCTAGCTTAACTGGCAAATAGTGGATATAGCGTCCGTTGGACATTTTCTATGGTTACCGGGATTCGAACCCATCTTCTCTTTATGTGTGTGTGTGTGTGTGTGTGTGTGAGTTTTCAGGTGGTGCTTGTCATTTCGTTTCTGGACAAAAAAGAAACGGTGGATATAGCAGCTTTATAATGCTATAGTGTATTAGAATTGTAACGAAATGCTATTTTTAAGCTATATGTTATTTATTAAAAAGTGTTGTGATTATAGCAAAATAGGTGAATAACGCAGTTGTAGCAACTAGCAACGCTATAGCACGATAGCGTAGCAGAATTTGAACACACCGATATTTTGTACTAAAGATTAGCATAGGGCTATTTTGTACTAAATAGGAGATATAATAGTGCTATAATGCTATATCATACAGGAATTTACAAACCACTATTGTTATGGAATACACGAGCATTATAGGGTAGCAGAATTTGAACAAACTGGTATTTTAGGTTGTTTGTTGAGTGTAAGTTTGCAAGTGCCGATTTAGTATGAAAGGTTGAGATCAGTTCAAAGTTAAAACTGATTTTGTTATTATGTAATTTAAACCGTTTGATCTAAAATTAACAGCCGAGATCATTTGCTTTGTGAAAACTCGTGCTTTTCCCACCGTAGGGAATCCTTATCCACCTAATGTCATCTACTCTTTCTCTTTTAGCATTACTAAGTTAGCTTGAAAGATAATATGCTGAATGTAATCACTTTCCAGGTTCTTCTAGAGTTGGCTCGTAATCGCAACAAGATACCATTGCCAAAGATTATTGTTGGACCTGGTTTTCCTTTTCCACCTGATCAGGACACATTAATGTGTCCCAACTATCAATTTGCAATTCCAAACAAAAGGTCGGCCGAATCTATAGAAGAGACAGAGGATGAAGAAGCTGTCAATCCCAACCCTTCACAGGAAGAGCAGACAGATATGCAACTGAATCTTCATCATCAAAGAGTGTCATTTCCTCTGACCAAACGCCAAAAAGATTAATTTTACATCTCATTTGCTGCTAATGTTTAATTTAGTCTAGCTCATAGCCTCATTTGTAATTGTTGCACTACAATGGTAGTAACAAAAAAGGGATTGTGGTGTTAATATTTCATTTTAGCATGATTAGTTATTATTTTCCTCTCTACAATCTTGCTGAAATTCAGCTTTTAAAAGGGAATCAATTTATTATCTTCCTTAGGCCTGAAAAAAGGTAGAACAGTTTAAAATTATAATAGAAATACAAATTTTTTCTTTATAAGCAATAGTGTTTATACAATCCAAAGGGTTATTACACCAATCTGAGAATGTAAATTTTGTCATTACACCCTCCTTACATAAAAACTTACTCCAAGATATAGATTTAATTTTCTGCGAAAAAAGATTGTTAAAATCGGTTGTCTCCCCTTTAAAAATTACTGTGTTCCTCTTCAACCAAATACACCACACTGTAACTAACAAAATTAAGTATCTAATCTTATTGGTTTTCCTTCCTTTGAACAATTTTCCAAAGCTAACAAAATGATGGACCCCTTCATAGTTGCTTTGCTGTTCAGCGCCTAACCATTTGAGCACATCATCATCACACAAGTTTGAGATTTGGCTGCAAGTAAAAAATAGGCGAGTAACCGAGTCTGGACAGCCATGACAGATAGCACAATGCTAATTACGCTGCTGAACACTAGCGCGTCACACGTAGGTAATCTGTCAAGCAATAACCTCCAACCAAACACATTGATTTTCGACAGCACGCTAGTCTTCCAAAATTTGCGAATGGCTGTTCTGATTTCCGGTTCAGTATTACACGAATTAACACTGCCCTGCAAACAATTATAACACCATTTGATAGTAAATCCTAGGATTCAATTTGGAATTCTGCTCCAGCTATCAACACTAACTTTACTGGAGTCACTCCTTCCAATACTATCTGCAGCTCCTGCAATTCCAAAGCTGCCACACCCTTGACATTTCCAGCTCAAGACCAGTCCCAGATCCACTTGTCAAAATGCCAAAAACCAGATTCTGTGATAGTCATTCTTCGATCAGATTTTGTCGCATAGAGATATAGAAATAATTCACAAAATTGCTCATCACCTAACCACTTGCCCCTCCAAAAATCATTTTCCTTTGCATTTCACATTTTGCAACTGATATTATCAGTGAACTACCATCGCTTAATCTTCTCTTGTTGCTCTTTTGAGTGGAACTTACAAACTACACCTCAATTGATAAATGAGGAAAAAATAATTAGATAAAAATAAATTAGAATGGAAAATGTAATTGAAAATTCATAAAACAAAGACATTGCTTTTCTAAACAACCTCATGCTTATGATCAAGATATCATGATAGTTTAGTGACATATGAGGTGAAGATAAAAATAAAAGGATTGAATAAGATGCAATGCACATTTATTTATTTACTACTTCAGTCAATATCCATATGCAACTCCTCAGTTCAGTTGTCTAAAGAAAAATCTGAGTCAAGCATATTATAATTTAAATTGGTCAGATTTCGATACATGATACATTTTTTAAAATAGATCTGTCTATATGTATCTACAACCTGTCCTATGTTGCAATTGCCATAATCAACCACAAGCATAGCTGCCACTTTCTGTTCACACTGTACACAACATGCTTTTTTTTAGAATTGTACTTCATCAGAAAAAGAAGCCATTAATACTAATCCTATCGATGATGCCTAAAAATTGTCAATCTTACGTGATAATTTAGCAAATAAAGGTATGCTTAAAACTTCAAAAAAAATTACATGAGCCATGCATTGGAGAGGACCAAATTTGAATTCTGTAATTCTACCAGAGATTCCACCCCCTACCACATTCCACTGCTCCCAAATAGACATTTTTAATGTAGTAATCTGTTACAAACTGTTGAAAATTGTCAAAACTGAAGGCCAAGAAGCTGGAAATTGTGGTTCTGGATTGCCTGCAGTCTCAATCCACCGCAGTCATGCGGTTGGGTGAATCACCACCATACGTACAAGATCGACAGCCCATACCATAAATACAACAAATCGATATTAAACATTAGGTCATTATCAGCGGTCGTGATCTCCCCACACCAGTCAATTTTCGACTGCTGAGAATCAATTTTGGGAAATTGCATACTACATTATTGAGTTCCCAATATATCATCCAAAATCCGGATTGGTCCCATATGACCCAAGTTACTAAAGAAGCCTCGAACTAACACATTCCAAGTGGCAATATTGGGAAAGATTCCTTTTTTCAACATTTCATGAAGATACACAATAGCCTCTTCTGTGCCTAACCAATTACAGATACCCCACAAAACAATGGTATGTGTTATTATGTCTGCACAAAACTCCTTCCCAGCAGTAATATTATCCAAAACTCGGATAGCAGTTCTAACCTTCCCCAACTTACAATATGCATTAACAGTTATATTAACCGTGATGTCATCTGGCTTTACTCCATTTACCAACATTTTTCCCAAAAGCTGCAAAACCTGTTGATTCATTCCTTGAAAAGAAAAACCATACATGATAGTGTTGTAAGTGACTAAATTCAACTCCACCTCTTTTTCTTCCATCTCCCTTATAAGTCCACAAGCCTCTCTGAATGCGTTGACCTTAAACAGGCCATCCAATAACTCATTATACGTTCTGATATTAGGTAAACATTTATATTTCTCCATCTGATAAAGCACACTCATCGCCCATTCTACTCTTCCGCTACGACATAAGCCCTTGATAAAGTTGTTGAATGTAACAACAGTTGGCGGACAACCATCAGCAACCATACTATCAATAAGATCAAAAGCTTGATCGAACATAGACATCTGACAAAGGACATCCACCATGCAAGTGTACGCCACAACATTTGGACGACAGCCACAATTTATCATCTTGTTCCATACTTCACAAGCACTAATCAAATCCCCTGATTTCGCAAAACCATTTATCATAGTGCTATATGTAGTCACGTTTGGACGGACAAAATCTCTCTCCATCTGATTCCATACAGATATTGCCTCATCCATATTCCCATTGGAGCAAAGACCATGTATGAGAGTGTTGTACGAGACAACATTTGGCCAAACTCCCTCTCGAATCATGAGATTCCACAAACCAAGAGCATCACCGAGTCTCCCTCGCAGAAAATAACCTTTTATCAAAGAAGTAAATGTATGAACATTAGGGCTGCATCCTCTCACAAACATTTGTCCAAAAACCGCAAGGGACAAATCAATGTTCCCCATATCAGAAAGACAACTAATAACAGTCGAGTAACTAATAACATTCGGGTCAACACCTTTATCCACCATCTCATTCATCAAATCAAACGCCTCCTGAATCCTATATTCTCTACACATTCCATGAATCAAAGCATTATAAACCGGCACAACAGGTTCAAATCTCAAAGCTAGCTCTTTCGCTTTATCCACTTCACCCGATTTACACATAGAAGAGATTATAGTAGTATAACTAACATCATCCGGAGGACAACCCTTATTAGACATTTCAACAAGCAACTTACATGCACCATCAACCTTCCCATTTTTACAAAGAGCCTTAAGAAGAATATTATAAGTAAAAACATTAGGTTCTAACCCTTCACCTTTCATGTTATTATAAAGAGGATTAATCATCTTAAACATGTTTTCACTAAGCAAAACATCCAAAACATGATTATATATCTTAACACTAGGTATACACCCAAATTCCCTAATTCTATAAAACATTTTCAAACATTGTTCACCCAACTTTGCTCTTCTATAAGAATTCATCACAATTATAAATAACTCTTCAGAACAAGGTACACTTTCTAGCTTCATCTGTTGTAAAAGATATTGAATACCATCCGTTTCATTGTTTCTTCCAAGCTTTTCAATCATGGTTTTGTATGTTAATTGTGTGTGTTTGAAAGTTCCTGAATTTGCTAAAGATTTGAAATATTCAAGTGATGAAACAATATCAGGTTCATGTTTCAATACTCTGACAACATGGGATTCAACAACATAGGATTCTGGAACAGGGGAAGGATTAAGGTTGTTGGGTTTGTCAGGATTTGGAATTGGGTTTGTGTTAAGAACAAATGGTATTGGAGATTTTTTGCGTGTTTTTAAGAATAAGGAACAACCTTCTTTCAAATACATTGCTATGTTTTGGTGAAGATTGAAAAGGTTTGAATTTTAGAACAAAGAAGGTTTAAACTTGAAACATTCACTTTTGTTCTGTTTCACTCCCATGCGTTTGTGAGAAAGTAAAAGAGGTTCTTGTGTGATTTTTTTTTTTCAAGACTTACATTCGTTTGAATTCACTTATTTTTTTTAGGCTTAAATATGAAAAAAGTCCCTGCACTTACAGGTTATTTGAGTTTTAGTCCTTGCATTTTAAAAACCTTTCGTTTTACCACTGCATTTTCATTTTATTTTAAAAATAGTCCCTGGACCCATTTTTTGCTGAAGTGTCAACTTTAGGTCCCTGCACTTACATGTCATTTGAGTTTAGGTCTCTGCACTTACGGGTCATTTGAGTTTCATGCAGGGACTAAAACTCAAATGACCCTTAAGTGCAGGGACCTAAACATGACACTTCAGCAAAAAAATGGGTCCAGGGACTATTTTTAAAATAAAATGAAAGTGCAGTGGCAAAACGAAATATTTTTAAAATGCAGGGACTAAAACTCAAATGACCCGTAAGTGCAGGGATCTTTTGCATATTTAAGCCTTTTTTTATAATAATTGACTTATTTTTTTAATTTATGCAAAATAACTTATATAAACAAATGAGTTTTTATATAATATTATAATCTTTTCAAAATAATTTATGAGAAAATAGTTTATAACTATAAAAATTTTAGTAGTGAAAACTTATAAATTAACATAAAACTTGATTTATTTACGTATGTTATTTTGATAAGCAAACAAAAAAAAAAAAGTAAAATTCAAATGGACCCTTATTTACATTTTAATCTCTTATTTTATAGAACTCACAAAAATATTTTTCCTATTTTTAAATTCAACTTTTTTATCCCTCTATTATAGCTAAATTTATCATAAATTAAAAGATATAACTTTATATTTTTTAAAAATAACTTTTACGAGAACTATTACTATATATACTTATTTATTTTGAACTCGTATATTATAAATTAAATCAAAAGAATAATTTTGACATTTAGTAATTTTTTTTTTTACTAAAATAAGATATTAACTCATTTATATCAATAGAGCACATCAGATAAAAACACAAATTCAACATCGCTAAAATCGAAAAAGATAAATTTGTTAACATTCAAGTTAATAGCACAAAATAACATACTTAAGCCTGTAAAACCTATAAATAATGTGACAAAATAAAAGTAACTGGAATACTCATGTGTCTCCATATCTGCATCGTTGACGATCTTATCATTGGTTGAATTAGTAGTTAATCTTTCAATATAAATCAAACGAACACCGCAAAAAGACAAAAAAGAAAATGAACACTATACTAAGACGGGGAATCAAACGATCATCTCTTTTAATAATTTTGACATTTTATAATTTAAATATTCATTGTTAAAGATTTTAACATGATTAAAATCACTTTTATTTTTCAAAGAAACATCTCTTAAAAATGTGTTTTTTTTGTTTAAAAAAATCACTTTTTTCTTAAAAAAAAAAGCATCTCTTAAAAATGTTTTTTTATGAGAAGCTGCGCGAAACAACTCATTTAAAATATTTTTTAAACATTGTATCATCCAAAAAGAATTGTAACATAAAAATACTTTTTATGAAAAGTTAATTTAAACCAATTTACGCATTTTTTTTCAAAAAAATTCTTTTAAAAAAGTTATAAAAAAAAAAATGAAATACACTAAACCAGACTAACTAGTAAACGGCCTACAGTTAAGTGAACTTAGAAACCATCCCACTCAAAAATCTCAATACCACGTCTCCTAAACCTTAAAATTTTAAAATTTTAAAATCTCAAAATTTATTTTTACTAATAAAAGATACTTTAAAGTTGATTTACAAATATATCATTGTATCTAATGTCTAATATGGAATATTGATTAAAGCAAACCCACTAGGTTTGGTCTAGTGGTGAGGGAGTTGGGTAGTATGTATGAGGTCCTAGGTTTGATCCTCATTACCAACAACATTGTAAACAAAAAAAATATTGATTAAAGCAGGTCAAAACTCAAATGCAGCCCAAATAACACCAAGGGTTTGCTCTAGAATAAAAATACAGGTCTTGGACTCGAAGGTTCCGGGTTCGAGCTCACCAGTATTCTTAGAGAATGTAAATGTAAATCTCTTTCTAAGTGTTTCTTGAGCCATAAGGTATCCTCTAACTTGTACTAAGGAACTATCTCACCTTAAATTTTGTTATCCAAAAATGAAAAACATAAGTTGTTTCCTATCTTAAACTGTTTTTTGAGAGTCCTCCAGAAACAATGTCAAGTAGGCTTCATGAGGACCAATAGATCTTCAATTGATTCGCGTCCATACTTCTTAATTAGCTCTTCCTGTTTCATCACCAAATCTCACTCAAATTAGCAGCAATCATGGAAAAGAGAGCATTGAGAAACATCAATACTACTGATGCTTGACTTCTTTGTAAACCAATATCAAAATCTTTGAATAAATAATTGTCAATAATGAACTTGGTTACCTTCATATTAGGTAACTTCCTTAGATAATTAGTTGCACTAGTAGCTAATTAGTACTTGGTTGTAAATAATAGGAAGAAGAGATTAGATATGCTTAATTTTTTGTTTTGGAAAAGAACTAGAATGGGAGAAATCCAGTTATCATGTAAAGAGTATTCTATCAATTAAACTATCTTTTTTTGTGTTCAGAATCAGTTCCTATCACCACCAGGATTTAGCGCAAGTGGTTAGTGCACAGTGTGTGTGAGTGTTGTAAACTCCGGGATACCAAGTTTGATTCCTACTCATGAAAAAAAGAAAAAAAACCAGGTCCTATCAACTTGTATATGAGCTATTTTTCACGGAATGAGCTATTTCACAACATTTAGGGGTGATGGGTATCGTGCTCAAGGTCAGGATATGCAAATCATTATGATACCATTGGAGAGAACAGAAAAATTGCACAGCAAAACAAATAATTCGTAGGGGCGGGCCATGTCAGCAAACTGGAGGTAGCAAAATTAGTTACATCAAATGGGCGGATGGAAATAGGAAGTTGAGAAGAGGTGCGTGAAGAAGATCCTTAACACATAATGTGTGATTTTGTATGGAAGGAGAGTGTGAATGAGGGATATAACAAAATGTAGGCAGGAAGTTAGTTATAGTTCCGAGTCCATTCTCTTCTCTCTTATAGAAGTTCCTTTTCTGTTTAAGTCTTGCATTTGTTAGTGTACCAGAGGATTGTCATGTCACGGCATCTTCTCTAGCAATCCCTCTTCAATACTAACACGGGGTAAAGAGGGTATATACTTCTGTTGTGTGTTGCTGTTTATTATGTTCAAATTGGGTTGTAGTGTATCACAAATTCTGAGACATTAATTCGGAGATTACAAGTTGGTCTTTTGGTAATAGGGATGAGACTTTTGCGGGGAGTTGGCAGCAAAAGGGTCTAAAGAGTTTCTCATTTGACACTGCTGAAGTTAGGAACAGTAGAAAATGGAGAGCCCTAAAGGGATTGTATTTCGGTTTATATTTTTTGTTGACTTTGAGGAAAAAATGAATGTTTTTTGGGGTGTATTGTTAGTACTTGACAATACACCCCACCTAGTAAGATAAGGTTCGAATGTTATTGTTGTGTTGTTAGTACTTGACCCGATTAGTTAGTTAATTAGAAATTGTTAGACAGGTGGGTCATGATGTCTATAACTTACAAGGGTTGAGAGGGAGAGGATATCTTGTCATTTAAGAAAGGATAGAAGAAGCCATTGGATAAAGGGATGAGGTGCATTTCCATACATGCAGTTTTTACTTTTCCTCTCACAAAGAGATAGTTTTTTTTAATTAAAAAACAGTTTTCTTTTATTTTTTTAAAATGAAAAAACACCAAAAACCAACTCTTTGTGAGTGGATCAGCAAAAACTGCATGTAAGTTTTGTCCTAAAATATAAGTCCTTATCACATCATGACATAAATTGGAGGTATATCACAAACTGGCAATGGCATATGACATTGTATGCATCTGAAAGAGCACAACCTCATGCAAGCAAAATGTGGTTTCAAAATTAAAAATTAGGTTGATGCATACTCTCAATGCATTTATGCAATTGAAATAGTTAAAGCACCCTATACTGGATGCAAAGAAGCAAAATAGAATACATAATCAATCGAATTTGAATTAAAAACTAACTACAAATAGTTTCAAACATCATAATTGATTGAGTATAGTTTTGATAATAACTGGGAAATTGCAAATAGTTAACATGGACCACTACTTATAAAAAACAAAACAAAAACAAAAAAAGACATGGAGCACTAATAACCTCACCAAAATTGCAAATTTCTACACAGATATGTGATGGTAATTCAGATATCACTTATGAAACTTCACATTGGTGAGGAATGGGTTAAGTAGACCCATAAACTCATTCCCTAGGAATCTGGGACGTACACTATTGCGATTTCTCCCTTAACTTGTTGATGTACATCTAACTTTTGGGTTCATTATTTGCATCAAAGCCAATGGTTTGGTTGGATCAAGAACTTAAATACAATGGTTGGTGCTAAAGCTTATGCAAAACCTACATTGTAGAGCATTGGCCAAGAGTTGGTTCTATGATGGTAATCATGTAAATTCTACTCATTAAGTTCCTTAGTATTTTGAGATAATATAAGGTGTTAAGCCCACGCCGGGTTCCTCTTTTCCAATTGAAGGGATCCATCTTCAATTTTGGAATCCACCTGACCTCATAACTACTGTTTTCATTTCTTCCTTTTTTTAATTACAAAATTATCTCCTAGTTTTTAGTTTATTCAGTTGTTTCTCATACAAATATTAGGAAACAAGAAGACACTTGTAATTAAAAAAGTGAAAATAGTATTTTCTCAAACCAAACGAGTACCTTAGTTGAATGAATGATATAAAATTGAACAAGTAAGAAGGGGGGTTAAAATGATGGACCTGAATGGAATCATTTTCATTGCTGAGCTCTAGACATTCCTCAGAAAGACTAACGAGCCTTTGTGTTAGGACGGAGTTTTCTTCCTTAAGAGTTTCTATCCTTTTACATAGCTCTTCACATTCTTGCTGCCAAGGCACATATAATGAGAACATCAAATGAAATACAAATTTCAAGAAAATGATAAAGGTTAATATGTTTCAAGGAGAAAACCATGACAAATTGACAATAGATGTAAGAAAAGTCAACGAGAAGCGCAAGTAAAATTTGAACTTCCACAATGGTAATCAAAGATACTGTTTAACTGTTTGGCAAGTGAAGATTCTATGATTATACAAAGTAGTCCAAATATCTTGAGTAGGCATGTGGTTCATTTGGTATTTGGCACTGCCATTTGAATGCATGCTTAGGACATAAGGTCACAGAAACAAGAAAGTGATAAAATGTCAAGCAGAAAAACAAAACTAATTGTTATGTCATTATAACATTTAATAATTTTTTAAATAAGATAAGAATAAGGACTTGAAAAAAAAAATGGGACTGAAAGATGAGATGCAAAAATGGAAATGAACCAGCAACTTTTTTTTACATTTATAATCATATTCAACCATTGTCGAATCACATTTCAATATTTCTGTAATTATGAGGATAGTTATTATAACAGAACCACAAAAACCTGCTGCATTGCACCGGTCATGGTCTAGTATGTACCTGTTTCCTTATCCTTGATCTCTTGGCTGATTCCCTGTTTGACTGTCTTTTTCTTTCTTTTCTTATATCATCATCTTCCTGTCAAAAGAAATGTGGTTAAATAGGAAATACTAGACATTGTGCAGATAGTTAAGAATTAAACTTAGCATACTTAAGAAGGGATTTACTTTCTGAAATGTATTCACCAGACATATCTAGCTAGAATGCTGGATTGTAAAATGGTGGTAGCATTTCATATGAAAGGCTCATAAATGACTAGAATGAAGTGTAGAAAGAAAAAATGCATACTAAGACAAAGGAAAAAACTCAGACAAGTTGAAAATGTAATTTCTTACCAGATTAGTTCACACCAAGAAAACATATTATAACTATAGCCAATTTGGCATGGTGTGGATCATATAGATTGATTTTATGGGACTAGGTAGATGGTGTAACTATCTATGGTATCCGACAAAATTAATCATATCTAACAAAATGGAAAATCAACAATTTAAATCTCAATACATACAATGTGTCGATGGGGCACTACATTTGTGTAACTTACATAATAACTTAAGCTTTTAGGAGAATCGGCTCTTGATATAAAATCTCACCATGTAGTATTGAGTTTTATTTTTGTCACCCCCGTTTTTCTAAATATATGCTACACTGATACTTTAGACTGAAGGTGTCTCCGAGTGTTTGAAATTTTTCAGTGTCCAAGACTCGTGAAACTTACATTCAATCCCTTTCAATTTTCTCTAATTATGCTGGTGTCTATGTTTTTCTGTCAATGCTTCATTGTTCTAAAAAACTATGTTCTAACACAAGACGGTGTCAACCTATTGGAAAAGACCCACGTCCCACATTGACTACAGAAGTGTCTAAAAAGTGCTTGAAAAGCTTGGACATTCCTCACCTTATGAGGCGATCTTATGAGGTTGAGTTAATTCCAATTTCTAAGAGCGCCTATAACATGTTTGTATAAGGGAACATGTTAAAGTGAGGGAATGTGCTAAAGATGTTAAATCACTTGTGTTATAACTTATAATCAACATTACATTATTTTATAAGCCCGTATTTTTTTCTTCCTAGTAATTATAAATGGCCTATGTAGAGAGGATGTACCTTTAAGGATTTACTGTATACAATTTATTTACTATACATATAAAGGAGGAGCTAGTCAATGTCATATTTTCTTTCTTTAGGTTGCTTTCTTACTATATTTCAACATTGAAGGTGCAGTTTATTATTAGCAATAAATGCTGTAAAATTTAGATACAGAAGTCCAAAAGCACAACTACATCAAACATGTGTATATTCATCATAATGATTCAAAAGAGATTATACAAGTTATCTTAGTAAAAAAGTGATTGTTCTTATATTTTAGCTAATCCACAAATAAAACCTTTTCAAACATGCAACAAAAACCTATAAAATTTTATAGTACCGTATATTTTAGTTGAGCGTCAGCATCAGCATCAACATCAGCATCAGATTCCTTGACGACTGTCTCCAAATTCTGAGTCAGACCAGATGGATTTTCTACAAATAAATAAACAAGATGCAAGACTGTTAGTCCATGAACTGCAATACGGTTTTGGTACTAGTGACTTGTTAGATCATAAAACATGAATTTTCATTATTCAGATAATCAAAAGATAAAGGCATAATCTTACCATCCCCAGTAATCAAGTCAGATTTCTGCTTCTTACTTAAAGGAAAATCCTGCCACAGAAAAGATATAATTAGGCTTTTCCCAAAGATTTTAAGCATATGAGCTGTGTCTGAAGAATAAATCGATGCATTTTAAAGCCTTAATAAACTACTACTCTCTTAAGTGTTCTAACTTCTAAACATAACAGTGGGAGAACACATATTACATTCATCAACCACATATTTATATGAAAATTTAATAGATCGACATACTTTGCTAGTGTCATCTTGGTTTTCATCTGATGATTTCTTGCTTCCACTTGCTGCACTGCGCACATATAGTTTTTTATTCAGGCATGGAAAATTATTATCAACATGTTTACCAGAAGAACAAGAACTAAATATACCCTGTCATAGAAAAACAAAGAAAACAAAACGTACCTCGTTGAGGCTCCATCCCTCTCATTTTTTGGTGTTGAAGATTGGTTTTCACATTCTCTTGATACCCCACTTGTTAAACTTAAAGGTTGTAAGTTTCTAGAAAATAATTTGTTGAAGTTTGGGTTTCGTTCGCCAAAATTCCTATGTACCACTTCTGAAAAGGCCAGTGCAGCATCCTGACCAAAATGCATAAACATTTGTATATGAAAATACACACTCATACAATTCATTATGGAAGTTGCTCTAAGATGAACAAACGTTCATTGAATCCATCTACTAGTAGTTGCTACGAATATATTTATTAAAAGGTTTACGCTCACCTCAGCTACGTGAGGTTTATTGGAGAGCCTCGCAGGATCATGTAAAGCATCATGAAGTAGTGCATTGTTTGCCTGAACCAAACAACAAAGAATGTGAAAATAAGGGTGGTGACTTGTCCCTTTCTCATAGTCTAAAAAGGAAGCTGCTATACGGTGCAGTAATATGTGTATATCGTTACCTGATTTGGCCACATGTACTGATGATACAAGTAAGGACCAGCTGGAAATGCATTATAATAGGGAGTCGGAGTAGACCCGGGATTGTAATAAGACTGTTGAAAATTTAAAAGAAGATAAAAGAGTCAGTTTTTTCTCTACGTACAAGACGCAAGTTACATGACCAAGATACCATCACAAATTGGTTCAAAGTAGAAAATGTTTTATACCTGCATACTTGCTGACCAATGTGGTAGCAGCATAGGGTTATTTGGAGTTTGCTGTTAGAAAGAGAAATCAAAATAAAATAGAGCATATCAGCTATAACTATAAGCAGACTGCATATAGATAAAATGAGTTAAGATAGCCATAACATGATTTACTGACATCTTGAGGCACCGAAAAATTGTAAGGTCTGCCAAATGGATTTGATTCTTCTTTTTTCCCCATCAGGCTCGAGAAACTTGCGAGTCCGGTAGCTTCCTAATAAATAATTCCTTTTAAAATCAAAACACAAACAAAACGTACATAATGTCAAAGAACAATCCTCTACTCTTCAAATGTTTTCTACAGAAAGATAATGTCATTCAATATTTGGTCGACTATCAGGATAGTCGCATTAGGAGTTCATCAATTACTTGAGCAAACATTCAATAGATAGTTTATCAGGTTTGATAGGTTCAAACTTTGAAGAAACAAGGAGATTGTAAATATGTACCTAAATTAATAAAAGTGATCTATTTCTATTAAATCAATACAAAATTGAAAAATCGGGCCCCCCAAACTGATTTCCTTCAATTTATTACTAACCGCCGTTGTCAATTGCAGATCGCAGAAAATAGTGGTTCGTTCAAATTCTACTATGCAATGGTGCTACAGTGTCCATGGAACAATATAGATTTGTTCCAATGCCGCTATAGCCTGTATTTAAACAACAACCACTAATAGTGACAGTCATAAACTTAGGGTCTGTTTGGTCAAGTGGATAGAAGAGGGAAAGAGGGGGGTGATTTTAATGCAGGGAAGAAACGGACTTAATGAGAATTTGATTGAGTTGAGAGAAGCAAGAATGACCCTTTTCTGGCTTGATTAACAAGGAAAGGAGAGAGATATTAATGAAGAGAAAGTACTAGTTCAATTTTTACACTCTTATAACATTTAATGTAAAAATATTTCAATCATTAATACATCTAAATTTTTAAAAAACTTTACTTCTCTCATAAACTAGACTCGAAAGTGGATCCTCTATTGCTTATGTATTCAGCCATCCCTCCAGTGCTTCATCCAACAGTTGAGAGTTTATAAAAAATTAATTAAAAGAAACAATTTTGAAGAGAGAGAAAAAATATGGACAAACGGCTGAGATGATGGCAGAACGGACAACAACAAAAAATACGCGGGAGAAGATCCGGATCCACTCCTCACCTACCATTACAAATCCCCCCAATTTTGGAAAACAATCAAAATTGAATAGACATATTTAAAATAATCTCTTCACTTGCCACTCCTTCATCTTCCTCCAATCAAACACAATGTCAAATAAACCATGTATTCAATTCAATTATACAATCCACCATCAACAAGGAAACCTAAAATATACCATAAACCTAAAAAAGTCTTAACCCTTCAATTCCTACATAAAGACTCCCGATAATCCAGAGTTCAATCGACAGATAATTAAAGTCTGACTAAAAAATTGTTCCGATAAAAATAAGTAAAGTCTGACTAATAATTGTTTAATTCAATAATCGAACTCAGCTTAACTAAAGAGAGGGGAAAAATAACATAACAATTAACAACAAAAGTGTTTGAATCGCTAAATAATATCAATAATAAGGAAAACAAAAAACTAACAACTAAAAAATATTAAAGAAAATAGCAATTGAAAAGAGAAAAGAAACGAGAAAATCTTGAAAAGAAGAAAATTACCAGAAGTGAAAGTGAAGGAGAAGCAAAAAAGTGAAATTAACGAGTTTGTGGAGAAGAGAAGAGAAATCCTTGTGGCGCGAAAGACAAGTTTGTGTAAACCCAAACACAGCACTGTTTTATTTATCTTCAACTTGATTCAATTTTATTATGTTAGCAGCATTTGAGTTTTGATTATATACAATCGAATGCTTTGGTGTAGTGAACCTTGATCGTTGGATGGATATTGATTTTTGACCAAGTGGGGATATGAACGGTTAGGTTTTTACTTTACGGTTGGGGTTTTTATTTGTTGGCTGTTTAATTTGTAGGAGATTGGGATCCGGTGATATTGTATTTCGATAAATTTGGATCGTTGTTAATTATTTTGATTCAAATCTTTTTTCTTAATAAAGAAAAAAAATTATACTTTTTTTCCGTAATAAAAATATTCCATGTTAGAAAATAATTGAAACTTTGTCAAAGCAAATATATTACTTTTTTTCTTTTGATTTTATTTTTCATTTTTTCTTTTTTCTAAAGGCAAAAATAGAGTGCAATGTATCTGACATGAAACCGACGACATCTCAATTATGTTTACACTTCAAATGTTTTTCAACTATTACTTTTAACACCCTAAAATTTATTAGTAAAATAAGTGAAAAGAGAATAAGTTTGGGGACTAGACCAAAACTTAAAGAAATAAGACATGGTTGAATAATTGACTCATTAAAACATTCGTCTGTGAAATGATATGGGATAAAATCGAACAAGGGAAAAAAAAATAGAAAGCAATATACAAAATACGGCAGGACAATATCATCTAGCAAAATCTATATTAAAGAAGTTCTGACATGTTTCTATTGCGACCGTATAAAATAAGATAAAGGGCTACCCCACCTATGAAGACTACAACAATTGAGACTAGTAGAGGCAAGCTTGTCGACGCAATAAATACCTTTACAAGAAAGCACAAAAGGGAAATTTAACATTCTTTTAGCATATTAGGGAAAAAGATATACACGAACGGGGATTAAGATTTGTCTGCGACGTCTTAAAAATAAATCATATAAAAAAATTGAAATTGCAAGTGAATCTATTATATTATAACAAATCGCAAGCAGATCTACCATATTAAAACAAATCGCAAGCGAAATTACCTTTAAAATAAGATGAGATTGGAGACACTAAAGATATTGTGAATATGATAAGCACCAAAGTAGAACACACAATACAGATCTAAATGCAAACCCTAGAATCAAATAAGAACGTTGAAGTAGTGCAATAGTAACAACATCACAGTGGGTGTTGGATTTATCTCTAGGGTTCTTAGTTCTCGATCGGTTTGATTATTTTTGGGGAAATATGAATCAGGTGGAGTGTTATGTTGGTTTAAAATAGGTTGGTTTCTTTATTACTTTACATTTATAAAAAAGGCAAAATGACTAAAAGATGCACTACTAAAAATCCACGTGTGTGTTTAAAAAAAAATCCACGTGTGTATATTAAAGATATTTTGGTTATAATTTTTCCCCAAATTGCCTTCGCCCTTCGAGAGATTTACTTTCTTATTCTTATGGAGATAAAATCACCACTCACAACAAGATCCCAAATTGATAATTCTCAACACGGGTTTGTGCACACTGGCAAATTGACATTCCAAACTATGACGTGTATTATAATAAATTCACGTGATGTTACTTTAGCAGACAACTTTTATCGAATTTGGGAATGTTGATATGTGTATACCTAGTTGGTGGATGTATTAATTAGGATTAGGTCTTAAAGTTTTTTATGAGTCTGTAATTGTAAAAAGTGGATGGATGATAAATGATCTTATTAGGGGAAAAATCTACAAGAACAAAGATTAAGATTTGTTTCGATAACTCGAAAATAAATCATAAAAAAATTGAGATCGCAAGCTGATCTACTATATCAGAACAAAGCGCAAGCAGATCTACCATATTAAAACAAATCGCAAGCAAACTTACCTTTAAAATGAGAAGAGATTGGAGACACCAGAGAAATTGCGAATAGGACGAGCACTGAAGCAGAACGCAGTGCAAATCAAGACGTAATCCTAGAATCAAATAAGATCATTGAAGTAGTACGGTAGTAGTAACATCACAGTAGGTGTTAGATATTAATAACACTTAACATGTCATATACTCAGGGCTGGTCCAACATATTTCGAGGCCCAAGACGAACCTTTAAAAGTAAAAATTTAGTGAAAATTAATTTATTTTTTTACTCATCAAATAACAAAGTTGTTCATTAAAAATTGGATCCTTGATTAAAAAAATACAAAAAATGCATTAGATGAAACTCGAAGTGATGAACACGCACAAATGACAAAACCACCAAGTCATTAGCTACATTACATATTTTTTTAAGTTAACTAATAATTAAAAATACATATCAAATATTTAGAAATATCCGACAATAGTTTGGTAGTCATGGTTATTTTCTCCACACTTGTTCTTGTTGGTGTGAAACAATAGTTTGAACTCACAACAAGCATCAACACAAAAATTGGCTCCATGATTCACTAAATTGCCAAATTTTAATTTCCCATTCGGTAGCCAATAATTCCCCAATCTTCTGAATCAACCTCATGCTGTCTCATTCTTCAAAGTATCAACAATAACTATGTCGTCCACCTGAATCTTGAGGGACCCCCTTGCATCGGTCTAGTTCTTGTTAGTTGCAAAGGGACTTGGTGGTTCGATGAAGAAGGTGGTGGAGCTAAATCGGTTCGTGGCATCCGGGTGGGGAGGCAGTGAGTCATCATATTTCATCTCCAATATGCAAATGACACAATATGCATTTGGGAAGCAACCATAGAGAATTTGTGGACACTGAAGACTATATTGAGAGGTTTTGAGTTATTTCAGGCCTTAAGGGTCTCAAAAATTCGACTAGAGAGGGGGAGTAGAGAAGATTGTGAGGTACATTGTCGGGATTGCCTACTAAATACGTAGAAAAGATGTTCATACTGTTACATCTACTAGCACCATCATTATTCAAACAAATCTAACCCTCCTCTGGGACTTTCCATGAGATCATAGCCCGGACCCATGGCTTGTTGTTATGAACCAAGTTTCTACTCATCGCTTATTGTTACCTTGCATATGCATCTGTCAATGATCATATTTTGGATTAATGTAAATTCTTTAATGAAAAGAGTTAAAATGCACTCATTTTTTAAAACACATAAGTGCATGTTTGATACAAATAGTTGATTTCACGAAACTACGAAGTGTCATCATATTTTTGGAAAGGTTGTGATATAAAACATGCACTACATAATATTTTCTTGTTTACTTTAGTAAATTATTGATATTACAATGGATTTGATAAAATTAGAGAGCATTGTAATTTTATTGAAATGATGAAGAATATTATTTGCAAAATTAATGTGAATCTGCGATTTTGTCAAAATACTAAACAAACACACTTATATTATTTCACAAAAATAAATAAGAGTATTACAAATTTACATAGTTACTAGTATATGTAGTAATTTTTTTAAAATAAAGTTAATAATAATAATGAAAATAATACTCACTATAAATGTCTAAATAAAATTCGAAATATGTCTCTTAAAATTGCAAAAGACAAGTTGTTATCACTAATCCTCATACCTCTTGGACAAAAGCACATGCATGTGAGAATTATGAGAAAGGATCCTCTCCAATGAGCAATCCATGTCATTCATTATTTTCTAAAATTGAGATTACATGTACAAAAAAAAAAGGTTTAGATTCTACTGAAGGGGAAATGTATTGCAAACAGAGGCAGATGCATGTAATAGGTATTAGTCATCCGTTCCCAAATATAAGTAAAGTTGATCAACAAAATTGAATGTATTTTGTTTAAATCTTTAATTAAATACATCAATTTTCTTTGACTCATTTTTGCTTATATTTTAGGACGGAGGGAATATTTTTTAAGCCCCATAACTAGGTCTCTTATTCACTCATTGTAAATTTTTCTTCTTATTTTTCAAATTTTTATTACTTCAATTATTTAATTTTCACACACTTTCTATTAGGGGTGTTCGCGGTGCGGTTTGGTTCGGTTATGAGCCAAAAAATCATCCTAACCGCGAGATAAAAAAACATGCGGTTCGGTTTGGTTCGGTTGATTTTTAAAAAGTCATCCAAACCAAACCAATGCGGTTAGGATCGGTTCGGTGGCGGCGGTTTACCGCGTTATAAAAAATATTACAATATTACTAACTTGTTACAAAATAAACATAGAAAATTTTAATTTATTTTATTGTTTATATGATATAATATGCATATATAGAAATTGTATATATATATAAGAACTTATTTTTAATACCAACAATATAGTTTTGTATCGCATGAAATTATATGTTTGTACATCTTACTGTTTTATGGACTCAGTTTAGGTTGAGTTTGCTAAGTTGGACTAGATAATAGGTTGATTGCTACTAGTTGATAGAGTTAAGTTAAGTATTGTGGTTTGGTTCGGTTTTATGAAATGAAAACCGCAAACCAAACCAAATCGTGCGGTTTAAAAGAAACATGATCCGTACGGTTTATACTAAATGCGGTTTTTTGCGGTTTCGATTTGGATTGGTTCGGTTTTGCGGTTTTACTTTTGGTTCGGTTCGGATACGATCACCCCTACTTTCTATATTAACATTACTCCTTTCCTCTCTTGATTCATTTAAGCATCAACCATCTTTTCTTCCGACATCTTTTGAGATATTTTGTCACTATAATTGTGTATTTTGTAATTTTTTTCTAGTCAAAATATACACACTATTTTCTAGCCCCCACTAGAAAAAATTTCTGGATCCGCCACCGCCACTGATAGCAAACAATGGGAATTATGTTTATCACCCCTTACATATCAATTATTGTATTATTAATTTTTTTATGAGAACAATTATTGTTATTATAAATATATAATTTGTCAAAAAAATATTATAAATATATAATTGAGTCTTGGAGTATAGTATTACTGTATTAATTTGAGGATAAAATCAAATTAAAATAATTATTAATTAGTAATATTAACGAAAATACTAGTAATTAACACTCCTTTATTTTTTGCTAATAAAGAACAAACACCACCATATTTCAAAAAAGAAAAAGAGGCAAAAATCAATAAAGAGAAAGAGAGAATAAATTCAACGCAAAATGCAATGATGACGGTCAATGTCAAAGTGTCAAGTCCTGACAGAATTTCTTTCACAGTTTTTCTTTTCTTTTCACTTTTTGAGTTGCTAAACTTTGTGTCATTGTGTGACAATAATTCATCATACTCTACCAAAATAATTGATCTAACCGACCAATAAACACAAATTAAATAAAATATATAAATAAAAGACAATACATTATTATTTTTATTAAAGTAATTTTATAATGTACTACTATTACTATATTCATTTTTTAATTAAAGAGTACAATTGAATTTGATAAAAAGGTACAAAGAAGAATAAAAGTTAATATTATATTAAAATTTGAAATAAACTAATCATTTTTGAACTACTCAATAATTTTTTAAATATAAAAAAAGTTGAGCCAATAATAATTGATGTACTTAGGACCCGTTTGGATTAACTTATTTTTTAGTTTATGTAAAATAACTTATGCAAATAAATAAGGTTTTATGTATTATTATAAGTTTTTAGTTTATGAAAAAGCAATTATAAAGACACAATTTTTGCTAGTAAAAACTTATGAAGTAACATAATAATTTATTTATTTGCATAAGCTATTTTCATAAGCTCAAAAATATGTCAAATCCAAACAGGCCTCTAATATACTATATACTAAGGACCCATTTGGATTATCTTATTTTTTAGCTTATACAAAATAATTTATACAAATAAATAAATTTTTATGGATTATTTATAAGTTTGTTGAGGTATTTTATGAAATAATAGCTTATAAAGATAAATTTTTACTTGTAAGAACTTATAAATTAACATAAAAATTTATTTATTTCTATAAGTTATTTTTCATAAGTACAAAAATAAACTAATCCAAACTGGTCCTAAATTTTATTCTTCTAATTTTTTTTAATATTTAAAATTGAAGAAAATATTTTTATAAAAAATAAGCCAGTTAATTTGTGACAAAAGCATATTTTTTCACCAACTTTTCAAAATTTTCTCATTTTCCCAAAAAAAAAAAGTTTATTAATTGGAGTTTTTATGATTACAATTCATCATTAAGCATAAAAAAAAGAAGACAAAGTAGTTTGTGTCTGCTCTCTTAACTATAACTACAAAACACAACCAGCTTTCACTTCTTTTGTCAGAACAAGCTGCTATTAACAAAACAATGTGTGAGTTTCAGGCACACACATTGTTCCATTCTCTTCTTTTTCTCTCTTTCAATACACAACAACAACAACTATGACATAATAATAATTCATTCATACTTTGTTGTTGCTGTTCTTCACTTCATTCTTAAAAGGTTTGTTTTTCTTTCTGTTTTTCATGCATCTTGAATTGTTTTTACCTTGTTTAAGCCCTTTTGTTTAAGTTGTTTTTTTGGTGTTGTTTTTGTGTATTTTCTTTTTCTCAATGTTGATTTGTTTGTTAATGTTATTTATTAATTTTGTTCATTTGTTTTCTAATCTGATCTATTGCCTATGATAATATTTTACTAATTTTTTCTTTCATCAGTTTCATGTCATGAAGTTGAGCTCAGATATATGTTAGATCTTGAAATATGTTCTATTTTTATTGTTTTTATTTTTAATTTCTGGCTTGGTAGTTGGAACTTGAAACTTCTCATGTTGCTAATCTAATTCTTGATGACTAATTAGATTTAAGCTTTTTTAAAAAAGTAAAAATTGAGCATTTTACTATGGAATCTGGTGGCTTAATGATGTAAGATTAGTGTTGATTTTGTTTCAATTTGTATAATATAGTAATTGTTTTTTATACCAATTCACTTTATATCTTATGAAACTGTTTTAAGTTGAATTTGTTGCTTCTTGTTTGTTTGTATTCTAAGATTCAAGATGTGACATCCATGTGCTCTTACTACATACATAATTTCTGTGTTTGTTTTTATTTGTATAACAAAACTCACGAGTTTTGTCCGGTGGTGAAGGCTTGAGACTTTGGAGTGTACTCCTCTCAAGGTATCATCTTTGAATCCTTTTGGTGCCATTTCCTGTGTTGTGTCGGTCCATATAGAGCAATTATCTGGCTTTAAATAGGCCCTCCGCTAGTGGACGGTGAGATTGATGTCCCTCGGATTAGCCAGTCCTTGGGCCGGATTCCCGAGTCCTAAAAAAAAATCAGGAAGAGAGGGAAATTTATAAGTATTGTATTTATCGGACTTGCCGGCCATAACAAAAATCATTCAGTTTTCCATGTCTCCTTAAAGAAGAAGGCCATTGTGCCTAATTAGCAACCTCGGCCTCTACCGCAAATGTTATCAGAAATGCACAAGTTGGGAGGTACAACCGGAGGAGTGAGACGTTGACCAAGTGGAAATAAATACCCAATACTAACGTGAAAATACAAGGTTGACTTGGTGGTTGAGATGAGGGAGCCGAGGGTTTGAGAGTGATACGGAGGTCGAGAGTTTGATCCTCATCCCCAATACTAACAATACTAAGTATCGTTCTATAGCCGATGCTACTGTCAAATTTTGTATAGCTTAGTCTGGTTCGAAGAAAATGAGTCTCGTATATCATCAATTGATTCAAAAAAGTACTGCATTTCTTGCATTCCAAAGTTGAAACAAGCTTTACATTGAAAAATCATAGTCATTCATGAACATTGCATGATTACTCTACATTTCATCTAAAGTGCTGACTATTTTTTTGTCATAATGTATCTGCAGGTAGGAATTTGATATTGAGTGCATTCTGGATTAATTCATAAAATGAAATCAGGATTCAAAAAAGGATGGCCCTCAATCGTGCGTCTTCGTCTCAAAGACAAAACAGTGACACCCTTTTGCATATTCTCTAAAGTGAAATCAGCTGGAAACAAACCTGGGAATACTCCTGTATATCTTAATGTGTATGATTTGACCACTGTTAATGGCTATATGTATTGGGCTGGTGTTGGCATTTTTCACACCGGCGTTGAAGGTCAGTTCACTTGACAGTTAAGCACTTATAGCAAAAGTCACATTGTTTTCATATAAGGTATAAACTGTTTTTATAAGCTATCTTGGCGAGTATATGGAAATAAGTTGAAAACAACTTATGGACATGGCATAAGCTGTTTTTATAGGCTCTTCCAAATAGTCTCATATAAACGTATTGTTTCCAACTTACCAACCCCCCTTTCTATGAACTTACATTATTTGGTTTTTGATAGATTTTTTATCATTTAATGACAATGTTCATTCTAAATACTCGACTCGCCTTTTAGAAAAAGGGTATCTATGCATGTGCATATTACCTATGAAGCACGAACACAAACATGGACACCGGACACGACACGGACACTGACACGTCGACACCGATAATAATTTGAGAAAATGACATAATTTAATATAATCACAAGTGTTAGTGTCGTATCGGTGTCGGACACCAACGTGTGTCTTGACACCGGGACACCGCTAATCTGGGGAGTTTCCGTGCTTCATAGCATATTACTTATATCTGATTTTTTTGGACTTGAATATTTTCTAAGATGAAGTTACTATATTCTGACAGTTTATGGAGTAGAATATGCATTTGGAGCTCATGACTGTCCATCAAGTGGTGTATTTGAGGTTGAACCTAGGCAGTGTCCTGGATTTAAGTTTCGGAAGTCAATTTTCATGGGAACTACTAGCTTAGATCCATTCCAGATTCGAGAGTTCATGGAGAACCAGTCTGCAAAATACAATGGTGATAGTTATCATTTGATTGTGAAGAATTGCAACCATTTCTGTGAAGATATTTGTTACAAGCTAACAGGGAATTCTATACCCAAATGGGTCAATCGTCTCGCAAGAATAGGTATATATACGATACACTCTTTCGTGTTTAGATACTTCTTTTGGAATTTATCGAGAAAAAAAATAAGAGACATCTTTTGAATTATTATTTGTTGTCTTCATTGTAGGTTCCTTTTGCAATTGTATACTCCCCGACGCCCTTAAAACTTCCACTGTTCAACACGATCCCAACTTTGAAGGGCGTGATAGTGAAAAAAAGAGACTTCGAACTGCTTTCAGTTGCTTGTCATCAATCTCGATGCCACAAATGGAAGTATCAATGTCTTCGTTGTATCTGCATTCTCACTATAAAGGTTGCTTACCGCCTTGGCAGTTAAGGAAATCTAAAAAAGACTCGCTGAAGCAAAAACGAGAAGACAACTTTGCTTCTCATTAAATTTTCTCTCTTGTAGAGCATCCATTGTCTTTCTGGTAACTGAATACTGGAAAAGGAATTATTGTTTTCAGTCATCCATGCTCTTACGCAAAATTTTCTGTCAATATTTATTTTGATTATTCAAGATGTTTCGATTTTTTGTCTTTTATTGTTTTGTTGTCTAGTTTTGCTTTGTAATCTTTGTCTGATTCTGAATTTCTGTAAGATATACTGTTGTCTCAGCTAAATTTTTCATGGCTCGAGAAAATATTTCATGCGATATCTCAGCAAAAGTAGCCAGGAGCATGTTAAACAAACAAATTTTGCGGTGTTTCTGTTAACCAGGATTTTGTTTTTGTATAGATGATTTTTTCGTTTTAACTTTCGTAATCTGGTGTTTAGCCAGTAAATAAGCGAAGTCTGACAAACGATCATTATTTGTCGTGCATTGTGCAGTGACACAGGTGATCTAAACTTAGTCAACCTTATAAACAATCATATATATACTCTCTGGGTCTCATATATAAACAAATTTTTACATTTTAGATTTATTCAATTATCAGCTATCAATGTATCTAGTCCATAATGTTTCATAACAAATAAATTGCATGTAAGACATGAACTATGTGTAGCAGGAACATTTCCTACTCAATTAGATAGGTACCACTCAGCAATAATTGCATGAGAATTCCCAAGTTTAAAAATTACCAGCACACACAAAATCAATTATTTGAATTATAAATGCAGCAAGTTTTCTTAACAATGCATTCATATTTTAAATTTTAAATATGACAAATGCTAACATGTCTCATTATGTGCACATGTTAAGAACCAAATGTGCACATTATTTTGTAAATTTTGCATTACATTTCTTAAAAGTTTAAAAAATAGTTTCTACAACACAAAATTTCTCATTTTGAAATCCTTAACATGTGACACATAATAATACGACTTTTAAATATAATATCATTAACTAAATAATTAGATTCAAGTGGTTAATGAACTCACGTGCCTTATGACAAATCACATAAGAGAACTTGAGTTCGATTCTTAATAAAAATAATTATTGGTTAAATTTTACTCACCTTGATGCGGAACTTTGGATTAATAGAGCTCATTTAAATCAGAACCATAGGGTTATAATAAAAAATAATATAATTATTATTGTATAGAATAGATTGTTTATGAACTTAGCTAACACATATGACAGCTCCTACACTTCGACACCAATTTGGATTTGAAATTTTGATGCTTTGCTGGCCCCATCAATAAAGGTTACAATTCATAAAGGCATCCCAAGAAGGATGTGTAGGTGCCATTGATATTTTTGCAGAGAAGTTAGGCATTGGTCCCATTGGAGGACATATCAATTCCTTTATGAATTAATGGACCTGGATTCGCTGCAGTAGTGAATTCATACGGTCGTTTAACTACGATTCAACAACTTTGGATATACGGTGTGGATTTCAATAGTTTCACACCGTATGCAATCTCGATGTTCATTTTCATTCGGTCAGTTTAGATTAATTATTGCGTAACTGTGTTAAATTCAAATCTGAAATATTTAGGATCTAACACTTCTTCAATAAGTTGTGGTCTCTAATTTGTACATTTGCATGGTTCACCAATAACATCGAGTTCAGCTATTACTATGACAATTGAGACGATTTTAATGGAGAGAATTTATTTTGGCATATATTTATTCTATCTCAAATTATAAGAGAAAAAAAGTTACATTTCTCTTTAGGAAAAAAGAAGAGAGTAATAAATAGTTAAATGCATAATGGAAAAAATAACATTCAATACTTCATTGATAATATAAAGTGATTTATAATTTGTTACAAATTTTTCTCTCAAAATGACTTATAATTTAATATGTAGATAGTAATAAATAAGTTGAACCAAAAACATGCAAATAATTTGTCATCAATTTGGTTTATAAACCAATTTCTCTTTCAATTTGAGAGTAAAGCTCCGGGACAGGGGCACCTCCAAAACCTCTAGATCCATGAACTATAAAAACATACTTCGTCTGTTTTTTCAAGGGTCGCTTTTTGTCGGATTTAACATTTCTATTTAACTGTTATTTTGATATTTTAAGTGTAAGATTCGTCAATTATACAGATTGTCAATTGCTCTTATCTTTTCCAATAAAACTAATTAATGCTATATATTTGAAAAACTAAGGTCTGTTTTTAATTTTTATTTTATTTTTTTGTACATAATATATTAAATTTATTAGAAATATAAAATGTGTGCAAAAAAAAAAGAATTTATTGGTGAATTTTTTTTTTGAATAAGTCAAAATGAGATATGGGTATAATATGAAGATAAGATACAAAAATCTACTTCCATAATTTGGTGGTACTATTCCAAAAAGACAGTTAAAAAGAAACGGATGGAGTAATAAATATAGTCTCTAACTATTATTAAGATATGTAGAATAACTCATTAGAAAATTAAAAATATTCTAAAAACTATTTAATATATTTTTATAATTTATAGACAAAATTAAATAAATTCGGACTAAATTAAAGGTTTATCCAAAAACATACACTGGCTTAGATTATAAATGTCGCAATCAGATGATGATCCATTTTTTTTATTTTTTATTTGTTGTTTCTTCAATATTTAAAATAAAAATTATTAGTTTTCTTAATATGTTAAAATATTCCTAAAAAGAACATATGTCATTATCAGAAAAAAAGAACAGATTTAGAAGTGAAATTGCAAAACCGGTCCCATATATCTATACTATAGTCCTCAAAAAGGTAGATCCCCATATTAAATGCATTATTAATAATCTTATTATTTTTGGGAGAGATATATCAAAATTTAGACTTAGATGAGATGGTGCGAGTCCCTTCAAAATCTTGAGTTCTCACTGGTTTAAACATTCAACAGTGTTAAAATTCTTAATGAGAGATTGCATCCAAGATTTCACATGGTTCGAGAAATTAATTTCTGTAGTTACGCACAGAGGATATCTGATTTATGAAAAAAATAATTATATCTTATAATAATTTTTGGTAACCACAACTTATAATAATTTGTGATAAAGAAACTACAACAAAAATATTTTTTCTTTTTGGTGTCCTTTACATGTTGAAACTTGTCAAACAAATAATGTAGTGTAATTTAGTTCTCTAACGACCTAAAGTGAAACCGAAAAGCATGAGCTAACAACAACTTCTTTGACCTTAACTACTACTCTCCTTTTGTCTCAAAATATAAAAACTCATTTGACTATTGGGCGTACACCAATACATAACTTTGATTATAAATATCTTTAATTGTCTATTAGTAAAAATTATAGAAATTTGATATTTTAAAAATATTCATCGAAATAAATCAAACAAGATCTTATATGATAATATTTAGATTTATATAGTTTTAGAAAAATACGGTCAAAATAAGACATAAATAGTACATTTAGTCAAAGTAAGTCATCTTATATACTATACTTACTTTTTCTTGAGTTACTAATCAATGATTTGCGCGTTAAACTGCACTTTCAATAATTAATCTCAAAATTAATTTATAGTAAAATGATTTTAGAAGTCTATCTAGCAAGGAGTAACAATTCAAAGTTGGAATACTTTTGGTTAAGGAATCTATTGATTAGAAATTTTATCATGTTCAAAGTTGAAACTCAAGCTGTGATTTCTCTATCAACTGAATTAAACTTACGAGGTCATCAAAGTTCAAATCTTAATCAAAATAAAACTGTACCAACTAAAATTTGTGCATTCAAGACCAATAATTATTTCCATTAGAAATTAAATCCGAATTCTCTCAAAGAATTCTCTCAAAGAATTCTTACGAAAAAACCGATTAACCACTTGATCCCGAAGGCGCTTACATAAAGTAGTAAATACCAACACTATTGCTAATGACCTTGATTCCCGCGGTTTCTTTCTTTCTCCAACCCAAAACCCTTTTGTTTATTCCTTGTGCGTGCAAGTCATCGATAAATCTCAACACAAACACCACACCAACATTTCTTCGTAACTCACAAGTAACACATGTACTAAATTGTAACTACTCAGTTCCATTCTTTTGTGTTAAAATTTTACAACTATATATACCCTTTCAACCTCACTCTTCAAACCTCTTTCTGTTCCTTACTTTCCTCTTTCCACAAAAAACTGAAATAACAAAATCAATTATTAGGTTCACCTTTTCTCATCTGTACTCGTTTTCTTCTTCACTAAGCTTGCAAAGGTATGAACTTTACTCATTTCTTTATGTGGGTCTGCTTCATTTCACTTATTCATTAATTTCATCAACTAGGGTTTCTGTTTATAGCAATTAGTCTGTTTAGTAGAACTAGATTGTATTTACCTTATTAGGTTCATATTTTGCATATCAAGTTTTTCACTCATTATCATAAATTGGGGTTTCACTTTACCAATTAGGTGAAACTTGTGGTTTCCATCCTTTAAAAAGTGGTTCTTATTTTTTTTTATCTTAATCATCCGGTTTTTGGGAAATGGTCTGGCCAAGGTTTTAAATAGTGGTGGAAATTGCGGTTGCATTAAGGATTTCGTGATTTCGGCTATTACGGATGCTGAGTTATGGATTGTGGTTGTCACATTGTGAATTAATCATGCACGAATATTATTAAAATTATCTGTACTATCATATCATATAATGTATAATTAATTTCTCATCGTTTCTTCATAATTTCATATCTGTAATTCTTTTCATAGTTTCTTAATGAATTTGTTTCTCCTAAAAAACAAATTAACCACTAATGAAGTCAGGTTGCGGCCGTAGCCTAGTTTCGTCTGTGATTTCTGTTCACTCTGTCAAAATGGAAAAAACGGTGTTTCGTCGCTGTCATTTCTGGGTTTGATCTTTGAGTTAAAACTCTTAAGGATAATTTTAACGTTAAAACAAATTAACCACTAATAAAGTCAGGTTGCGGAGCCTAATTTCGTCGTCGCGTAACGGTGTTTCACCGCTTTCATTTCTGTGACAAAACGGTATAAGACACTACATATACCGTTTTGTCATGTCTGTTTTCATGGTAAAAGACCATTATTTAAAACTCCGGGTCTAGTAATCTGGAGTTAAGTCGGTAGCTAAGTGAAGTTTGTCAAGGATTGTTCCAGTCAGGATTTCTGGATTTATTCAATGCGGTTCTAATTTGAAATTGATTATGTTTTTTTGCTTTATGTTGTAATCAGGTTTTTTATTTTACCGCAATGGGGGGCCTAATGAGTAAGAAGACCCCTGGAACGACAGCTGATATGATAACTGAACTGAGGTCATATGAAGCTGCCTGCAAGCTTGACTCAGATTTGCGATCATTTGACAGTAACCTTCAAGCTCGAACAAATCAGGTCATCAATTCTCTTGCAGTTGGAGTTGAAGTTCGATCCCTTTCGTTTGATTCACTCAAACAAGTCACGGAATGCCTTCTTGAGATGAATCAGGAAGTTGTTAAGGTAATCTTAGACTGTAAGAAAGATATATGGAAGAGTCAAGAACTGTTTGAGCTTGTTGAAGAGTATTTTGATAATAGCTTGAAGACTCTAGATTTCTGCAATGCTTTAGAGAAGTGCTTAAAGAGAGCCAGGGATAGTCAATTGCTTATCCATGTGGCTCTTCAAAAGTTTGAAGATGAAACTGAGTCGGGAGACAACCGCTATGCGAGGACTTTGGAGGAACTGAGGAATTTTAAGGCTGCCGGTGACCCTTTCACTGAAGAATTCTTTCAAATATATCAATCAGTTTATAATCAGCAAATACTCATGCTTGAGAAGTTACAACTCAGAAAAGGCAAGCTTGATAAGAAACTGAAACAAATCCGTACTTGGAGGAAAGTCTCGTTTATCATATTTGTAGCCACAGTTGCTGCCGTGTTGATCTGTTCAGTTGTAGCGGCAGCCGTTGCTTCTCCACATGTTGCGGCTGCTGTAGCTGCGTTACTGCTATCCCAATCGGCTCAATGGGAAAGTGGATTGACACCTGATGAAGAACTATGAAAATGCTTTGAAAGGACATAAAGAAGTAACTATCTCAATGGAAGTTGGATCCTATGTAGCTATAAAGGATTTGGACAATATCCGGATTCTAGTTAATCGACTTGAAGTTGAGATCGAGTCTCTAAAAATGAATGTGGATTTTGCCATTGAGGAAGAAGAAGCAGTGAAGGTCGCGATAGAGGAAATCAAGAAGAAGCTGGGAGTTTTTATGAAGAATGTCGAAGACTTAGGAGCACAAGCTGATACGTGTAGCCGTGACATTATCAAGGCAAGGACGGTTGTTCTACAAAGAATCGTTAAACTTCCTCACAAGTGAAGACATTTATTCTGCATTGTCAGCCAGTAACTGTTGTGGTAGAATTAATCTGTTTCTGTATCTTATGACTTTATTTATTGGTATGTGTAGGAAGCTATTTCAAGACTCTAGGGTGCTTATGTTTGTGAGTTGTGACTATGTTTTGTAATATAACATGTATAATCTATTTGTGTTTAACTACTTGTTTGTTGGTAAAACTCTCTCTCTCTTCTCTCTCTCTTCTCTCTTCTCTCTCACTCTCTCTCACTCTCTCTCTCTCTCTCTCTCTCTCTCTCTCTCTCTCTCTCTCTCTCTCTCTCTCTCTCTCTCTCTCTCTCTCTCTCTCTCTCTCTCTCTCTCTCTCTCTCTCTCTCTCTCTCTCTCTCTCTCTCCTCTCTTCTCTCTCTCTCACTCTCTCTCTCTCTCTCTCTCTCCTCTCTCCTCTCTCTCTCTCTCTGATTTCTGTCTTTATTGTTCATTTTTCAAACGCAGGAGCAGTGAAAACTTCTATTTAGGCAATGTAACTCTTTCGAGCTTTTTAGTCTTTAACGTGTGAACAAGAGTGATGTAATGATTCATTATTTCAACTCCTTTTCCTTTTGAAATATAGTTTTATTTTCATTTTCAGAACTATATTCTGTTATGGCATAGTGGTATCATATGATATTAAAATTTCAGTACAAAGTAATCATATCTTCTGCAATAGATTAGTTTTACATATATACTGATTCACAAACAATATTAGATGACAAATGACATTATGTAATTGACATGAAAATATAGTTTTGTTATAGTCTTGTAATGCTATAATCATGTCATCAGTATTAAGTTGAGAATAGGAACAGCAGGTGAGCCATTTGTTCAACTCATGAATTGCTTGAAAGAGTTTTTCAGATTTTAGGATTAGTCTTGTGAGTGGTTACTTATTTTTGATTTTAGGACATGTTGAATCATTAATATCAACCGTCGCCATGTTGTCTGCGATGATTGATCGAACAGTTCTAGTCTTCATTTGCATTGTATGTTTCTGAAAACCTCAAGCTATATCTGACACTTTACGTACCGGAGGGTATAATATCAAATATGACTCTTTCAAGATTCCTAATAATCCATTCTATGTTTCATGGTACAATTGCAGATACTGGTATTTGAATTATTACTTCACAAATAAGACATGTCGATGCAAATTGTGTAATGCACATAATGGAAGTCGCGTGATGACTTGTGATATGACTGAGATAGTGGTTATAAGTGGAGGGAAACCCTCACCCCACTCCGCACATTAGCTTTTGGGGTTGAGGTAGGATCAAATTCAAGATGATATAAAAGGCAAAATTTGTATATTCGATGTTCAATCCTTGACCGAGACAGTGATTGTAAATAGGGAAACACTCACTCCATGAATTAATTTTTGCAGTTAAGTTTGGTCCAAACTCAAATCCTAAGAGTACAAAAATAACAATGCAATATTTTGGGCTTTTTTGTGTACCTATAATAATGTAATATTTAATCTTAGCCAAGATTTACATGCAGTTATAAATATACAAATGCAGAGGCACTCAGAAAAAAATTACCGATTTATGGTTGATAAGATAATGTAACCTGTGATTGTAATGCAAATTAAAGTGCAACACATTTTGTATTGATACTTGATATGAGACTGCAACTTCAAGAATCAAGGGTTGCTACCTTGAGGGAGATCTTATGGCCCTTATATAATCATGTTTTTGCAGATTGTGGACATTGGTTAAAATATTAAGATGTTAGAATAGTAAATCCAATTATAAAGCTGATAAATAAACGCACAACACAATAACTGATCATAAAGTTCGGCCAATTATGTCTACGTCGCTGCCAATGTAGTTGTAGATGCTATTATGCACTAAGTTTGGGATATAAAGTACAAAATTGGTGTTACATATAATTGAGGCGTGTCCGACACTAAATATAAACACATCCTTCAAATAAATCATTCATGTGTTTAGGGAAGCAAATATATGTGCGGATATGCTCGCCAACATGGACAGTGAAGGTCCTATTGGAATTGAATTTTTTACAAACCCTCCTTCAAGGGTGAGGCAGATTGTTAATGATGATTTTAGGGGTATCTCCTTCCCCCGATTAATTTCCGTGTAATTTCTCTTTTTTGGGCTAAGGCCCCGTTGAATACCAAAAAGTAAAATAAAAATATAAACACATCCACTAATTGATTTGTCACATTATGAGACTTTAATCAAAATTTCAAATGTACATTATTAGAGATCATCAAGGTAGATGGTGTGGTGCATATCAATTAAATCCTTTATTTATTAAAAATTAATTAAAAAATCACTATTGATTCAGTTAGAAGATTCACATGCTGACAAAGCACTGAGTGAGTGAGTGATGTGGCGAAGAACCTTAACAACTTTCTCCGGCGGTGGCGCCACCTCAGTTTTGAACCAGAAGAAATGGGACGCGGTCGTCATCGGCGGTGGCCATAACGGCTTGATCGCCGCCGCATACTTAGCTCGCGCCGGTCTCTCAGTCGCCGTTCTCGAGCGCCGTCACCTTATCGGCGGCGCCGCTGTTACCGAGGAGCTAATTCATGGCTTCAAATTCTCTCGCTGTAGCTACCTCCTCAGTCTCCTCCGTCCTCAAATCATAAGGCAAGTAATCACGCTTAATTCTTCCGTTTTACGCTTCCAAATTTGAGAATCGAAATCCTCATTTTGTTTGTTTTGGTGAATTTGAAAATGAAAGAGAGTTGGAGTTGAAACGACATGGTTTGAAGCTGTTGAAACCGATGGCGGCGTCGTTTACGCCATCATTGGATGGACGTTATATGCTATTAGGACAGAGTGATGAGCAGGATCATTCTGAGATATCTAAGTTTTCTAGAAAAGATGCTGATGCTTATTTCAGGTATTACATTTGTAATGCATTTTAGTAATTTTATTGATAAATCACCAATTTAGTATACGATACTGTAAATTTGAAGTTAACAAAAACTTTAAATTCTCAATCACATTATCAGAATTAGTCGAGAGTAAAACACCAAATTCGTCGCTGACTTTTTAGTTACTCTAAACCACAGGTCTCTGAGATTATGAATACTTCAAAAAGGTCTCACATTTTGTAAAATTTACTTATATTAGTCCTTTGATGGTAATGCTAGGACCAAATTGATAGTGAGTCATTAGCTATAGGGATCAAATTTCCATGGATCTGAAGTTAAGAATTTTGGTGGTTTACTTAAGAATCAATGTAATGGGCCATTTTCAATTTCATGGATCATTCTTGAATTTTATTCTTTTCACGAGCACATTCAGCGACTCTACAATTTGGTGAGTGGTGATTTAATCTTTATTCAAACATTTAAATTAGTGATTTACTCTTGGAAAATGCTAATGAGGCTCTTAGGGCATTGGTTAAAGAAACGAATTTAGACTTGTTGTGCTGGGGAATGGTGTGTTCAAACTTTACATCAATGAAGTAATTTTTTGGCCAATCCTGGAAGGGCTAACTGCTAGTACTTTGGAAGTTGATACCAATGTCTATAATGTTGAGTTTTTAAACTTCTAATGGTTACCAATTTGTAAAAGGGAGACTTAAATGATTTTTTTAATAACATTTTTGTTGCTGATTGTTGTTTGGAAGAGAGAAAATAAATGAAATATAAAGTGTTACACTTTTAAAATTTTATGAGAAATGAACCAGATTGAGATTTTGTTGTCAATGTCTTTTTTCGTTATCATGTGAAATGCGCATTTGATTAGACTGCATTGTCTCAGCTATGGAGTCTTTATGAGATTAAAAAGGGATTTAATGCTTTAGGCATGGCTCTCGATTTCTAGTTTTTAAAATCTATTATTATAACCAAATAGTTACATTAGTGTTTTGGTTTGAAATAGTTCAATTGTTGTAATTAACCTGAAAACTTTTGTTTTCCTCGTGTTTGTAATCGTAGATATGAAGCTCATCTCCAAAAGTTCAGTAAGGTCCTGGATTTTGTTTTGGATTCACCTACCCCTGAAATTCTGCATGAGGGTGCTTCTACAGTTGACTTGATGAGACACAAATTGCAGAGATCTAAGTTTTGGGCTCAATGTCTGGGGCATACTCTCTCCTTAGGGCAAAAGGGCGTGGTGTAAGATTATATCTCTACATATCAGATTTTGAAGTTCTACAAGCTGCAACTCCGTCTTCTGAATGACGGATATTGTCATAAATAACTAATTTTTATGAAAATGCTTGTCCAGGGACTTGATGGAATTATTACTGTCTCCAACCTCAAAGGTCCTGGATAAATGGTTTGAGGTCATTAACTGCTTAATTATTTCACAATAAATTTTGCATATATTTTCAATTTGGCAATTATGTTGTGTTTGATTGATTATTGAAGTTAATAACTTAATTCAAGCAAGATGACCCTGGATGATTTTTCTGCATGTTTTTTTATTACTGACATCAATATGTTTGTGTATTGCATTAATTTCTTTGTGTGGCCTGGTAGTATTTAATTTAAAAGATTTGTATTCAATAATTTTTTTGTTTTTCATAATAGGTACTGACTTATGAATAAATGCTAAGCATTTTTCACTTGAACAAAGAATATGGCCTTTAATCTTCGTAATATTTATCGATAATCTGGGATGCAGTCAAATTTGTTGAAGGGAACACTTGCAGGAGATGCTATCATTGGGAGTATGGTAAGAGTTTTCTGTTTTATTTAATTTTTTGCAGGGGCTTAGTATAATTTAGTTAGACAAGTTTTGAAATAATGCATGCTTATTCGTAAACAATATGCTTTCTCCTTTATTCGTTTAGACCCTCTATAAAATGCTACGATATAGTAAATTTGTATCTTCCTTTATTCTTTTGATTGTCACCTTTTTTTTTTGTATTGGTACTTATCAGCCTGTGCTGCCAATCTTTTTCACCCGTTTTCCTGCTCTTTTTGAACTCTTTAACAGACGAACATCAATACACCTGGAAGTGGATATGTTCTGCTACACCATGTGATGGGTGAAACTGATGGTGATCGTAATATTTGGTCGTGAGTATATCTACTCTGTTTTGATTAATTGATTTTGTATTGAAATATTGTTATTCCCAATTCACGGATTGCTAGCGAGGCAAACAAATTATGTGACTTGCCGCAAAACTTCCTTCTTAGTTTGCTAGTTGTGGTTCCACTTCCACTAACCTGACATTAAATTTCTACCACCAAAATATGTATTATCAATATGAACAGGTGTGTAAACAAGTGTGCCTAAAACAAGAAATATCAATATCAACATCAACATCAAGCTTATAGTAAACATGTATATAGTGAACATTGGTTCTAAATATATTAGAGCCAAAATGGTACAGTCAGTATCAATATCATTTTCTTGCTTAGCCCATTAGTGAAGAACTTTTATCACTAAATAAAGAATAGGGATCATATCTGCAAAATTCTTATTAGATATTTCAGTTTCTGTTATTGTTTCTCTTAAGACCTGATAGTGTAGAAAGTGTATTGTTTTGTTCAACAAGACAACTAATATCTTAATTATCCCTTCCATTGGCAGTGAACAATGTGTTTGCCTTTTTGATTGCTAATAGGTTAGTCTTGATCAATTATTAAGAAATCATTTGTTAATTCCAATTCATCCGTATGTAGGCATGTAGAGGGTGGTATGGGTGCAGTATCCTTAGCTATATGTAAAGCTGCTAAGGAAGCTGGGGTTCATATTGAAACAGATACAGAGGTTAGTTTCTCGCGAGCCCTCTCCTTCTTTGTAGGCAGTTGCAAGATTTCTCAGATATTGAACTATAATTTTCGTGTCTTATTTAGTTTTTCTACAGAGTGCATTTAACGAGTTTTTGTTTAAATTCATTAAAAAGTATTAGCCAGAATAACTAAAATAAAGAAAAAAACTAATCTAATTTTTTTTCCAGTATTGTAATATTTATCCCATCTTCATTCCAGTTTCTCATTGTTCACAACTGAACTAGGTTTTAAAGGTGACGGTGGACGACTCTGGCAGGGCAAATGGAGTGAGTTGTCCTGCTTCCTGTTTTGACTGTAAGATACCAAATAATTTATTATAAGATTCTATCGTTGATCATACTTCACTGATGATTTTGTAGGTATTGCTGGCTGATGGGACTGAAGTGCACTCTTCAGTTGTTTTGTCCAATGCAACTCCTTATAAGACTTTTATGGTAAGCACTTTGAAATTTCTTGTCATGGTTGGCAAGAATTTATAATACTTGTTAATTGTCGAATATTAAGAACTGGAAAATGGGTAAATGCTGGATTTGTAAGTTTGTCCGCGCTCTCAGTTATACTATTTGTGACTATGTGGCAGGACCTGGTACCTCAAGATTTTCTTCCAGTTGAATTTCTTTTTGCAATTAAGCATTCTGACTACAGCTCTGTAAGATACTTTCTGTTGAAGATGGAATTTTAATTTTAATTTCAAGAATATTGGCTTTATGTTGTTTTTCAGCATTTTCTTATGCTGTGCAATGTGCTATTTAGACGTGAATAGTTTTTCTTATTTGTTAATATTCTCTCATAATTGAATGGACAAAATGGAGTAATGCCATGACAGTTTAAATTTTTTGTGGTTACTATTGAACAATGCAGAGTGATTCCGTGGTAGTTTTTATTGTTTAGGGTTACTTTTAGGTAAACGACAAAACCAACCAACATAGCCTTTTCCCACTTTGGTTGGATAAGTTATATGGATCAGATACCGGCATAATGTCGTATCATAAAGCTTATGAAATATGAGAGCGTGTAAATCCAAATCCTTCTTACTTGTCTAGCTGGCCTAAGTCGATAATTTTTTATTGAAGTAATTTGTGTTGAACGGTAAAAGAGAAAAATGTCTTGGAAGAATAAGTTCTTTGAACCCTAGATAATTTCTCTGGCGGAATTCCACATGTGGCATTCATATATGCTTCGGTTTAATAAATATTTTCCTGCAAATATCATGTTGAATGGTTCTACTTTACAGAATGGATTTTTTTTTCTTCTGTTTTCTTGGACTTGTCTCGCTTTATGTTCTTGATTCTCTCATCATTTGAAGCAGGGAACAACAAAAATCAATGTAGCTGTTGATAAGCTTCCTCAGTTTCACTGTTTCAAGACAAATCATGCAGAAGTGGGTCCTCAACATACCGCTACCATCCATATTGGTTTTGAAAGGTATGCTAGCATATGCACGAGACCTTACTTTTCCTGAAAAGCAAATCTTTTGTTTGAATGTATCTCCATTATTTATTTTGAGCCATAGATTTGTAACATGCTGATTTTACTAAAGCAAACATAATTCACACGCAGTTAGCAAAAACATTTTAGCATGTTTAGGAACATATTATGGACAGACATTGTTTTGTCATACCAAACATTAAGAGACCTGCTACTATAGTTGTGCTGGATATCTGTATTTATTCATGTCAAAGATTGGAAATTTTGAGATTATTCCCATGGTCAAGTGGTAGCATTATACTTATGTGATATTAGTAATAATTGTTGAAACTTAGCTATTGTATTTCCTTTTATATCGATTGATATTCCAGTATGGAGAACATTATATCAGCTTGTCAAGATGCTTGTAATGGTATACCATCACAAAGGCCTGTGATGGAGATGACAATCCCTTCTTCATTGGACACCACCATATCTCCACCTGGTATGACATCATAAGCTTCAGCTACCCTTCATCTATTTCGGATAGAGCAAATAGGATCATTTGATCTTGTCCTTTTAGTTTAAAACCCTCAGTATCCGACATATAAACACGCAATTGCAGCCTATCGCACCACCATGGCGGGTATCCCTTGACAAATTACTTATGGCAGTTGTCAAAAAATCTGTCACGCCATTAGACCATGGCGGTGCCATGGCCGCATTTAACAACATTGTCCGATATCTGTTTGGACCTCAACGAATTCTAGTTGAATCCAGTGGATTCACTTAAGGAGTCAGCACTCCTATCATTTGTTTTTACAAGATTTGAACATGAGTCCTTACTGAAGGAGAGTGTAACTCCTTTCACATGGACCAATCGGTGTTGGTAATAAAATTGTAAATATCAAATAGGTTTAACTTGGGTTGCTGTTTTTTGACTAACTCCTTTTAGTTCAATGCTCATATTTTATAGTTTTACAAATGGAATCTCATGAAAGAAAATTTGAGAAACTTCACCTATAATAATTTGAAATATATAAAGCAAACATGCAACAAATATATTTCTCAGAGTCATGGGTCAGAGAGGAACACATTATGAATGTTGGCTGCTACACTATTAAGAATTAGTCCAATGTTTTATTGCATTTTTTAAATTGAATTTTGGCTCCTTTTTTCAATTTAGGTATGCTTCATATTTATTTATTTATTTATTTATTTATTATTAAAATAGTGTAGCAGTCAACTTGTGTGCTGTCTTGTAGGTAAGCATGTCATCAGCTTATTTACGCAATATACGCCTTATAAACCCTCAAATGGTAGCTGGGACAATGCTGCATACAGAGTAAGTTGCACTTGCACAATTGATCTTATATAAATATATAATTCATCATTGAACTGTTATTTTCTGAGAAATAATGTAGTGGTACTAAACTTTTCCAAAAAATTGTAGTGGTACTAAATCTTTATCATCCTGTTTTTTATGTATTCAACACATAAATTTTCCATGATGTTCCTCTTTTAACCTCAGTTGCTGCAATTTATTATAATTGTCAACTGTAGGAATCATTTGCACAAAGATGTTTTAACTTGATTGAAGAATATGCGCCTGGCTTCTGCTCATCTGTTATAGGTTATGACATGCTAACACCACCAGATTTGGAAAGAGAAATTGGATTGACAGGTAATCTACGAATTAAATGTGTATAATTAAAAATGAACACTGAAAATTGGAGATGTGACATTTTTATGGTCCTATTAGGAAAATACCTTATAGGGAATCACATCTGATAGTTATTGATTTTTCAATTTTTTTTTTCTGTACTTTTTAGATATGTTAAAGTTACTTTGTCAAAAAAAAAAAATATATGTTAAAGTTACATTGTTAATATTTTGAAAAGAATTGCAATCGTTTTTGAGAACACATCCTCGAGTTAGACTGAAAATCAAATTCTAAAAGTAACTGGCTATGACAACGCATAACCATCCTTAAATTTCTCGATAAATTATTGCCAGAAGCTTCTGTCTTGGATTTATTATTATTCATAGAACTAGGTTGTATGTGTAACAAGAGATAACCACATAGAAGAGAGAAATGCTAGGGTTTCAATAATATTATTTATTACAATGGCATAACATATAATAAAGGTTACAAACAAATATGTATAGTAAAACCTAATGGACTAGACTAGAAACCTAAGGGCCCTAATAGTATGTTCTTTCTTCTCTTGTTTTTGTGTTATCCTTTAATTCATTTCTTCATAAATAAATACACTCTTATTTTCTTTTGTGGCACAGTTCTTTTATATTATTTAATTGAAAATTAGCAAATGTGTGTAGGAGGAAACATTTTCCATGGTGCTATGGGTTTGGATTCACTTTTCTTAATGCGTCCTGTCAAAGGCTGGTATGTTTATTTTGTACATGAAATGCTATAGAAAATTTCATATTTGGCATAAATCAAAACAATGTTGTAGGATAAAGAAATGCATTCTCTCCCTTTTCTGGAATAGGTCAAATCATAAGACACCAATACAAGACTTGTATTTATGTGGAAGTGGATCTCATCCTGGAGGTGGTGTCATGGGAGCACCGGGAAGAAATGCTGCATGTGTTGTTTTGCAGGAATTTAAGAATCGTTATCAGTAAGGTTTGTATTTTATTAATTAATTTTTCTGTGTAATCATCAACATTCAGGAAAAAATAAGTTGTGTCAAGAAGCCTCTGTGCATGGTGTACTTGGATTAAGTTTAATATGATAACATAATGAGTGACTGTATAAGATATATTGACAGTATAAAATAATAATATCCTTTGTTCTGAATTACTGAATAACAGAAAATACATGGTATCTGTCAATTGGTTTATGCCACAATTAACAACTAGAGTAATTGGTATGCCATTGAAACTCAAAGAAAGCTTGATCAGAGAAAGAAGAAACAGATTTAGGCACAAAAATGAAGCCTATAGCTTGAGAGAATTATTATTACACACTTGAGTTTCACAAAGGCTTACACCTAGTTATATATATACATTGTAATAGGTGTTACTAACCAACTAACTGAAAGCTATAACTAACATAACAGAATTACAGCTAAGCATAACAGAAAACTAGTTAGTTAAGCAGGTAACGTGCTGCGCAAGTTACTGAGTGAAGCTCTAATTTCTCTACTGTCAACAACAACGAAGATAATAAACAAGTAGGATGATTAAGCAAACAAACAGCTATCTAATTCATTCATTTCTCCCCAAAAATTAATTCATTCTTTTGGAAGCAGGAGAAGGTGGAACGTGGTACATTAGGCACAAGAGGTTTCAAGTCATATGGACACTTGGCTCATAGCTTTTTAGTGATCAATTGTCTGAGATTGACATTGTCATGTAGAACAAAAGTTAACATCTTATAGATCATGTCAATCTTTTGTGAACCCAATTGAATATCTAGACTTCTTCTTTTCGCGCCTCCTGACATTTAAAATTTACCCCTTTCGCTACTTAGGATGTGAGTGTGTAAAATGACAAAAATTGGAAAAACACCGTTCACATGTTACACTGCGAACAAAGTTCGCATTCACATGCCACATATCAAATCTGTCGGCAGTAAAAAACTAGTCAAATTGTGTTGCCATGTGGCCATATGTGATTGGCCACATGGCAACACAATTTGACTACATGGGAGAATTCCAGGTGAATTGGGAGCATTTGTGTAAAAAAATTCACACTGCTACTCTTTCTCCTGTTTTTTTACATTATGTATTTTTTTTATATAAATTTTGTTGTGTATTTTGTTTGTCATTTTGTTTAAACGGCCGCATAATCTGTTGCCGGTTATTCATATTACTTATACCGGTGTTGAATATAATCATAAAGAGTAATTTAAATACACTAAGGTTAATTACAAAAGGAGTTTCAAGCTAAATCATCTTAGTCTAGATCCAACCTCATGGGATGCTTAGTTCTCCATATAGAAAAAAGACAACTCCTTCATGATTCCAAGAGGATAAGTTTCCATGGAGATACAATGTGAGAAATCACAGTTAAAATTCAGTCCGGTCTTCACAACCACGTTCTCTAAGAAGTATGCTCTTCAAAGTGTCAACCAGAACGCAGAAAATGAAGTTTCTTTATATAGGATTCGAGCTGGCGCGTCGCGCCAGATCTGGTGCGCCACGCGCAGGTAGTTACAAGCCATTGCGTGACGTGCGACAAGAACAAATGAACACGCACGTCGCTCTGGAATAAGCTGCGCGCTCGAGTGTGTCCGAGACGAAACCAACTCCAATCTACCAATGATGCGCGACGCACGGACCTTTCCTGCGCGGCGTGCCATAGTCCGAAGCAATCTCCACTGAAATATCATCTGTACACGCGACGCGCAGGAACCAGAAGCTCATCCTTCAAAGTCTTCAACATTCAACGACTTTTCTCCTTTTCTTGCAAACCAAGTTTCCTCTTGAACCAAGTATTTTCCTCTTGTTTTTTTTGGCTAGAATTACTCTAAAAACATCCAATATCACTCAATTATGCCTAGAATAAAATGTAATGACGCGAAGTCATCACAACCCTAAACTTGAATATTTCCTTGTCCTCAAGGAATCATGTTTAATCCATGCCCTATTACGATTCTTTGGTACCTTAGACACATGAATCATACATGCTTGAGACTTACCCGGTTGTTTAAGTGATCAACTCCCAAGCAACTTTTCATCACCTCAATTCAATCATGACATTCTCAAGACCTTTCACAATTTTTGACCAAACTCAACAATCATATCACATTCACTCCCATTAAGGTGATCAATACACAACTAATCCACTCTACCATATGGTTGAGAGAATTATAAAAGTCGATCAATACACAACAATCACACACTTTTGAGGACGTTTTCGGTTATAACTTGGCTAGAGTTAGGGGTGGATGTTTTTGGGAAAGTAGGTTAAAAAACTTGGAGTTGGGTTACCATTTGAAACAAAATTAGGAAAAACCCAACCCCATTTTCACTTTATTATTACTAGAGAACCATTTTCAAAATCATATTTTCTCTTTGGACGCACTTGTCCTAAACACAATCCCCCCCTGCCCCCCCCCCCCCCCCCCCCCCCCTCTCTCTCTTCCACTTGTTTTTTTCATATTTGAGTTGACCTTTTCATTCCTTTCTTGATACCTCATAAAAAACAAATGATGAGCAATGTGCTCCAATCACAAGCTTTGTAATCTGCCTCCAAGAAAAAGAATTTTTATTTGAAAATTTATTTGGGTAAGATCACAAACAAAATCATAAAAGCTCAAAGGGGATTTTTCCAAATGATATACAATATAGTAAAGGTGGCATAAAAAGGCCCAAGGTACAAATAATATGCCTCGTGTTTAATCATCGCAACCGATCAATTAGAAGAACGCACACAAGTTCTAGAGAGTAAGAAAAGTTGTGGACACACAGATACAAGAATAAGAGTGTTTGGCTCAATACCTCACGGTTTGGTAAGATCATTGAGCGGTCAAAATTGTGAAAGTCCATCCTTTGTCTCTCCATCACATGAGTGCAACGAGCAATTGCACTGCAAGAATCACAAATCACTACAAGGATAGAATCAAACAATTGATAATCAAGTAAAAGAAAGAAAATACCACTACAACATTTTGAAGCTTAGGCAACACTTTTTTAAGCAACCGGTAAAAACCGTACCCACAACAAGGAATTGGCAGCGGTTTTGTGTATGCTAATCATGAGTTCTGTAACAAACAACACAACCTTTTTCAAAGCTCTTTGATTTTGTTTAAAGATTCTTTGTAAATAGCTTCAAAAATGTTGGCTTGCTCACTTAGCAGTTCATAATCAATTTCTAATTTTCTGCATCTTTTTGAACTGCCATTGAGTTTAAAAAAGACTTTCTCAAGAATATTTATGAGTTAAATTTTAGAAAGTTTAGTGTATACCTCTTCATTTTGCTTTTATCAATGTTTTTGTTACAAAACTCTTGAAGAGCAAGTTCATGCTCATCATGAGTTATGTAACAAACAACACAACCTTTTTCAAAGCTCTTTGATTTTGTTTAAAGATTCTTTGTAAATAGCTTCAAAAATGTTGGTTTGCTCACTTAGCAGTTCATAATCAATTTCCAATTTTCTGCATCTTTTTGAACTGCCATTGAGTTTAAAAAAGACTTTCTCAAGAATATTTATGAGTTAAATTTTAGAAAGTTTAGTGTATACCTCTTCATTTTGCTTTTATCAATGTTTTTGTTACAAAACTCTTGAAGAGCAAGTTCATGCTCATCATGAGTTCTGTAACAAACAACACAACCTTTTTCAAAGCTCTTTGATTTTGTTTAAAGATTCTTTGTAAATAGCTTCAAAAATGTTGGCTTGCTCACTTAGCAGTTCATAATCAATTTCCAATTTTCTGCATCTTTTTGAACTGCCATTGAGTTTAAAAAAAACTTTCTCAAGAATATTTATGAGTTAAATTTTAGAAAGTTTAGTGTATACCTCTTCAATTTCTTCTTTATCTGATTCTGATTCTCCTTGATCAGATTCTGATTTAGCTTTAGAGTCTGAACAATCCTCATTTGCCATCAGTACATATTTAATTTCTTCCTCTTCAGATTCACCGATAGAGAATTGATTCAGCTATTCCCATGTAGAACTTTGGCTATAGGAGATGAACCATACCATTTCACCACATATGTAAGAGGAAAGCAAATTCGCTTTGATAGGAATGCATTGAACCAATTCTTGGGAGAACCAATTGACCTTCCCTCAGACCAATTGTGTGAGTACTCTGAGACTCTAATTAGGCAGGATTGGCCGGTGGAGGATATGGTTAGAGGGATTTTTATTGAAGGAACTTCATTTGAACTCAATGATAAAGGGATAGATAAACGGGCAATTAAGGATACTTTGACAACCCCTGCTCAGATTATCCACCTCTTGATTTGTTATAACCTAAAGCCTTGCAGCCACGTTCACACTGCACCCATGGACTGCACTACTCTTCTTTGGTACATCTTAGCCGGACTGCAGGTTGACATTGCCTGGATTATTGCAAATGAAATGAGAAGCATTGTCGAGAGTGGTATAAAAAATTGTTACTGTTCTCCCCTACCCTGGCTTGATCATGGGACTATGTGCTGCAACACGTGTTCACATACCTATGAGACTATTACTGGACCGGTTAACGATGCATACATCAACAGATACTACAAAAAGAAAGCAGTCCAACAACAACAACCACAAGCACCTCAGCCACCTGCAGCTCCATTACATCCTACCGAACCTCAGCAGGCCTTTCCTGAAATTGATCCAAGGCTCCAGAACTAGTTTTTATCATACTTGGGGTCTAACACATCCACCGAGCTCTAACTATTTTGCAGGAATCGATGTACAAGCTGCAACTATATCAAGGTGTTCCTGAGAACCCTGATTATCAGGTGATGGCTCCTCATTAGTTCCAGACTCATGTTGCTTGGCTTGGAGACATGCCTCATTTCACATAAGGGGCAAGCACGAGCAATGCTGCGAGATATGATGGTAGTGACGTCCCTATTGATGAAGTTGCTGCAGATGTTGTTGATGATGAGGAGGAAGGCATACCATGGAGGGTGATGATGAGTTTGATATGTGATGAGACATGAGAGGATGACTGAAAAGCTCACCTTACTGAGTGATATTTTAATAGCTTTCAGCCATTTGCTTTTGATGTTTTATTTTATTATGATGTTGGTTCGAATTTGTGGTACTTTTGTTTTTCTTGTGAACATAGTTTTTAGTTTGTATGAAATTTGTGAATATATTTTTTATGACAATCACATGTTATTCGAAGGTTTGTGATAAATCAAATGATTTAGCATGATATTTTGTATAGATTGTGTCAACTTGTGATTAATTCTTGAAATGTGATTAGGAATTTAACATGTTCTTGATACGTGTTGTTTGTCCTAAGATGATTCTCATTGTTTTTGTTAAACATGATAGAACATGCACTATCCAACTGATAACACCGAAAAATGCACTATTTATTTAATTAAATTAGCTTAGCATTTTACAATTTCTTTGCATTTTTCGTAGCAGTATTATTATTATTTTTATGTATTTCAAGTATGTCTGGAACTTGTGGAAAAATTATGAGTTATAGAATAAATGCAAGAATTGGACAGGCGCAAAGAGAAACGGTCCAATTGTTCAAACGCGTGGCCCACGCCACATAATATGCATGGCGCCTGCCATGAGAAAAGCATGCCACCCGCCATCCAATTCTTTAGGAGCACGTGGCACCCGCCACATACTCTCAAGCGACCGCCAACCTTCATCCGCAATCTTTCGGTGCACATTCCTATCTTCATGGCACATGATTATCTCATAATTTTAAACAGATTTCGCGATTGAAATGACTGGAAAATAAATAGCCTAAAATTTAATTGCAGGGAGGCTGCTGGTGTTGCTGAAAACCATCAAACTGCAGTCTCAAATCGCCTATCTTCATGGCACATGATTATCTCATAATTTTAAACAGATTTCGCGATTGAAATGACTGGAAAATAAATAGCCTAAAATTTAATTGCAGGGAGGCTGCTGGTGTTGCTGAAAACCATCAAACTGCAGTCTCAAATCGCCTAACTCTTGTATGACACGGTCAAGTTGCTGTTCACGGTGCGCTTCTGCGCTTTCCCACCGGTTATAATAGCCCTGCATCTCATGTTGGTTATGGAGCATTTGTGTTTGCTGGGCTTGTAAACGGTTCATTTGTTCCATCATTTCCTCTTGTTGTTGATGCATAGCATAAAAAAGGTCCATCGCACTCCTCATTGACAACATTTTGGGCGCGTATTTCATAGAACACATCGTTGATGGTACTTTGTCTGAAAGAGGAAGAACTACCTGCAAAAGTGTTAGAAAAATGTGCGGTGTGTGCAGGTGGAACAATATTGGTGCCCCCACCAGCGACAACATTATCTGGAATGTGTGTGGGGGCTTGCGTAATCACGGGATCATGTACATAACAAAAATTGTTGTGGCCGCGTACATCCGTTCGTTGTGGGTTAGGTAGAATAATATCAGGAAAAACTTGATTATTAATCATTAATGTAAACTTATCATCGTCTCGTTCTTTAACTAAATTCATACTTTTAACCATATCAATATCAATGAAACATGGTGTGTTGGTTCTAAAGTTGCTAATTAATAAACGTGCTGGCGCCATCTGCTACTAGTGTGTCATGAGGCACAAGATTGCCTGGCAGGCGCCATGCACTTGTGAATTGGGCTGGACTCTTTTCCTTGGGCTTTCACTTGTGATCCAATTTTCCTTATTGCACCTTTTATATATTTTTTTGTAAGTTCCGAAAATACATGTAATTAGAAATAATAATACTAATAATACTACGAAAAAATGCAAAGAAATAGTAAAATACTAAGCTAATTTAATTAAATAAATAGTGTATTTTTCAGTTTTATCAAACTCCCCTAAACTTGAACCATTGCTTGTCCTCAAGTAAAAAGAAATATCATTTAGTGATAGAGAAAACAAAACAAAAGACATCCCTAGAGTCACATATTTAATTTCGACCAAATCAAGCAAATTAGTTCATTTAACATACTAAAGATATCATGAAAACACAAATCAAATATGATCATGAATTTCTTCCTTATATAGACCGTTCCGAACTATTTTGCCATACCTGAACTTAACTTTCATTTCTTCTTTCATCATCCTTTTTCTTTTTTCACCTGTGGTAATCACATTAAGTCTGTTATCTATTCACACACATGGTAGTGAGCCTGTTAGTGATTATGACCCGATTCTTTTTCATATTATTTATTGTCTTTTTAGCACATGATAGTTGTATATCTTAGAGGTGTTTCTCAGTTGGGCTAAATGACCGGGTGAGGGTCACCTGCCTTAGAGTGCGTAGTCCCTTTTCAGATTTATACTACCTTTACTATTATTATTATTTTTTTCGAAGTCATTCACTTATATTCGTCGATTCTACTACTTAGATAATTATCGTAGATGGTGCCGACTACCTATGGCAAGTATCCAAATTGATCTACATAATTAAGAAATTTATGGTGTTAAAATGATATAAGCTAGTATGAAAATATACTAACAAGAAAATTCAGTCTTAATTACGTCAGTGACTTTGGAACATCAGAATTATATTGTTTCTCAAAAAATTTGTTATGGCTCAAGATTTTGGAAAAATTTAAAATAACCCGAAAAATTTATTTGTAAAAGGGAAAAATAGACTAAAATAAAAATTAAACTGAGAAGTGAATAAAAGCAATAGAGTCCTCCCCTAAACTTAAATCCAACATTGTCCCCAATGTTGTGACTTACACGAAGGAGAGGCGCGCGAAACCTGGAATGATTATTAATCATGGGGGAGGCTGCTAGTATCGTCGAAAGTTATCAAACTGCATTCTCAACTCACTGATGCCATAGATGACAAGGTCGAGTTGTTGTTGACGTTGTGTGTCTGCAGTCTCCCATTGGTTGAAATAGCCCTGCATCTGTTGTTGATTTTTGAGGATTTGTGTTTGATGGGCTTCCATTGATTGCATTTGTTCCAGCATTTCCTCCTGTTGTTGATTCATGGCATAAAGGAGGTCATCGCACTCTTCATTTGAAGGCGCGCATCTCATCAAGCACATCATTGATGGTGCTCTGTCGAGAGGAGGAAGAACTACCTGCAAAAGTGTTAGTAAAATGTGTTGTGTGTGCAGGTGTAACAACAGCTTGACCCCCACCAGCGGCTACATTTTCAGGAATGTGCGTGGGGGCTTTATCATGCATAGGTTCATCAATAGTGACATGGTCAAGTGTATGAAATTAGTTAGGGAACGCCAAGATGGTACTTTATTCTTCCTAACCCGAGTCGCACTGATGTTCGGAATTTTCAAAATCATTGTTATGTCACTATTGATGAACCTGTGCATGATCAAGCCCCCACGCACATTCCTGAAAATGTAGCCGCTGGTGGGGGTCAAGTTGTTGTTACACCTGCACACACAACACATTTTACTAACACTTTTGCAGGTAGTTCTTCCTCCTCTCGACAGAGCACCATCAATGATGTGCTTGATGAGATGCACGCCTTCAAATGAAGAGCGCGATGGCCTCCTTTATGCCATGAATCAACAACAGGAGGAAATGCTGGAACAAATGCAATCAATGGAAGCCCAACAAACAGAAATCCTCAAAAATCAACAACAGATGCAGGGCTATTTCAACCAATGGGAGACTGCAGACACACAACGTCAACAGCAACTCAACCTTGTCATTTATGGCATCAGTGAGTTGAGAATGCAGTTTGATAACTTTCGACGATACTAGCAGCCTCCCCCATGATTAATAATCATTCCAGGTTTCGCGCGCCTCTCCTTCGTTTGGGGACAATGTTGGATTTAAATTTAGGGGAGGACTTTATTGCTTTTATTCACTTCTCAGTTTAATTTTTATTTTAGTCTATTTTTCCCTTTTGCAAATAAATTTTTCGGGTTATTTTAAATTTTTCCAAAATCTTGAGCCATAACAAATTTTTTGAGAAACAATATAATTCTGATGTTCCAAAGTCACTGACGTAATTAAGACTGAATTTTCTTGTTAGTATATTTTCATACTAGCTTATATATGTAGATCAATTTGGATACTTGCCATAGGTAGTCGGCACCATCTACGATAATTATCTAAGTAGTAGAATCGACGAATATAAGTGAATGACTTCGAAAAAAATAATAATAATAGTAAAGGTAGTATAAATCTGAAAAGGGACTACGCACTCTAAGGCAGGTGACCCTCACCCGGTCATTTAGCCCAACTGCGAAACACCTCTAAGATATAAAACTATCATGTGCTAAAAAAGACAATAAATAATATGAAAAAGAATCGGGTCTGGTTATAAGGTGGTATTTGCGTGATGTTTACATAGCTAGACAGGGAGATAGAGAGCTTCATCAGCACTAGGGACATCGTTCCGACTAGGTATATTGATATTGAATGTTTACGTCGTTTAGGAATTTATGATAGCGTAAATTATATGCTTAATGTTCTCAACTTAAATTATTTCCTATCACGAACAGATGTTGTCTATGTCCCACTAACATTAGAATTTCTTAGTTCTCTAATACATTCCACCAATCTCGAAACTGGAAATTCTAATGGCATTGCTCGTTTTTGGCTATTTAATAAGGAATGCGAATTAACCTTTGATCGAATTGCTAATCTTTTGCGTATTCCTTATGGAAATAATATAGTATATACACTTCCCGAGAGCGAGCAATGGCTAGGGACTGCTAGTTCATTTTGGCGATCATTGACTGCCAAACACACTGAGAGTTATGAAGGAAACACAACTTCTTCTATTCACAACCCAACCATCAGATATTTTCGCCAATTATTGGCCTACACTATTTTCGTTCGGGTTAATTCTAACAAAGTCAATGCCAAAGAACTTTTCTATCTCTAAGCCACTTTCAATAATATTAGAATCAATTCTGTCTCGTTCTTGCTCTCCCACATGCGTTCATTTGTTGCCAAAAGAGGGGTCATTATTTTTAGTGGATTAATAACAACAATATCTAGACTCTTAGCATTTGTTGAACCTTTGCTCCCATTGTCCATTGATCTTGACATGGTCAAGTGTATGAAATTAGTTAGGGAACGCCAAGATGGTATTTTATTCTTCCTAACCCGAGTCGCACTGATGTTCGGAATTTTCAAAATCATTGTTATGCCACTATTGATGAACCTATGCATGATCAAGCTCCCACGCACATTCCTGAAAATGTAGCCGCTGGTGGGGGTCAAGCTGTTGTTACACCTGCACACACAACACATTTTACTAACACTTTTGCAGGTAGTTCTTCCTCCTCTCGACAGAGCACCATCAATGATGTGCTTGATGAGATGTGCGCCTTCAAATGAAGAGCGCGATGGCCTCCTTTATGTCATGAATCAACAACAGGAGGAAATGCTGGAACAAATGCAATCAATGGAAGCCCAGCAAACACAAATCCTCAAAAATCAACAACAGATGCAGGACTATTTCAACCAATGGGAGACTGCAGACACACAACGTCAACAGCAACTCAACCTTGTCATCTATGGCATCAGTGAGTTGAGAATGCAGTTTGATAACTTTCGACGATACTAGCAGCCTCCCCCATGATTAATAATCATTCCAGGTTTCGCGCGCCTCTCCTTCGTTTAAGTCACAACATTGGGGACAATGTTGGATTTAAGTTTAGGGGAGGACTCTATTGCTTTTATTCACTTCTCAGTTTAATTTTTATTTTAGTCTATTTTTCCCTTTTGCAAATAAATTTTTCAGGTTATTTTAAATTTTTCCAAAATCTTGAGCCATAACAAATTTTTTGAGAAACAATATAATTCTGATGTTCCAAAGTCACTGACGTAATTAAGACTGAATTTTCTTGTTAGTATATTTTCATACTAGCTTATATCATTTTAACACCATAAATTTCTTAATTATGTAGATCAATTTGGATACTTGCCATAGGTAGTCGGCACCATCTACGATAATTATCTAAGTAGTAGAATCGACGAATATAAGTGAATGACTTCGAAAAAAATAATAATAATAGTAAAGGTAGTATAAATCTGAAAAGGGACTACGCACTCTAAGGCAGGTGACCCTCACCCGGTCATTTAGCCCAACTGAGAAACACCTCTAAGATATACAACTATCATGTGCTAAAAAGACAATAAATAATATGAAAAAGAATCGGGTCATAATCACTAACAGGCTCACTACCATGTGTGTGAATAGATAACAGACTTAATGTGATTACCACAGGTGAAAAAAGAAAAAGGATGATGAAAGAAGAAATGAAAGTTAAGTTCAGGTATGGCAAAATAGTTCGGAACGGTCTATATAAGGAAGAAATTCATGATCATATTTGATTTGTGTTTTCATGATATCTTTAGTATGTTAAATGAACTAATTTGCTTGATTTGGTCGAAATTAAATATGTGACTCTAGGGATGTCTTTTGTTTTGTTTTCTCTATCACTAAATGATATTTCTTTTTGCTTGAGGACAAGCAATGGTTCAAGTTTAGGGGAGTTTGATAAAACTGAAAAATACACTATTTATTTAATTAAATTAGCTTAGTATTTTACTATTTCTTTGCATTTTTTCGTAGTATTATTAGTATTATTATTTCTAATTACATGTATTTTCGGAACTTACAAAAAAAAATATAAAAGGTGCAATAAGGAAAATTGGATCACAAGTGAAAGCCCAAGGAAAAGAGTCCAGCCCAATTCACAAGTGCATGGCGCCTGCCAGGCAATCTTGTGCCTCATGACACACTAGTAGCAGATGGCGCCAGCACGTTTATTAATTAGCAACTTTAGAACCAACACACCATGTTTCATTGATATTGATATGGTTAAAAGTATGAATTTAGTTAAAGAACGAGACGATGATAAGTTTACATTAATGATTAATAATCAAATTTTTCCTGATATTATTCTACCTAACCCACAACGAACGGATGTACGGGGCCACAACAATTTTTGTTATGTACATGATCCCGTGATTACGCAAGCCCCCACACACATTCCAGATAATGTTGTCGCTGGTGGGGGCACCAATATTGTTCCACCTGCACACACCGCACATTTTTCTAACACTTTTGCAGGTAGTTCTTCCTCTTTCAGACAAAGTACCATCAACGATGTGTTCTATGAAATACGCGCCCAAAATGTTGTCAATGAGGAGCGTGATGGACCTTTTTTATGCTATGCATCAACAACAAGAGGAAATGATGGAACAAATGAACTGTTTACAAGCCCAACAAACACAAATGCTCCATAACCAACATGAGATGCAGAGCTATTATAACCGGTGGGAAAGCGCAGAAGCGCACCGTGAATAGCAACTCGACCGTGTCATACAAGAATTAGGCGATTTGAGACTGCAGTTTGATGGTTTTCAGCAACACCAGCAGCCTCCATGCAATTAAATTTTAGGCTATTTATTTTCCAGTCATTTCAATCGCGAAATCTGTTTAAAATTCTGAGATAATCATGCGCCATGAAGATAGGAATGTGCACCGAAAGATTGGGGATGAAGGTTGGCGGTCGCTTGAGAGTATGTGGCGGGTGCCACGTGCTCCTAAAGAATTGGATGGCGGGTGGCATGCTTTTCTCATGGCAGGTGCCATGCATATTCTGTGGCGTGGGCCACTCGTTTGAACAATTGGACCGTTTCTCTTTGGGTATGTCCAATTCTTGCATTTATTCTATGGCGGCCGAGGCTGTAGTGTGTAATTCTCATTAAAACGCAGAGTTCCCGGTGAATCAAAGTTATGGCGGCCGAGGTCGAAGTCAGAAATTCCGAGTTTGTGGCGTTGGAGTCACAAAGTCAGAATCGCTATATGGAATTTGTTGTTGGTTATACGGATCATGGTGTGAGGTAGAGGTATGTTGTTGCTGTGGGGTATAAGATGGCGGATCTGAGAAATGAGTATGTTGTGGTTGTGTATACGTTGGTGGTTCTGGGATAAAGGTATGTTGAGTTTCTTGGGTATATGATGGTTGAAAGAAGGTATGTTGTGAATTTTGTTGGGTGTACGATTGTGGGATATTGGTATATGGTGGTGGTTGCACATCGGGACGTGGACGTTAGTCATTCAAATAATAATCGCCACACACATATGGGTATATGTAATTTGTTTGATATTCTCTTAGAAACTCGGCCGAGTGACCCGGATTAGCTACAAGATCTCTTTGTAGAACACGACGGTGGCGATTATTCCAATGTTGGATTTCAGCATGAAAGCTTCTGGGCCAATCATGAACACTCGATCGCAAGGTTATCTTGTGGTATTCCGTCATGATTTGGTGTTTGTCACTTCCGTCAGACAGAAGTCCAAATTATGGTCGGACTCTGTCGGTTTGATGAAACTCAACAATCTCAAAATTAATGAGATATGTTGTTGCCGACCAAGTCTCAACGTCCTCTGGATACACCGGGTCAATAACCGCAAATTTGTAAGGAACCCAAGTAAACTAATAATTAAAAAAAAATACAGATTTGTTAGTGTATGCATTTAGTTTAAAAATATCAATTTAGTGTATATTTTTAAACTAAATTAAATGCATACACTAATAAATCTCTATTTTTTGTAATTATCAGTTTACTTGGGTTCCTTACAATTTTGCAGTTATTGACCGGTGTATCCAGAGGACGTGGAGACTTGGTCGGCAACAACATATCTCATTAATTTTGAGATTGTTGAGTTTCATCAAACCGACAGAGTCCGACCACAATTTGGACTTCTGTCTGACGTAAGTGACAAACACCAAATCATGACGGAATACCACAAGATAATCTTGCGATCGAGTGTTCATGATTGGCCCAGACGCTTTCATGCTGAAATCCAACATTGGAATAATCGCCACCGTCGTGTTCTACAAGGAGATCTGGTAGCTAATCCGGGTCACTCGGCCGAGTTTCTAAGAGAACATCAAATAAACTACATGCCATATGTGTGTGGCAATTATTATTTGAATGACCCACGTCCACGTCCCGATGTGCAACCACCACCATATACCAATATCCCACAATCGTACACCCAACAAAATTCACAACATACCTTCTTTCAACCATCATATACCTAAGAAATTCAACATACCTTTATCCCAGAACCACCAACATATACACAAGCACAACATACTCATTTCTCACACCCACCATCTTATACCCCACAACAACAACACACCTCAACCTAACGTCATGTTCCATATAACCAACAACCAATTCCATATAGCGATTCTAATTTTGTGACTCCAATGCCACAAACTCAGAATTTCTTCGACTTCGACCTCGGCCGCCATAACTTTGATTCACCGAAAACTCTGCGTTTTAATGAGAATTACGCTTACTATAATTCCGGGTCAAGACTTCTTTCCACGCACATCTGTTATAAAGTTTCTTGGAGTGGAGGATGACACCGATGAGCATGAAGAATTACTCGGATTTGGACATCGGCAAATTCGTCCCCCTACTAGTGTAATATTTTTGATATTTTGGAATGTATATATTTGTTTTAATTTTTTTTATCCTAATTTTTTTTATTAATTAAATTATCAAAATATGTGTTCATTTTAATTTGTGAATTTGTAATAAGAAATGTTCTTCGCGGTCATCAAATTTCATCGAAAATAAACGGGTTGGTGCTAAATGGTTATTTGAAGAAGATGTCATTACTTATATAAAATAAAAAGAGTGAAAAAAGTGAAAAATAAAATGAAGAAGATGGTGTGATATTTATAGAATGAAACGAGTGAAAAACTATTAAACATTTTAAAAAAAAATTCAAAATATGTGTTCCCCATGCTAAAACATGTAAAAGACAAAAAAAAAACCACAGTCAATGGCTACACTGCCAGTGTCGCCACCTGCAAGGCATGGCTACACTGGTAGTGTCGCCATTCCCTTCCCTGCAGAATCACATCAAATCACCTGCAATCACTATTCACTACGCAGAAAAAGAAAAAAAAATGCAAGTCAATGGCTACACTGGGGGTGTCGCCATTGACATATGCATGGCTACACTCCCATTGTCGCCATTGTGTGACCCCTGTGGCAGAGGAATCTTTGCCAAAAAGGAGGGGTATTGTGGAAATTTTTTTAAATGGGGGTATTGTGGAAATTTTTGATTTTTTGGGGGACTTTTAAATAAAAAAATCGTTTATGGGAAATTGTTTCAGTTCATAGGAAATAGAAATTAGAAAATTGTTGTTTCAAAGTAGGCAATGTTTTAACCACAAGAGTAGTTGTCTTAGACCCATGTTTCAACTATAGTTTAAATCAATAGTTTCCCCAGCTTCTTTATGATAAAAGAGTTTTTCAGAAAAATGAATAATCGATTTTGCAGCATATTTATCAACCTAAAATTTTTTATATGGACAGTAGTGTTTAGGGTATTTTTTGGTTTATAACCCTCTGATTCCTAGGGGAAGGGAGTGTAATCCAGAGTTCGACCGCGAGATAATTAAAGTCTGACCAAAAAATTGTTCCACCAAGAAATCGAACTCGGATTCTCCCGAACGATTCGTTCTTTGGGGAAGCTTATTAACCACTTTAGCCAAATAACTTGGTTTCACGGAAAAGGGTATGTAGATGAGTGAAAGTGAAAGTTATTTAACTGAAGATAACAGTGTTAAAGAGAAGAGGAGGTGAGTGTCTATTTGAATAAAAATTAAGGCAGGTTAGTGTTAAGTTAAAAACTACAACGGATATTAGTGTTATATAAGAATATTTTATGGGAGGTGAATGTAATTTGCTCTATTCTAAATTATAGTTGTAATCAAGCTTAGCTTCACTTATGTCGTCTTCTCTAAAACAATGGTAAATAAAACATAAACATAAAAAAGGAAAAATAAAAATTTATCTACCTTAACAAGTTTTCTTTAAACAGAACATGTACCTTTGATAGCAGAAAGTATTGTTTTGTCTAATTTCTTTGCCCATTCTAAAATCTCCAAATCCTACAATATAAACAAACAATGTCTTAAGAGACTATTACACAATTCAATGTTGTCTATGATATGAAGAACAAGGAAGTAATACGATACCATTACCATAGAACAACTTGATGATCTTTGTTAGTTGTGCGACATTGCCAAAGTGTTTATACATTTGATGTAATGTAACCAAACAATGTTCACTTTCTTCAAAACGATTGTCTTTTATTTCAACAGATTTGAAAGATTTATGCTGTTTTCAAGATGAAGGAAGTGTCCATTATGCCCTTCAACGGTTCATTTTTCACAGCTCTTTTACTGTTGAATATTTATGTTATATAGCCGTTACTTATAAAAAAAAAATGGTATACAGCCGTTGAAACTAAATATTTACTACTAGTGATTTAATTTAGAATTTTGAATTGAAAACTGAAAGAATGCATGTGAGATAAGAGACTAATGATATCCACCGGCTACTACAAATTTGACTTTTTACATCTGGTCAAAAGTACTTATTACATCTGCCCCCCTTTAGATGTAAACTTACGAGATATAGTAAGTTGGACACTTTTTACATCTGGCCCCAACTGATGTAAAATGTTCACTTTTTACATCAGGTTTGTATGTCAGTTGATGTGAAAAGCACTTTTACAATTATTTTTTACATCTGCCAAAGCTTTTCCCTGATGTAAAGGGCAAGCTTTCCACAGATGTAAAAGCTTCACTGTTCACATCTGCTCAATATATCCACTGATGTATCTTCAAAATTTAAAAAAAAAAAAAAATCCTGCGTTTTTTTTCTTTTTTCGAACCCACGTACTAGCATATAATCTGCATGTAAAAATATAATAAACACAATCAAAAATTAAAAATAAAAAACATTGATACTACAAATTTCTAAAGCATTCAACATCTGAATTAAGGCAAATAGTATTAAAGCAAATAGTAATATCATCAATACAACCATTCAACATCCAAAATTAAAATTAAAGTCAAAACAATTTACAATAACTTTGCGGCACTATCTTCAAATTATACAACCATTCAACATCCAAAATTAAAATTGAAGTCAAAACAATTCACAATAATTTTGCATCACTATTATCAAATTAATACCAATACACTATCGTAAGCACCAACCTAGCTAACTCCCTTCCTCAGCACCAACATTATCGTCAAAATCAATCTCAGGTTATATAGATCAAGAAAACAAGTTGCCCAGCGGTTTTGCATACAGCGCCTCATCTGTTAATGTCGTGGGATCATTGAACACCTGCAATAAGTAAATAACTTAATTCATTCAGCCACTTATAATACACATGGTATTTTGTAAAAAAATTTTTTTGCAAAAGGCCTCAAATCATAACAACTGCACAATTAATGGATAATTAACTTAATTCAGCCACTTATCAACATTTAGAACGGTACCGAATTGTTATTAACCGATAATTAATACAAATAATTTGAGAGCTAGACTCTCCCAACGCCAAAAAGGCCTCAAATCTGCACAATTGCACAAATAATAAGTTCATCATTCTCTAATTTCAACTCAATTTATATTTAACATGCCTTATGTTCTTTTTTTTTTGTATATTTAGCATGCCTTATGTTTTTTTTTTTTTTTGAAGAGGCAAATTTTATTAAGCAACTCAATAACAAGGAGTACGAGAGAAGCACTACAAAAAAAGAAAACAGCAGACAAGGAACACCTAAGGCTCCTGCCAAAACAGAAAACATTACAAGCCAGCAAACTATAAAACGGCATGTGATAAAAGAAAACACACAGACCAGCCGGAAAAAAACAAACACCAAAACATAAGGCAGCCGAAAACCAACACAGCAAACACGACATCAAAAAAACTCCACCCTAGACAGCAGCCAGCCTAACTTATATTAACTCTTACTATTAGGCTGTGAACGTATCAGACATGTACGTACCAATACTTACAAGAAAACATTGTCTTCCAGAAACTTAAAAGAATTAAAAAGTACTGAGAAACTTTTTATTATTTTCCTCAATGGCACTACCATCTTTCTAAACAAATATATATATATATATATATATATATATATATATATATATATATATATATATATATATATATATATATATATATATATATTCAAGAACACACAGATTGTGGGATTTAATTATCAAAATATATATATTCAACAAATTAATGGATACTTAGATGGTTGATTGCAAATCAAGAATTTTTTTAGTGGTAATCAACTCTGACCAAGACAAAAGTATGTAAAATTTTATCATACATATAATGTCAATAAAGAAAAATATAATACCTTTATCCAACACTTTGTAATACTAGTAGAGACAATTTCAATCATATTCTTCATTGCTTAATATCCACAGTCATTGCCGTTAGGTTGTACCCTTGTCTACATATGAATGGCATTTATATAGTTAATATATACATATTAAAAATAAAACCAATCATGTATATGAACGTAAATTCACATAGGCGTTTTTCTATTACCACAAGCTAATTGATGAACCGTGAAAGCACTAGATAAATAAAAATATAAAAACCAACAAAATTTTAATATGCAGTAAGTGGATGATCAGTTAATAGATAAAATAAAAACTTATTAATGACTAAAGGCAAACAAAATAAAATAAAAACTTAATTTGTAACAATTAATATTCTTCATTGTTCCATTAATCTTTGTGTAATGAACAAAGGCAAACCATAATATTGTCCTTAGGACACATAATTATTAAAAACGACTTCACAAACTCAAGGATGTGATTGGAAAGAAATAAAAAACTTACAATGAGTTTGTTCGGCTAGAATTGCGGGATCTTCACGCCGAAGTCACGCTTTGGTGCAAACATAGTAAGCATTGCAGATCAACAATTGCAGAAGTTGAAAGCCCTTTACTCATGACATTATATAGTATTAAGATACAACCTCCACAAAACCTATTACTTGTCATATTCCAAAAAATTCAATTATATACACTATAAGTTTAAGAGGTTTTCAAAAGAAAAGTTACCACTTGCAGAGGCTTTAAATTGATCTCCGATTTGAACAGTCCCAGCCTCTCTCTCTCTCTCTGACAAACACACCCAGCCACACACACACAGACACACAATTTATAAAAAGGAAAAGAAAAAAGCTGATTACTTGTCTTTAATTTCTAAGCTTGAAAGTGATCCCCGCTTCACTCATATCAAAATCTGGCCATCCATATAAGTGCTCATAAATTCCATAAGAGTAAAAGTCTGATGAACCACGGAGCAGAATGAATCTGAAATGGACCATTCACAAATATTAATCCAATAATTATCATTTCAAAAAGCATTACATGCAGAGGTTATGGCCATAGTCTTGGCCATAGAGCTAATACATAACAAAGGTTGGCATAACGTTTGGATAGAGAGTGATTCACAGGCAGCACTCTACGGTTTTGTTAATCATGAAGTCGTGCATTGGCGTTTACGGAATAGGTGGAAGAATTGTCTGTCATTGGGACTTAATTTGGCAACTTCACATATTTTTCGGGAAGGAAACACATGTGCGGACCGAATTGCTAATCATGGCCACTCCATTTTAGATTTTACATGGTGGAACACATTGCCACAATTTCTCAGGGGAGATTTCATTAATGATAAATTAGGACTCCTTATTATCGTTTTGCTTAGACTCGGTTATATCCTTATGGGGTCAGGCCTAGCCCCCCGCCACCCCTCTTTTGTAAATAGTTTTTTCTATTTTATATATATTATTATAAGATATAGGTTCGGGATAGAATTGTTTAGGGGTGCCAACATAGTTGGGATGTCTACTCATTTCTTGAAGCCTAGAGGCTCTTAACTTATAAAAATAAATAAAAATAAAGCATCATACACAAAAATTTACCAATTACCTTTTGTCAATGTTTAAGGGGACAAACTTTCGCTCAAGAGAATGATCCCACATTCTCTTGAATGAAATATCCACCTGATCCTCATTTCGAACTATAACTTCAAAACATGTTCCAATATTAATTCTTTCCTCCAATTTAAATTAAAAGCCAGAATCCACATTGAGTACTTAACATAGATATCAAAATCTCACAACTCCAAGTAACTATAAATTGTTTATACCCTCATTATAAGGACGTAAACATTTATGTGAATAAACAACACTTATATTAACTTTCAATTTCACAAAACTTATTCTAAATCAACCTCCCTTTTCACCGGTTCCCTTTTGAAACTAAAATTTAATATTAAATCAAAAAAAAAAAAAAACTAGTAATAAAAGTTGAAGAGCTAAGATCTCAATTTACTTTCACATCCAACTAACCTTACCAATATCAAATAACTCTAAATAGAATTCTAAAATTTCCAATCTTATGCCACTGTGAATCTAATAACCAGCAAAACAAAATAGAATCATAGGCCAATATTCAAGGACAACACATAAAATTAATCTACCTCAAAACCAAGTCATTTTTTGTTAATTTAAAAGTACTCTCCACTGATGTAAAGAATATTTAAGAATGAAAAGCTGAAGGCTGAAGGCTGATTGGAGAAAATGTTATTTAAGAAGAAAATCTCTCCAAATCTCCAAATCAAATGTGATGATCTCTGCAAATGTTATTTAAGAAGAAAATCTGTCATAAAAAACAACTGAATATGAGGCAAAATGTCATTCTATCATCCATTTATCTTTATAATCCATCTATCTTTATACTACTAATATTCCTCAACAAGGAAATTAGGCATTCTATAAATACATAACATTATAAGCTAGCTAGTAGATACTAATATCATCTTATATAATTTAGACAGTGAATAAGATACTACAACATGCCACAAGCAAATCACATACATAGTTATAATTAGAAACATGAACAATAAAACATTCAACAACCTATATAAACACATCTTAATATAGACATTTTAATACCCAAAATTCAGCAATAAGCAGAGATGCCACTTATATAGTACACTCTTCCTATAACAGAAAGGGGTCATAGTGTAGGAATTTAAAGCTCTGTTCATTTAAGTTATAAGGTCACACTCTTATCGGTGAAATGACACTTATAAGATAAATTCTGTTTTCAAGCTCCAAGAATAGTTAGCAAATATCCTTTCAACATATTCCCATCTCTCCCCAAACTGATAAAATATATGTTTCTGAAGTTCAAATGATAGAATATACGTTTGCTATAGGCTAAATAGAACTCTGAAGCTAAGCTACTGCCTACTTTGGAACATTGTGAGTGAGATAAGGTTGGACTTATACTAGTTGAACATGTATTTGGCCAAGATTATTACTAGATATGGGAGGAAAAGGTATGTTCAATACAGCAAACTCTCTTTTACAAATACAGATCAGTAATTAAGTATAAGTATAACACATTTGATTCACAACAAATATTTTTTTTTTTCGAATAAATGATAAGAGAGGGTATTTTTTATCAAACCTTGAACGAACATTGTCGTATAATCACTTCCCCTCCACAAAGGAATGACAAAATATCGGCTGCCATGTGATAAAGTATATATGTTGATCAAATTGATTTCCATTCCTTAGCTCTATGCTCTAGCAAGTGATAAAGTTTTGCTTTCAAAGTCGCTCCAATATGACCTCTACGTATGTGATACTGAAACAAAACCAGTCAAATCATATAATTAAAAATTAAAGAAACATAGAAACTGATATAAACCCACATCACACAAACATTAAATGTAAGAAAACAGAGCAATTACGGAAAATAGAGTGTATTAATTGCAAATCAAAGAAACTACAATAGAATGAAGATCCTATTGTCCATAGAGCTATGCTCCTTTAGAGAACCAATGCCCTCTGCCCCTGACAAACTGTATGATTCTTCTTGATACCTTTCTCTCTCTACTCAACCTCCTTATAACAAAATTTCCCTTACAAAATTCATTTCCCACTTCTCTCCTCTCACTCTCAGTCATGTTGATCTTCACATTTTGTCCTTCTCTATTTCTCTTAACATAAACCCTCCAAATCATTATACTATATTAATTATAACTATAATTTCTGCATGAATTTAAGAGTACACATGCTTCGGAGAACACCACACACCAGTAAAAATAATTTCAGGACCAATTTCCATCACAAAAAATTACATTCTAATCACATGCCTACACAAGAGCTATTAAATATAGAACACATGAAAACTAGCATGTAACATTGATAGAATATTACCTCAAAAAAATAACATTGATAGAATATATAAAGTAGAAGATGCATTAAAAAATAGTAACCACTTACTAATCACAATGAGAATAGAATACTCTTCCCAGCACCTTAATCACCGCCAATCAAAGTCAATAAGTCTTGAAAACACAATATCTACATAAACAAAGTTAACCTTCAAATCATGTTCTAAATCATATACCAAAGGATAAACAGCTTATGCACAAAATGTATAAGACAGTTCACAAACACACATGTTGAGGGGTAAACTCAAGCATGCAGACCAACAAAACTTATTAGTTGGAAGCAAAGTAAGGTTGTTAAATATTAGCCTAATTAGGACTTAAAACTAAATGAAATTACCTTCTTGCAGCCATGACTTCAAATAGAAAAATTGCCCCTATCAAGTTATTGTCATAGTAGAGTATTTACAATGAAAAACGAAACAACATTAATAACAATAAATAAATTTGATTGAACTATTTCAACAAACCAATTTTCGATGAATAATAAAAACATAAACAATCATAACTCCCAGCTACCTACGGGTACACATTGAACCTCAAGTTTTCACTTTGTCGGCCAAAGAAAAACCTGATAAGCTAATAGGGGAAAATTCCACACAAAAAAATTAGGGGAAAATTTCACCTCTAAGGTTTCATCACTTTAGCAGCTTGCTCAACAACTTGAACATCTGAACAAACAAATCAAATTAATGTTGTTGTTAAGCTTAAAAATAAAACAACAATTGAAGCCAAATTAAACAACAGATTTCCACTATAACAGAAAAAAATCACTAAAACTTGAATGAAATAAAAACTAAGAAAACATAAACAAATTTGAGAATAGAATCAGTACCTAAGAGAGATAGTGAGTCTAGGGTTCAATTCGTTTCACTGACTTCAATTCGGAGGGAGAGGGACGAGCTGAGAGATCTTCGATTCGTTTCACTGTGAAAGGAATTCTGCAATTAGGGATTGGTACTGAGCTGCAATTAGGGTTCGAGAGAGAACGAGTGTGTGAGAGAGAGAGTTCGAGAGGCAGTGATTCTATGAATTGAGAGATTGTCGTGAGAGAGATGGCGAGTTCGTTTCACTGTGAATGAGGAATTATGCAATTCGCGTGTGTGAAAGAGATTGTTATGTTGTTTTGCTCTTCTATCAGTTATAATTAATTTCCATTCAAACAAAAAAAAAAACAAACTGACATTGCCACCGTGTTTAATTTTGCATCTTGGAATATTAAGATCAAATGTAAAAAGTTGTGTCTATTTATTTTTTATTTCAGGGAAAATTGAAACCAGATGTAAAATATATTCCATATTCGTTTTTACATCTAGTATCTCTTCCACTGATATAAAATCTTTAGTAATAAGTCATATTTGTAGTAGTGTACCGTCCATTTTACCATGTCATTGATCCTAGGCTTTCATCCAATGGGTCTTGTAAGGAGCTGAGGCACGCAAGCAAGAGAAATGTTATTTTAACATCATTTTTGAGACACAAATTAAATATCTATAAACAATTTTGTCATTTTATATTCTTCTCTCTTTCATCCTCATTATTACTTCTTTACCTATTTCTACTTTTTTTTATTAAGGAAATGACAAAATTGTACATAAATATCTAATTTGTGTCATAAAAATGATGTCAAAATAACATTTCTCGGCAAGTAATTAAAAGGAGTGCAGCTTTGCTCCATTTCACAATGCTCCTTTTACTCCTTTTTCATTTCATGGATTAAAGACATCTAGCAGCAATACATCTTATGGCTGGAATTTAAAGGTCATAATTAAATAATTAAAAATTATAAATAGAACATAAAGAATGTTAGCGTTGTTCCACCTTTCCACCCCCACCAACCCTCCACCGCCGCCACCCCTTTCCGACCATCACAGAGCGGTGGTTTTCCTACCCTCTACAAATTCTGGGTTTAATTTGTTGAACAAACCGGAAAACATTGAACAAAAGAGTAAGAACCCATTGATTTACAACTGAACCTTCAATTTCTAAAGTTCTTGTATCTGTTCCATAGCCAACTAATTCACTACTCACCCTTTTATCAAAATCTTCATGTTCAAAGACACCATTTTAACTGTTCTTTCAAGGAAAAAACAAAACAAAAATAGGAAGAGGGGTAACCACAATTGCTAATTACAAGAGTTTGAGAGAGAACGTAAGAAAGAGAAGAAAACGACCAACAACGAATTTGAGAGAGTGGGAAAGGGGCGGCGACAGTGGCTGCGGCGGAGAGTTGGCAAGGACAATGAAGAAGATGGAAACAAGCAGTACAAAAACGCGTTTTAATTTTAATTATTTGTTTATGTTTTTATTGCTCCCACATGTCTTTAATCCATGAGATGAAAAAGAGTAAAAGGAGCCTTGTGAAATTGAGCAAAACTGCACTCAATTAAAAGTGTGAGGTTACCAACTCTAAGCATCCAATGTGGTAGAGTTTGGGATTTGCATTTAACGCATGCTAGTCGTTCGATCAATATTAAATGGTCAAGATTAAATATCCTTTTTTTTATGGGCAAGATTAAATATCATTTATTAACTGTCAAATCAATAATGAATAAATTTGAACCATTTGATCAAAAGTGAGTAGCCAAAATAAACTACTGCGTGAAACTGCATAAAAATGCTATAGCAGGCAATCCTTATCCAAACTTGGGATTTGGTGTATGCATTGACCAAGTTAGATCAAGGAGGATTCACTTTTACAACTTGGATTATGAAAATTAGGGGTTAATAGTATTTGAGTTTAAAGATTACGCACTGTTACTGTAAATTAATTTTACGGTGACAACTAATAAGAATGAAACATTTTTCTACATCATATTAAGAAAGTGGAGTTTAGTAGGGTGGTGTGGTGGAATACGCACCGTAAGTGCATATTACTTTTATTCATAGTATTTATGTAAATAAAAGTTGCTTTGAAATTTTTAGAATTAATTCATTTTCATGTTTTTTATATAAAAGCACAATCCAAAAAAGTGTTCTTTTAAAGGGAATTAGCGACTTTAGTTTTAAAGTGCGTTGAAATTCAAACCGATCTAAATAAAATCGTAACTAATAAAAAAAATAGTGTAAAACTAAATATTATTTTATGTATTTTAATCTTCTTTTGTGAAAACTTTTTTCAAAACCAAACTATATATGAAAAAATCGGATTCCTATGGTTTGTAAAATTGTTGCATTTGTTTATTTGCTATTGATAAAAAAAAAATATTACTAATAGTTAGTTGGTTTATTGATAATTGACGTTGGACTTGGTATGCAGGATCACAGTTTCATCCCCTGCAACTGGGATCAGGAGGGGCTAAAATCACTTGATGTCAGAACTAACGCTCGAACCAGATTAGGTGGTTGACGAAATGTCCTAAAAGAGATTGTTCAATTGTGAAGAATCCTAAAGATAAATTTTCCAAACGCATTATACGTTACTGGTATACTATAATTTTTTAAATAAAGGGATATGTGATAGACATTGACTTGTTTATAATTTTTTTTTTATCACAATGACAAAAATGATTATTTTTTAATGATATTAATGTTATTTAAAATTTAAATTGAAGATAATTTTTTCTGTTTTTTTTAATAGGATCCATTTTTATTTTTTTCACTTGACTTTCGAATAGTCCGAGACACCCCAAATACAATCTAGGACTTAATCTACTAAATAGAGCATTATTACCACATAACCGATTATCCCAAATGCTTAAGCTGTTATGATAGAGTCACATCAATAATTTTATATTATTTCTAATACGCCCCCTCACGTAAGAGCCCACTTGGTTTGAAGCGTGGATAATGCATAGACCCTCCTACCATATGCTTAAGTTCCGCTTTTTAATTAGAAAGTGAGAGGAGCGGGGATCAAACTCTAGACCACTTAGTCGTAGAGGCTCCGATACTATATCAAATAACCGATTATCCCAAAAACTTAAATTATTAGGATAGAGTCACATTAATGATTTTATATTATTTCTAACAACCACATCAACAAGCATCACAAAGTAAAGTATTATCACATCACTAAGTAATAGTACCCTGAATATATATTATCACTTCATCTTCAGGCATCTGGTGAATTATCACCTCCTCAATAGACACTAGATGCTTCTTATATTATATTGAGTCATATTATTTCTAGAATGTTCTAGGTAAGTCTCTTTAGAATGCCTGTTTCTTGTTTTATGCTTTTTGATTAAGCTTGATTGTGCCTATGATTTTATATGTTCTTGGGATGGCAATATATCTCCTTCAAACAAATTAAAAGATAATGTATATGTACCTAACAGAAACTGGGTGTTCTGTACTTATGATTGAAATTGTGTTTAAGAAAAAACCAAGGTCGTGGATTTGATCTCTGATTTGGGCATACAACAGTGTTAAAGTTTGCAGCTTATTTGAGTCTCAGAAAGCTCAAGGGATGATTAGTCTCTGCAGTTGCGCGCAGAGGATATTGGTTTACACAAAAAAAAAAATTTAAATGCACGAGAGTTATCATAAGATCAATTTAGTTTAGTCATTGTTGTTGAACTTGAAAGTTAACCTTGATATATATACAATATACTTTGAGTGATACTGTCATTGTTACTTTGTGAATATTATTACACAAGCAACTTCTTTCTGAACATAATTTTAATAGGTCACTGCACTATCAAATCGAGTAGAGTATCGTTTCTTGCTTTGAAATAATGATACCATACCACAAAGATCGATCAAGTTCGCGACATCAATGACCCCATGATCCCAGCAATAAGAACTGTTGGATCTCCTAAAACAGCAGACACAACAATCTGTACAGCCATTCCAGCCATCTCAGCATACTTCCTCACCTTCCCTTTGCTTTTTCCTCCGCCATTCTGTGCAGTGTGCAGACTACTCTTCAAACTCAGAGGAACCCCTGTCTCAACCATTGTTGCCATTGTTGTTGTTCTTCCGTTGCTTCGCCCAACATAAATCTGATGCCAACTCTCCACAATCATCTCCCTTACACATGCTACATGTAGGTTATACTTCTTACATGACGACCTGTAATCAGGGACGGACCCAAAAATTATGTTACAGAGACAACGAAAAATAAACTCCCATATAAATTCGTAGTACTAAAAATATAACATCATTTTTTAAATATACATTGCAATATTTCTATGCCACTTTAAATATTATGATTTTATGATTTTTAACTTTTCCCTTTATTTTTGACACCTGGTGTCAATAAATCCTGACTCTATATGTTTACATTATTACGTTAAGCACAAAATTGGTGCGGCCGAATGCTATCACAAGTCTGTTATCAGATTCATCCTTACCTGTAACTCCAACTTCGTCCTTTTTGTCCACAACGCTGGCACGGAGAACTCACTTTCCGATATAGATACAGCTTCACTTCACCGTGATCATCGAGTATCATTGGAAGTTTTGCGCAACAAGGGTGAAGATCAAAACCACACGAAAAGCAGTGGTAGACGAAACCGGTTACACTCTTTTCACAGGCGTTGCAATAACGAGGTATGTCACCCGGCGGCTTTGACATAAATTGGAAGCAACATTTTGGGTAGAAAGGGTGAAAAAGAGAAGGAGATGGAATGGAACAATGCATGTGAAGGTCATAGTCACAAATGTTGCAGTTGTAACGTGAGCCTATGCCAATTTCTTTGCAACCATCACATTTGAATGGAAATTCTGAGTATTGGAATGTTAGTTTGTGTTTTGGATGGCTAAAATGAGATATTTCAGTGTATCTTTTTGTTGTGTTCATCATGGTTGTATCTTTTGTAAGAGAAAATTTGGCAATGGAATTGTCTTTTGTATGAGAAAATTTAGCAATGGAATACATGATTTTTGATGATATGAAAGGGGAAGAGTTGTGTGAGGATATACAATTTGTTATATGAATTATATATGATGGGGTGAATCAAATTTAGCTTATGGTTCAAGCAATTGGAAAGGAAAATAGAGTTCATGGGAATCTCCACATATAACAGAAAAGTCGCAAGACATACAATTCTAATTTTCTCATACTCCTTGAAAATGTAGAGATTTAGATTCTTTACCATAGTAATAAAGTTTGAATTTCTTATGGTCAGATGAAAATTAAATTAGACAATTCATATTTAAGATCTTCATCGAGTAGTCTCGTAAGTACAATTCAGAAGTAGTTGCAGGAATGCTGATTTGCATGAGTCAGAGTTTAAATTCAAGATTTTTCACACATTTAAGCGTGTGAATCTAACAACTATATTTGACAAAAAAGAAGTAAACTTCATTAAACGGTGATATTTAAATTTTAAACACATAATTTTGACACCTTATAGCCAACATAGTATAAAATACATGTCTATCTTGATATTTTCTGAATTCCAATATAAGAAAAAAAAATGATTAAAAGATCAAAACCGTCTTGAATATAATAAGGGTCTGTTTGATATGCAGAATATGATAGTGATATGATATAATATAAAACATGATAAAAATATGATAAGATATAAACAAACATTACATTGAAATAAAATATGATATAACTAAAAATATGATATAACTGCTTATTCTTCACACCAAATATGACCTAATTGTATTTTAAAAACATTTCCCACAAAGAAATTGAACTTAAAGTATTCTGTGAAACTTATTGAAAAATATACTACTACTACTTTAAGTGGAATTGCCCTATCTTGACACTCTTTTGCTTTTCTATTTTTCTTTCTTTTGTAGCAAGTCCCACCATACATTTCTCACAATTTTTTTTCTTCTTTCTTTTTATCTCTCTTCTCTAATGGTATATTATATGATAGAATATTTGTTCTAAAGTATATCGATATGTGGCCCATAAGAATATATGCTAAAATTCTTTAACTTGGATAATACCTTATTCTTAACCTGAACAAGTTTCGATTAATTTGTATATGCAATTAAGAATGAGTTGCTAATATTATAGGTTATGTAAATTTGAAATTATAGGGGAAGGTTATGCATATATAATTAGAATTAACTAATGTTTTATTTTTCGTATAGAAAGGTTTAGCGGCGCAGCTTGTTGTCCGTTTATCTTTTGGTGATGTGTAATTATTTCTCTCTCTATATATATTAATGTGTGAAAAAAATAAAATTGTATTTCATTAAAGAAGTTTGACAACAAATTAAAAGGCACTGCAAAAATATAAGATGGTGGGCAATTTGGTTGGTCTAACGCCTAACATGAACACAATTTAAGCTAGGGTAGATGAGTTTTTATCCCATGCAAAATGGATTTGGATCCTCTTCAATTTTTTCTCTTCAATTATTTTTATGTGTCTTTCTCTCTCATCATTTCTTCTCTCTCATCATCACTTGTTTATTTTTTATTATTAATTTCTCTCTCTTCACACTCACAAAAAGGAAAATTGGAGTGGGAATTGGAGAGAAAAAATTGGAGAGGATCCAAATCCCTGCAAAATAAGTGATTTTTGGTTTACCCCGCAAATAATTTTTTATGGATTACCCCTGCAATGTGAAGATTATCTAGTTTAACCCCCTTATGGAAAATGTTGACTTAAGATTTCGTCCTTTTGCACTCTGTAATGTTAGTTTACCCCCCGACTGACTATGCCATGTCATCATTTTTGTAAAATCTTAGGTCAACAATTTCCATGAGGGGGTAAATCAGAGAATCTTCACATTACAGGGGTATTAAAAAAAATTGTAGGGGGTAAGTCAAAACTCGCCTACTTTGTAGGTGAGTAAAAAACTATTTATCCTTTAAGTTTATACTATAAAAGCAAATATTAAAATTAATACAATCTTCAATAATTTGACCAACATAATAGGAATATTATTGATGATTGTTCAGACCCAAAAGTCACATTTTTCGCACTTAGGCACACAGCATGCCATTGGTAATGATTCTACTACGGTGCCACAAATTCGTTGAAGCATTTGATTCAACTATAAGATCCTGAAAACACATATCTTTTGCAAATTCCAAACCCTTCCATACAACTAAAGTTTGTTCCACCCTTGAGTCTAGTAAAGAAAGAACTTGTCAACAACCAGAACACCATCAATACCTCTCAATACAATACAAATACCTACATCATCTACCTCCTAAAATTGATCAAATTTACAATTTACTTCCTATACAGAGAATGAAATTTTTGCTATAAAAAAAAAATAAAAATTTGAAAGCTAAGGATATGTATGTAGCATGAAAAGCACGGCACCACAAAAATGTTAAAGAAAGAATTGTACGAATAAATTCCTTGCCTTAATTTATAGTTTTCTACTTCTAGCCTTTTAGGTGCATATCTTCAACTTCATCAAGAAATCTTAACATGATCTTATCCACTTGCATCTTCATCATCTAGAATGTCAATAAATCCATTATGACAATGTAGTGAGGTTCTCGCACCGAGTATTAGGTTCTTGCGATCTTACGAGCTCGTGAAGGCCAAACGAGCTTAGAACCCATGCAGGTTCCTTTTTTGACCTGTCGGTAGTCAAGTTCTCGCACCGGGAGGTTCTTACGATCCTAGAGAGTTTTTTACCTGAGCTCTAGACGGCACCGTCGCCGTCGTGAACCTCGTCAGCGGTTAGTGTATGTTTGTTCTCCCTCCTTTCTCACTTTCGTTTACTCCTCTCTCACTTTCAACCATCTCTTTCACTCAAACCTCTGTCCTCACGGAAACCTTCTGAACTCGTTTCTTTCACTCTCAAGTTTCAACCCTCAGTTTTCATTTTGATGTTTTTTTAACCCTACCGTTGCTTCTTCTAACCCTCTGTTATGAATTTATGAACATTTGGAATGATGTCTATAATATTAATTAATTAAGTTTATTTTGTTGATGTATTATATTTTTCTGTGTTTATGTGTATATGTATATATGTGAAGTTACAATTTTACCCTTGAGTAAGATCTTACGAATCGAGCTACGATCCCGATCTTACGATTCTCAACCAGCCTACCGTCGCGAACGTGACTACATTTATTATGAGTAAATAAATCTAAGGACTGAAGTGATTTGGCTGTCAATAAATTCATTATATGCAAATAAATCTAAGAAAACAACCGATTGAAGTTAAGTGTTTAATAAGTTTCAACAAGACTCCTTTGTGAAAAGTGGAGTTACGATATGAAATTTGAGGAAAGGAATTCTTTTCAAATAGTATGTTTGTAATATAGTAATGTATGTAAAAAGAAGAAGAAACTTCTTAAAAATTTATGAAAATATAACTTATGAGGTTTAGGGATTTTGTGGGCATAAATAGCTTTTGTACCACCATAAAAATCTGAGCAAACAACTATTTTGATTATTAAATGTGTGAGTCGTTATTGTTATTATTATGGGTGCATCTGTTTAGAAAAACATTTTTAACTTTAAAATAAAATTCTTCTAATAGTTTTTCTAAAATCTATTTTTCTTAAAAACCAAGAAATTTAAGTGTAGGAGCTTCAATCTTTTTTTAAAAAAATTATGATAATAAACAAATGGAAAGTAGCTTTAGAATCACTAAAAATAAAACAAAATCATTTTTTTAAAGTTTAAACACATGCGAGCGCTCTATAGTTTTTGCATGTATCAAAATTATAAATACAACCTTATATTTTTTTATTAATCATTTTGATAATCGAATAATGTGTCTTTTAGTAAGTTTTGACCATAAAATTATTATTACTAATAAAAAGACACTTGTTGTAATTTGTAGCCCTTTATTTAAAAATTACAGTGACAATGTCTCACTTATTCAATACCAAAATAAACTGTTACTCTAAAAAATACACTTGTGCAACGTGTGTCATGGAGAGAGGTGTGTTTCATAGTGCGAGAGATGAATAATTGGTTAGAATATTTTTATTTTTATTTTTTGAACTGCTATAATTGGTTAGAATAGAACCTATATATGCTATATTCTGCTTCTTTATGAAATAATTGAAGAGAGCCAATCAAACAATGCTATACTGAACACGAATAATTAAAAGTGCTATTTTTCTTTTTTACCTGTTTTCATATTTTGACTATTATTTCTTCTTCTCTTACCAAAGAATCAAACATAATAATCTTTTCCATAAAGTTAGTGTCATTTGCTCTGATACTTACTTGATCCAGTGCCTTTTGCTATAGTTATTGTTTTTACTTGCAGGAGATTACAGTATAAGTTGAATATTATTCTCTTTTTTTATTTTCTTTTCTAAAGAATATTATTCTCTTTTATCTTTGTTTATGATGAAATTATTCCCTCCAAACTTCCTTTAATTAGCCTTGCAAATTAAGTAACTAAGGGCATGCACATCGCCTGACATGTAACGTTCCTTCACTGTTTCGAAAGTTTTTTTGTCAGAGTCATGTGGATATTTCACACATAATTTCCGTGTGTTATATATCAACGTCCTTCTGCATATGGCCGCTCCTTAGATGAATGGCTGATACTTAAATTAATTTTTTATTTGCAACGGATATATTTAAGTGGCTGACACTTTATTATAAAAATCATAAATTATAATTATAAGGGGTGTAATCAACGTTTTTGGGATATGGAACATATGTTGTTATTCGTATGTTGGCATATGGAACATTTGCTGATAGTGTGGATGACTATTGAAGAATTGGTGAAACCACGACACTAAAATGTGTTGATAAGTTTACAAGGGACAATCAACATTTTTGGGGCACAATATCTGCGAAGGCCAACCAATGAAGACGTTGAGCGCCTACTGCGGATGGGGGAGGCACGTGGCTTTCCTGGTATGTTACGGAGCATTGATTGTATGCATTGGGAATGGAAAAATTGTCCGGTTGCATTAATTCAAAGGGTAATATGTTCGAGGTGATCACGATAAACCCACAGTTATGCTTTAAGCAGTGGCTTCACAAGACTTGTGGATTTGACATGCATTCTTTGGTGTAGCGAGTTCGAACAACGATATCAATGTGCTAAATCAATATAATGTCTTCAACGATGTTCTACATGGGCGAGCTCCTGCAGTCCATTATAAGGTCAATCGTACTGGGTACAACATGAGCTTTATCAGATGACATTTATCTTGAATGAGCCACATTTGTGAAAAGTATCTCAATGCCACAAGTTGATAAGAGATAATTGTAAAATATAAATGTGTAAAAATGTGTGGGACCCATTGGGACCCATTTAAGAGTTTTTGGTAAGTTGTATAGGTATTTGAAAAATGTGGTTGAGTTGTTTAAATAATTGAGAAATGTAAAATAATATAAAGAATAAAGCGGGATTCATTTAATGCACTCATATGGGTTCATGGGATAATGATGCTGTTAGATTTACTTTTAAGTTTGTGCATATTATAAGACCATTTACAATGGTTAAGAATTTGGGTGTTGAATGAGTTTAAATAGGTGTTGAACCATTGTATGAGAGTGTTGAAAGATGAGTTGGAAGAGAGAGATGATGAACAATTTCAACTAGTTGAATTCTGACGCAGGGGGCCACGCGGCGCGTTTTGTTTGGCTGTAGTAGGCGTGTGCATCCCACGCGCTTCTAGAGAGAGTGAAGGCAAAAAGGACGCATAGAGAGAAGATGTTGCAGGACAAGTGGCGTGTTTTTATTGGTTCGTTGGATTTTTATCACATTAATACTTTGAACTCAATTATTTCATTGCAAATTATTTTTTTACCAAAGTTCATAAAAAAAATTTGTCTATAAATAGAGACTTGGTTCATTTGATTTGAACACAGAAAAAAAAATGAAGTTTTTCGCTACCTTAATCTTATTATTATCTTTCTATTAGTTTTTATTTTGAAGTTTTAATTTTTTTTTTAGTGAAATGGATCCCAATAATCATTTCAGCACCCAAAATTCTTCTAATTACGTTTCTTGTGTGTTGTATTGTATTTCTAATTATTTGTATCGTATTAATTACGTTACTTGTGTGTTGTATTTTAAATTAAATTAAGATGATTTGTATCATATAAATTATTTAAATAAATTTTATTTTTATTTTAATTACGTTACCAAAAACTAAATTGTTAAGTGTTTACTATTTTAATTTTAATTTAATTTTAAACGATAATTATAATTTTATGTAAATAATAAAAACAAAAATATAAATTTAAATAAGAATATGAAATAAAAAGTGGTGGGGTAGAGTGTTGAATGAAAAATCATTAGAGAGAGTAAAAATTGAATGAGTGGAAGACAGAGAAAATGATGTGGAGTGTTGGAAGTTAAAAAAATGGATATTGAAACTTTTTATTGTACATGTTTATACCGTTGGATAAATCCATTATACACATAGAAAGAATGATTTTTTTATGTTAAAATTATCATTTCTCTTACAACAACAAGAAAGAATGAATTTCAAAAACAAAAAAACAAAGTTACGCTATTTATTGCCAATGACACTATCACGAATATTTCCATCATGAACTCATGACCACCATTAGATGTTCCTTTGGTGGAATACAGAGTAGATAGATGTTGGTCCAATTGGCAAGCAATACAAATTCAAACAAACACTTTAGGTCTCAAATTTTTTAGGTAAAAAATCCCTAAATATTGTGGTAAATGTGAGTGAGATCAGTTAAGTTCTACATTGTTTGAGGTTGAACACTTTATAAGTGGAAGAACTCATAAACCTAACGTCTTAATATTTTTGGTTAAAATGTGGTGTCAAACTCACTTGTATAGTTGTTCTTGAGCCTAATCTGGATGATCCTCTAACTGCTCCATCGTGACCCAGCAAAAAATTCAATTTAGTGTTAAGTGTGACAAGTGTGAGGGTTAAATATATGAAGTTCCTGTTGGGTCACGAGAGAGCAGCCGGAGGATCATCCACATTTAATTCAAGAACAATTTTACAAGTGAATTGAACATCACACTTAAACCCAAAACCTTAAGGTATTAAGTTTATGGGTCTTCTCACTTATAAATTGTTTAAACTCCACTTTTCTAAACAATATGAGACTTAACCCTCACACTTGCCACAACAATCACCCCCTCAAGTGTGAGTCCATCCACTCTAGGATATGCTCCCCCTCAAGTGGAAGCTTCTTCAGCTACACTACACTTGTACCGTCGTTGTCGTTGCACTCAATGGAACACGCCGCATGACCACCTAACCACATTTTTCAGGAAAACTTTCCATACAAGGAGCCGGTTGAACTCTTCATCGAACAATCGACTCTGATACCATTGTTGGGTCACGAGGAACAGCTAGAGAATCGTCCACATTAGACTCAAAAACAACTCTACAAGTGAGTTGTACACCATACTTTAACCCAAAATATTAAGAATTCAAAACATTTATAATCCATATTTTAGTCATCAATCAACTACAATAATAGATAATTTAGTATTGGAATTAAGGTGTTAATCAATAAACTATTACATCGAGCCAGAGTTATTTTTGAGCGTTTATTACAACGAGTTACCAGTGGTCCATTCGAACTAGTCTTTCTTTAGGCCTCCCACATTTCTCTCGGCCCCCAAAATGCCATTTTCCCTTCAAATTCAAATTCAGTTCGGAATTTAGATTCTGAAATTAGTGTCGGTTTAAAACCTATTTTCCGAACCAACTCTGCATTTACAAATTTCCGATTTTAAATTCTGAAACCCATTCCATTGAGAGAAATCAGAAATCAGAATTCAAATCTTATGCACGAAGAATTTTTGAAATCACCATTGCTGTTGTTCTTCCCAATTTCCACATCCTTACATGTATATGATTTCAATTAGGGATAGAAAAATAAAATCATCATTCATGGCATTGGCAGCAGACAAAATTAACAACACAAACCAAATTACTGAAACCAACCATCAACATCAGCGCCAAATCACTGAAAGCAATCATCTTTTTGGTTTCTTCTATACCTGTTGCTGTTACTTGTTGTTTTTTAGTTGGATTTTTTGTAGCTTTTTGTTGTGGCTATTTGTGTAGGTGATGTTCAGTGTGGTGTCTTTCTTTCGGAATACAAAATCCTAATTTTTCTAAAGCAAAATTGGTTTGGAATCTCCACTCTAAACCAAAATTAAGTTCAAAACATATATTAAAAATGGGATTTTGAGGGGTTGTGAGCAACTTGGGCCTAAAGAGTAATTTTCTTAAACATGATTTTTCGGGCCGAGCTAAAAAGTCCTAAAAAAATTGGGCTAAAGTTTGAAGGTCCAAATGCTACAGTTATTCGAATTTAGCGGATTAACTCATACGGACTAGTCCATTTTGACAGCTCTGAATCCAACGGACTAGTCCATTTTGACAGCTCTGAGACACCATTTACCCTAAAATCTCTCATTTATAAACCGTTTGTTTCTCACTCTCTATTGTTGACTGACAATTGAATCTAAGCTAAGCTAAGCTGCTGGAGAACTACTCTATCAATGGCTGCTCCAACAGCAAATGAGAAGAAGAGGAAGAAGGTCAGTAGTAATAGTAGTAGCTATATACCTGATGACATTTCCTTCATGATTCTCTCTAAACTACCTGTTAAATCTCTTAAGCGTTTTTCTTGCGTTCGCAAATCATGGTCTCTATTATTTGAAAACCATGATTTCTTCAAAATGTTCCGCAACAATCTCATATCCAAATCTCATGCAATCTATGATGATGCCTGTCAAATTCTAACCCAATTTGACAAACCGTCTTGGAATGTTTATTTGCTTTCTGGCGACAATTTTGAGAATAAAGTGAAATTGGATTTTCCACCTTCTTCATTTCGCATTTCAAAGTTTAGACCTTTTAGTGTTGTTGGTTCTGCTATTAATGGGATTCTTTGTATATCCCATAAGCATAATGAAGCTGCATTATGGAACCCTGCCACCGAGGAAATTAAGATCATTCCTCCTGGTTTTGCTGAGTTTAATAGTGACCTTACCACTTTTATTACTCGTCATGGATTTGGATATGATCCTATTACACATGACTATAAAGTCATTCAACATGTGGATTATTATCATAGTGGAATTGACAAATATCCTATGGTGAACCCCTTCTGGGAGATATATAGTCTACAGAGTAATTCGTGGAGAAAAATTAATTTTGATATCCCAAGTAGTGTCTGGTTAAGTAACAAGTGTGTGTACATTAATGGGGTGTGTCATTGGTGGGGGCTAAGCAATAAGTTGGTGTCATTTAACTTGTGCAATGAGATGTGTTTTATTACACCTTCATTCTTAGAAGATTCACCTGATGATTTTGATGTTGTTAATCTCAATGTGTTAAATGGGTGTGTTGCTATTATAACGAGTCGTAGAGATTCTACATCTTATCAAATATCAATTTTGGGTGAACTTGGTTTCAAGGAATCATGGATTAAACTCTTCGATGTTGAACGATTGTCTTGCAATATATATCCTATCGGAATAGGGAAGAAGGGCAATGTATTCTTCCAAACCAAAGATAATGAAATAACTTGTTTAGAGTTAACCACTGGGTTGGTGGAGGAGCTTGATCTTAAAGGAGACAGGTTTAACTGTCAGGTGGTTGTTTACAACAGAAATCTTCATCCGATTAGAGAAATAAGAGACTGATTTCTATTGCAGCCTATGCATGAATTTTTCACACTCGAGGTTTGTATCTAGTCTCAGTATATAATATTTTGTTGCCAAATTGAACTCTATCAAATTATTTTATGCAAATTGGCTTGTCAATTTAATTGGCCGTATTATATGTAATATCAAGAGTTAGAAGCATTTAGTCTTGCTCGACCAGTTTTGTTTCATTGGTTTACTCTCTTTCTGATACCGGGATGTTCAGATTGGATTTGAACATTTTAGTATTTTCTATTGTTATCATGGAACACAAGTGGTGTAAGATTAAATGAATCTAATCACTTAAAGCAATAAATTATTATGATGTTTTTAATATAATGTTGAGTACATATATTTCTGTTCATTAAATACTTTTTACGTACTGTGGTTTCTTAATTAAACAGTATCATTTGCCGCATTGACTTGACTTATTGAAACTCTATTTTTACACTCAGAATGAATAAATAGTATAGTTGATTGATCATGGTAGAAATTTTGTTGCCGCCTGTTTCAATCCTTTAGTTGTATCCTTTTTAATTTATTTATGCATCTCTTAGATTTTAATCATGAACTTGTGATTTGATGAAAAAGGTGTGTGAGTAGAGGAGTACTATTCTTTGATGTTAGTTATTTGACTTATAGGATCAATTGCTCTCAACCTCTATAATCCTTGTCTTCCTTCTTCTCTTTTTCTGCTTACCCTTGCTGCTTTCAAATTTTGCTGCAATCAGTCATCAAAACTGGTTCATTTTCATTAAAATGATGTTATTCTTCAACTCCGTTATTCTTCACCCATCTTCCCGAGCAAGTTCTTTCTAATATGACACATATATTCTGCATAGATTGTTTAATAGTAGTCCGTGTTAATGATGTATCGATTGAGGTAATGTTGTCGAGAGTTGTTTGAAATGTGGTTCAGTCCTTTTTGAGCTATTTATTCCGTGTGCTGTAGTAAGTTGATGGAATATTATAATTCTTACTTTTAATTTATGTGTATCTTTACTGTATTCACATTTTATTGTAATTATTCCATTTTGCTAGATTTTCTTCCGAAAGTGAAAATTGTGTTGAATATTGTGTTTTCTATCTGATGTTCTCATTCATCCTTGGTGTAGAAAAAGTGAAATTGATGAAATATAACGACCTTATGTTAGGTCTAGGCTGAATTACTTTCTACCTTATGAAAGCTTCTCAAATGACATAATTATTTGTTTTTTTTTTATATCTGAGAAAAAGCCTTTATATGTTTATAAGTGCTTATAAACAAAGTTAGATAGGTTAATTTCAACTTGTGTGAAAAATAGTTAATTAAAAGACTTTGTCATTGCCAGATCATTTCAATTTTTCCAATTTGAATCTAGACTGAGATTATCAAACTGTTCCTAGATAGGTACTATATGTGAATCTAAAGTTTAAGATCTTATACGATTAAATTGATTCTTTATTAGATTCTTCTTCTTTTTTTTTCCTGTTGTCATCAATGCAAATAGATAGATAGCCAGTACTCTAGTACTAGTTTCTACGTGTGAATCTACGGTATAAGATCTTATACAATTAAATTGATTCTTTTTTTCCATTGTCATCAATGCAAATGATGAACTTAATGAATGAAAGATTTTGTTTATTGTACTGATTCCTCCACCCAATTACTTCAATTATAGCTGCTTTAGCAGGATTAAAACATTTTTCTAACAAAGTTTTGACATGTATTCATTACTAATACCGTATGTTTATGATTCTAGTTTGAGCGCGGAACTATTTTTGTGCACGTATCTGCTGTGTATGTGTTGCTTGTGAGTGATTTCTAATTGTCTTGTTAGACCATTTGGAGAGGAAATGGATTTTGATCCTTTTTCCTCGTGTTCTTAATTTTGATCCTTAGTAAAATTGCATTATGAAATAAATTGTGATGGAGATCCTGAAGGTTCCTAAACTGTTTAATTTATTTCAGGATTATCTTGAAGCTGCAAGGTGAAGAGGTACCAAGTTCTTCTATTCAAAGGCCAAAATGGAAAAGGGGTGAAAATGATAACAGGTGTTGATTCTCAATTGGTTCTCGATTGTGTGAACAATTAGACCATATACTTGAAAGTTTAAACAATGAAATACTGTTAATGTGACTGTTAATGTGACCATTGTCACCATGGTTTGTTTGTTCCATGCAAATTTTATGCTTAAAACATTTTGTAAAAACTTCAAAGTTAGACATACAGCGGAAAGTTGCACATGACTAGAATGTAGTGCATAAAATGGAAACAATGTTTTCTATTTGTACTGTTCTGGTTTCATTATGTGATGTTAAGTGAATCTTTGACTTGTTATTACATTACTTGGTTGTTTTTCTTTCTTTTTGTATTGTCTAGTCGTTGATTTATCATTTATTGAATGTTCGTAGTTTTATTTTAAAATAGATCATATCTAGGAATCATTTGGTGATTTGATATAAAAAAAAAATCAGTTTGAACTTCGATACATTATTCTTGTTATGTCTATGCACTTCGTTTTCTTTTGTAAACATCTGTTTGAACATCAATCTGCTTGTGCTTTTGAAACACCGCAACTATAATAAAGGCAATTTATTCTTCAGAAAAAGATGATAAACTAGTTTTGATTTATATTACCTTGGTGATTGAGGATATCGGCGTTAGATTTAAAGGAATAAGACTTTGGTGTTAGATACATAGGTTGTTATTTCTTGTTGATTGGAAATAGACATTAAAATTTACATGGACTTGCAATGTATATTGTTTCTATTTTTTAGAAAACAAAAAAAATGGTGGAACTATATTAACCTGCAACAGTGTTTTCATTAATATGTTATTTTTATGACAATATGATGATTCCAGTTAAGTAGTTTAGATAAATTTTACAGTCTAGATATGTTTAATTTATTGTTATTTTTATATGTAATCAATTGCTTAACTTAAACTTCAATCATGTGCAGTTTGAATCTCCTTTTGTTTTTTGGTATCAAAGCTGAATATGTTTGTTTGTATTGATATGATGTGAGTTTTGAAGTTGGTTTTGTTTCATAATATTATGTGATCTTTGAGGTTGTATATCTAATATCTTGTTACGGAATTGCAAAGATTTTGTAATGTTATAATTTTCTTATGCAGTGATAGAGCTGTTGTCTAATGATATTGTTAACATTTGCGATGAATTTCATTCGAAATCAGAATCAGAATTGTTATAGTGAAGACGTTTGATTTTGAAGCTGAAGATGAGTGTTTTGTGTTAGAATTCATTATTGCCGAGTTTTTGTTCTTCCAATTAACTTAGAATCCGTTAGAAAAGCTGGAACAATGTTTTGAACCATCCTTATATAGCCGATAATAACAAGAATCATGGTCACAAAGATGTTAAGTCCCTTGAACCAGATATAGAAGACAAGAAAAAATGTTGTTCCAGCTAGTTTTGAGAAGGAAGTGTCAAAATGCAAAGGTACACACACAAAACTATAGTAATTGAAATCTCCACTTTAACTCCTTTTATCTTTTGGCAAATGATTGGTTTGGTAAAATCACATCTTACTTGAATTAGGTTGCATTGCTCCTAAGCTTTGGTAGCCTATAATAATAGTGAGTTCATGTTTACCGGGAGCTTCAGGTATGTTCACTGTTTGGTCAACTTATACTTTTCTTCAAAATATGGTTGTATCGAATGTTGTCGAACCCTCTGTTGTGAATGCGCTAAAGTTACTATGGTTAAATGATGTACCATCTAAGGTTGGTATTTTTGGTTGGAGGTTGTTACTATTGGAATTACCAACTCCGAGCTGCTTTGGCCAGTAGGGGTATTATTACTATCCTCATGACATTAGTTGTGTTTTTTGTTTTAGTGAGGTGGAAGATCTTAATCATGCACTTTTTTGCACTTGTCGTTTCTCGGATGCATGTAGACTTTATCCTTTTTGAAGACAAGTTGAATAATTTCTTATTGGTTGGATCATTGGTGAAGCGTAAGAGATGGTTCAAGTTCCGACATTTAATTTGGCTTGCAACAATGTGGTGTCTTTGGCGATTGCATAACATCATGTTTTGTGGACATCTGACGAACTTGGGTTCCATTGTTGATCAAATTATGTACATTTCTTGGTTTTGGTTTTTAGGTAAAGGTGATAGTAATACTTCTTGGTCATTTGGCGAACTTGGGTTCCATGTTTGATCAAATTATGTACATTTCTTGGTTTTGGTTTTTAGGTAAAGGTGATAGTAATACTTCTTGGTCATTTGGCGAACTTGGGTTCCATGTTTGATCAAATTATGTACATTTCTTGGTTTTGGTTTTTAGGTAAAGGTGATAGTAATACTTCTTGGTCATTTGGCGAACTTGGGTTCCATGTTTGATCAAATTATGTACATTTCTTGGTTTTGGTTTTTAGGTAAAGGTGATAGTAATACTTCTTGGTCATTTGGCGAACTTGGGTTCCATGTTTGATCAAATTATGTACATTTCTTGGTTTTGGTTTTTAGGTAAAGGTGATAGTAATACTTCTTGGTCATTTGGCGAACTTGGGTTCCATGTTTGATCAAATTATGTACATTTCTTGGTTTTGGTTTTTAGGTAGAGGTGATAGTAATACTTCTTATGCTTATGTTGATAATAATCCCTTAACTTGCCTTAATAACAACTAAGGGTGACTTTCGAATTGTAAGGGTGGAATGCACTTTGTACTCTTTATAATTCAATTTTGTTTATAATAAAACGAAAAATACTTGAACAACTAAAATTTTTCTTTTCCAGAAAACACAGGAGATGTGGATATCGTTTAGAAAAGATATTTAGTAAATAGACTTTTGTGAAGATGGGGATGTACACACAAATTTCTGACTTTATGTTTATTTTAGGTTTCAATTTGACCCCTTAAGTTTAAAAATTTTCAACTTAGTCATTGTAGTCAAATTTTGGTTTAAATTGTCAGCTAACAAATTTGCATATGTGGACAACTTAGAAGTGTGTCATGTGGATCAAGTACCATTTGTACTTGGGTCAAGTACCCCTTGTACTTAATCTCGAGTTGTGGGTATAGTATCATTTGTACTTTCTCCCATTGTTTTCGTATATATAATGTATACTCATTTTGCTGTTCAAAAAAAAAAGTGTCACGTGGAAGTTTTAGAAATAATTACTTAAAATTTAACAAAAGGTTATACAAAATTAACTCAAAATTTAGCAAAAATGACAAACTTATGTTGATATTAGTAACATAAGGGACCAACTTGAAACTTTTTAAACATAGAGGACCAACTTGAAACCTAAAATAAAGATAAAGGATGAAATATGCAATTAACCTTAAAATTTTGCGGTGCCCACATGCCGTATGTAACTATATTTGGATGCCAAAGAGATAGTGAAGAGCGATAATAGTTGAGTGAAAATTTTATATGGTTTGGAAAAATAGAAAAGTGAGAAGAAAGAAATTTAAAAAATGGTAAAATAACAAATTTACTCTTTTTTACAAAAAAATAAACTAATTGAATGAGATGAGAGTATTGTTGTAAAATTGTGTATTTCCACTTCTTGACACACATCTTTCCTACTATGGAGAGTTTTTTTTTTTTTTTTTTACGGTTATTAATCATTATATTTTTCTTCTTATCCAAATTATAGAAATAATCAATTTTTTTGCTATCTATCTATTTCTTATTTATCTCTTTTGTAAATCTACCTAAACAAATACGGTTAAAGCTTGCAGAAGAACTTAGGAGTGTGTCTTTTATTTTTTGTGAAAAATTAGGTATCTTTTCAACACGGCTTCCAAAGAAATTTCGAATTCTGCATTTCTAAATATTTGAATTTTATGAAAATGATTTCCAAAGTAGTTAACTCTTTAAAAAATAGAATCTGAAAACACTAGATGTGAATAAAAAAAAAATCTAGAAACTACATTTTCAAAAAATAAGATTCCAAAAAAATATGAATTTGGAAAAACCTTTTCCAAAACCTATTTACGAAGGTAAAATTGGAATTTCACAGGGCGGGAAAAACCTGGGGTGGAAAGAGAAAAATTCGAAAGTCTCCTATGGAAGGTTATTCAAGGTTGCTTCCATTCAATCGAGAGAAATGAGAAATCAAATCTCATCCCCAAAATCTTTATCTCAATCCCTTTCTGGGTCAAGTAGTAGCGTTCCGATTCCAATTTCAAACTCATACATCAACCAAATCAAAATCACCATTGTTATTGTTCTTCCCAATTTCCACATCCTTACATGTATGATGTATCTATCTATCTATCTTGCTGTATCGTTTCAATTAGGCATAGAGCATACACAACTAAAATCGTCATTCATTCATGGCATTGACAGCAGACAAAATTAACAACACAAACCAAATTACTGACACCAACCATCAACATCAGCGCCAAATTTACTGGTTCAGAATAATGTACATTCCGAATCAAAACTAAGTTCCAAATGTAAATTCTCAGTTTTAAGGTAAAAACGAAAATTTTAGGGCCTAAAGAGTAATTTTCATAAACAGGTTTATTCGGGCCGAGCTAAAAAGTCCTAAAAAATTTGGGCTAAACATTTATTCGAGTTTAGCGGATTAACCCACACGGACTAGGCCATTTTGACAGCTCTGAATCCATTTCCTAGACACCATTTACCCTAAAATCTCTCATTTATAAACCGTTTGTTTGTCACACTTAATTATTGACTGAAGATTGAAGCTAAGCTGCTGGAGAACTCTATCAATGGCTGCTCCAACAGCAAATGAGAAGAAGAACATCAGTAGTAATAGTAGCCATATACCTGATGACATTTCCTTGATGATTCTCTCTAAACTACCTGTTAAATCTCTTAAGCGTTTTTCTTGTGTTCGCAAATCATGGTCTCAATTATTTGAAAACCATGAATTCTTCAAAATGTTCCGCAACAATGTCATATCCAAATCTCATCCACTCTATGACGATGCCTGTCAAATTCTAACCCAGTATGAGAGACCATGTTGGAATGTTTATTTGTTTTCTGGCGACAAATTTGAGAATAAAGTGAAGTTGGATTTTACACCTTCTTCATTTCACAGACGCACTCCACAGTGTAGTTTTACACCTTTTAGTGTTTTGGGCTCTGCTGTTAATGGGATTCTTTGTATATTCGATATAAAGTACGCCTTATTATGGAACCCTGCCACCGAGGAAATTAAGGTCATTCCTCCTGGTTTTGCTGAGTTTAAACATGATCTTACAACTTTTATTAAACGTTGTGGATTTGGCTATGATCATGTTACACATGACTATAAAGTCATTCAACATGTGGGTTATATTGGTAGTAGAATTGACAAATATCCTATGTTGAAACCCTTCTGGGAGATATATAGTCTAAAGAGTAATTCGTGGAGAAAAATTGATATTGATATACCAACTATGTCCTGGTCATGTAACAATGGTGTGTACTTCGATGGGGTGTGTCATTGGCGGGAGCTAAGCAATAAGTTGGTGTCATTTAACTTGTGCAATGAGATGTGCTTTATTACACCTTCATTCTTAGAAGATTTACCTAATGATTTTGATGTTGTTAATCTCAATGTCTTAAATGGGTGTGTTGCTATTATAACGAGTCGTATAGATTCTACCTCTTTTCAAATATCAATTTTGGGTGAATTTGGTGTTAAGGAATCATGGATTAAACTCTTCGATATCGAACAAATGTCTTGCAATATATATCCTATCGGAATAGGGACGAATGGCAATATATTCTTCAAAACCAACGATGATAAACATGAAATAACTTGTTTAAATTTAACTACTGGGTTGATCGAGGAGATTGATCTTAAAGGAAATAGGTTTAGCTGTCAGGTGGTAATTTACAAGAGAAATCTTCATCCAATTAGAGAAATAAGAGACTGATTTCTATTGCAGCCTATGCATGAATTTTTCACACTTGAGGTTTGTATCTAGCCTCTGTCATTCTTGTCTTCCTTCTCCTCCTTTTCTGCTTACATTGCTGCATTTGAATTTTGCTGCAATCAGTCATCAAAACTGGTTCATTTTCATTAAGTTTATAAGGTGCTTATAAACAAAGTTAGATAGGTTGATTTGAATTTGTGTGAAAAATAGTTAATTAAAAGACTTGGTCATTGCAAGATCATTTCAATTTTTCTTTTCTTAATATTTGAATCCAGACTGAGAATATCAAACTGTTCCATAGATAGATATCACTAGGTGTGAATTTATGGTATAAGATCTTATACGATTAAATTGATTGTTTTTTAGATTCGTCTTTTTTTTTCTCCTATTGTCGTCAATGCATATAGAGATAGCCGGTAGCCTAGTACTAGTTTTTATGTGTGAATCTACGGTATAAGATCTTATACGATTAAGTTGATTCTTTTTTAGATTCTTTGTTTTTCTACTGTCATCAATGCAAATGATGAATTTAATGAATGAAAGATTTTGTTTATTGTAGTGGTAACTCCATCCAATTACTTCAATTATGGCTGCTTTAGCTGGATTAAAACATTTTCCGAATAGAGTTTTGACATGCATTCATTACTATACCGGATGTTTATCCTCCAAAATGTCACAATTATACCAGGCATTCAAATATTTATTCCCAATTACATATAGAACTACGAAAATGATTGCCATTTTTTAGACGCGAATGTTTTTCCACATGTGCTTATGATAGTGCATGTGTCTGTTTAATTCTATTGTATGGGCGCATGTTTCTGATCATGCGTTTTTGTTTCTGATGTGTTTTCGCCTGTATGTGTATCTGTGCTGCTGAGTGCAGTTCTTGTTTTACTACACTGCTGCTGCTGCTTTCTGTTTATGTTTATGCGCTACTGTTTCTGATCATCGCTTTTTTTCTGGTTTGTTCCGTTTCTGGTGTGTTCCGTTTCTGGTTTTATGATTCTAGTTTGAGGGCGTATCTGCCATGTATGCGTTGCTGTTGAGTGATCCTCCTTTTTCCTCATGTGCGCTTGCTTACTGTCATGATAGTGCTTCTTTGCAATGTTCAATGGTAGAAAGTTCATCGAACATATATGCTTCTGTTTCTGTTTGCAATTTCCTATCGAAGTCTTACCGAACCATATCCTTGATGAATTGTATCTTAATAAAATTGCGCGTTATGAAATAAATTGTAATGGAGATCCTGAAGCTTCCTAAACTGTTTAATTTATTTCAGGAATATCTTGAAGCTGCAAAGGTGAAGAGGTACCAAGTTCTTCTATTCAGAGGCCAAAAAGGAAAAGAGGTGAAAATGATAACATGTGTTGGTTCTTGATTGTGTAACAATGAAATACTGTTAATGTGATCATTGTCACCATGGTTGGTTTGTTCCCATGCAAATTCTTTGCTTAAAACATTATGTAAAAACTTCAAAGTTATTCTACTAGTACTTGTTGTTGATTTATGTAATACTTGTCATTGATGTATCATTTATGTTGTAATGTTGATATTTATTTATTTTTATGAATGTAAATGAGATGGTTTTCATATTTGATAATTGCACACGGTATCTTCTACCGGCACTGGTTTTGACAGGTTCACGTGATTAATACTTCATTTCTTTTTATAAAAAACAATTTATTATTTGGTTTATAATATAAACTTGTTAAATCAGTTATTTAATGAATATAAAAAATTAAATGTTTCTTATAAAAAAATCGGAGCTAGTAACAAATAGGTGTTTTGAAATAAAAGAAAAAATAGAGTATTGGCTATATGGTAATCCATGGTGTTAAATTTTTAGATATCACAGTGATTAGTGAAATTTTAATGGTATTTTGTGATATATTATCATAAACTATTTATTCAAACATTGCTCTCAAAATACACCAAGTTAGTAATGATGCTATACCATGACTCTTCCTTTGATTTGTTTAGGCTTTCATGATAGAAGATGAATTTGAAATATTGAGAGGAATTTCCGATTAGGATTTGAACATTTGAGTATTTTCTACCAGATTTATTCCCTAACGAGAAAATTTTCCATATTCTACCATTCATTTTGCGGTGCCTACATGCCGTATTATATTATCTATCTCCATTGTCTTTTCTAGTATATTTGTAATAAATGTAAATGAATATTGATGAATATAAGATTTTTGAATGTGGAGAATTTAAATCCAATCAATACTAGCGATCGTACTAGATTTATCCTCTAACCAGAAAAACATAGATATTCTACCATTCATTTTGTTGCCCACATGCTACGTAATTAATGTTACATTGAACATTAAGGCTAGCACAAGAAATTAGGTATATGTGTCTATCTTTTCAATTGGCCACAATTTTTTTTTATCTTTTTTACCGATATTTTTTAATTTGAATTTCCTACCAACAAAAAAAATACTATTACATTAAATTTTATAAATAAAAAGACCTCATATATAAGTAAACAAAACAAAAATCATTTACATCAAAATTTGCTTTAAACTTTATTTAAAATTGAATGTACACTAATTTTATCTACCTCTTTCCTCTTTTAATTGTCCATAAAATGTCTATGTTGTTTTACCTAAACTTTGACATAGTCATAGTCATCTTGATAAAAAAAATTATACATTAGATTCAAATGGTTAATGAGTTTTTTTTTTTTAAGATGAATCGTTCGGAAAAATCCAAATTGAATTCCTAGTGAAAATAATTTTTAGCAAAATTTTATTTTCCACGTCAGTCGTGACTGAAATCCCCATCTCTCTAAAAAATCAGTGAGCTAAAAAAAACAAAGAAAAAAGTATATCAGAAGATATTTATATCATGAATTCACCATACAACTTAAGAAGGCTTGAAGTAGTTTTGACAAATTTTTCCTTGCTGTAATCATGCTAATTTTTCTTTGAAAAAATCATGTTTAATTAAGTATTGGTTCAACCATATAGTGGACTATGGTCATTACTTAAGCTACTGAATTTAATTTTATTGTAAAAGACGGCATCGTAATCAATGCTCCTATAAGTAGTTTTGTTGCACCAATTTGCAACTCTACATGCATCCAATTTTCCAACCAAACTTAACTAGCAAATCGTTTTCTTTTTCATTCATTATTATCTAGTTTATTTCTCCATATTAATTTTATTATTTTTCATTCTTTTTTCTTGTTCCAAAAATTATTTTTCATTCTTTCCAATCCATCGTTACCAACTTGTAAACAAGTTGAATCATTACATAGTTAAATTGGTAAAAATAATATTATGTTTTAATGTGTATTGTATTACTATTATTATATTCGAAAATTTAATTTTTAAAGATAAAAGGTACATACATGTTACAAGTAGAGCATGTTACTGTATACTCTATATATATAAAAAAATCTAGAGTGTTAGAATGCAAAAATAAAAGCAAGAAAATTGTCATGACTAGTTCAACACTGATAAATGTTGATACTAATATTAGGTTAAACATCTTTATTCAAATTCAAATTAATAGATAACATAAAGAGTCGTGTTAACATTTTTCTAAAATAAAAGAAAAAAATTTGACAAGATCAAGTTTTGCTGACATTAAACTGAAACAGGTGTATACAGAATGAAAATATTTGTTTCTGCCGGCATTTGGCTAAGATATTCTGAAGAAATTAATGCAGCAACTATGTAGGCAATTAATAAATGCGTGTGGACCACATCTTCAAGAACTTACTACGTACCATAAATGACCAATATATTAGCATGAATTATGCAGGATTTAAGGATGCATTATTGGCCAGCCAAGTGGCTTAACTTTCACCAATTTTATCATCAAGACATAATTTTAGCTAACTTTATGCATGCCTACTGAAGAAAAATATACTACTACACTAAAAGTATATAACTAAAAGTATGTTGATAAATTGCTCTTAAAAAAAATTGAAAAAATATCTTATAAAAACCAAATGTAGTATTTAAAATCAAATGTCTCATAAGTCCTAGCTCAACTGACAAAAATGTCGAAATTGTTAGGCCGGACGTCGTGATCTGGGTTCGAACCTGGGATCTCACAATTATATGTGAATTTAATTTCAGCGGATTACCACTTCATCTGAGACCAAAAAAGTAAAACCAAATGTAGTAAAAGTAAAACCAAATGTAGTATTAATTCTTGGAGAACATAATAATATGAAATTCTTTCATAGATAAACAATATCTGATTAAAGATCGTTTGAATTAAGATATAAAAAAATGTATTGATTCGTAAAATGTAAGTACCGGACATAACATAACAGGATAATATACAAGATAAAACAGCACATGACAATGTTTAAGGTATTGAATTTTGTTTGTGTTGAACGATATTTAGTGGACAAAAGGTTATGTTTGTATTTTAGACAATTTGTGTAGAAGGCAAAAGGTTTTCCGTAGTTCAGTGGAGGACAAGAATTTCAGTTTTTTTCCTGTTCCTTGGCCCCCAGTTTGTACAGTACCGGGAACAGTTTTAAAATCAAACACAGGACAAATTGTCCTATCCAGTCCCTTATATTTTAGCAGATCAAGTGCACTCTTATAATAATAATAATAATAATAATAATAATAATAATAATAATAATAATAATAATAAAGCAAAACAAAGTTTATTGACTTCATGATACTACTGATTTTGTCTATTAGGATAATGGCAAAGGTAGCTTTGCAGTTTCACCAAACTTTTACAACTACTATAAATGCTTAGAGGCAGTTGATCAATTTCTGAAAAACATGCAAAATCAGAAAGAAAATTAGACACATAAACAGCTGAAAAGTGTATTAAAACAGCTTTGAAAAAAAACATATTAACGCATGCATCACCAAAACTAGTCTTATAATTTATTACTCTTGTCTCAACTCAACTACCCTTTACTACTTTTATTACAAGTCACATAGATATAGTTGTAACCACATTTGTGACTTCAATCATCACCATTCTCTTCAAATCACAGTTCTAAAACACACACATTCCCTGCATATTCTCCATATCAGTTTTACAATGTCTAAGGTTTATACTCTTAAGGTTGAGGAAGGAAGGCCTGCTACAACTGATGGAAAGCCATCAGTAGGACCTGTCTATAGATGCATTTATGCCAAAGATGGTCTTTTGGAGTTGCCTTCTGGTTTAGAGTCCCCATGGGATTTCTTCAGGTTACTTTCTACTAATTTTTTTTAGTTGTTAGTTCTAATTTTCATCTAATGCAAATCCATTGAAATTATGCTGCATTTAGTTCAACTGTTTCATTGAGTTTGTGTAAATGTTTTAAAAACCGGAACAAACCAACTCACGCATCCAGGAATAAGCCAGTTCGTCAGTTGGTTTGATCCCAGTTACATTATACTCCCTCCGGTCACTTATAAGCAAATTTGACTTTTTGGTACATTGTAATATATTTGGTACATAATATAGACTATATACAACAATTTTACAATGTATCAAAAAAGTCAAATTTGCTTATAGTGACGGGAGGGAGTAGTCTCGTTGAATTGAGATGAATATAAGAGGTTAAAAATTTCTGATATGCTGCTGGCTGAGGAAGAAATGCATGAACATATAGTAGTATTTGTCTTTAGAGCTTTTCTTCTTAACAGTTTTCATGCTTCCTTTGGCAGGGATTCTGTTAAGAGGAACCCCGACAACCAAATGCTTGGAAGGCGTCAAAAACTCGACTCTAAGGTACAAACTTCATCTTCGAAGTATTTCAATTCCATGCATTCTTTGTTATATAGTTTCAAGAGTCAAAATATTGTTTCGTTTTCATGTTAAATTGTGAAAACTTTATGAGCTTGAATTTTCAGGCGGGACCTTATTCATGGCTCACATATAAAGAGGTCTATGATGCTTCCATCCAAATGGGATCGGCTATGAAAAGCCGTGGTGTCAATCCTGTGAGTTTTCAGCAGTTCTATGGGACACATTAAATATGAAGTTTATTATCTGACTAGTGGTTTTACGTTACTAGGGAGATCGTTGTGGCATATATGGAGCCAACTGTCCTGAATGGATCATTGCAATGGAGGTATAATACTCTGTATGTAATTGCATCATCATTCTTGTTCAAACTAAGACTTCACCTGAATCAGTTTTGCTATTTTGCAGGCTTGTAATAGCTCTGCAGTAACATATGTTCCATTATATGACACTCTTGGTATGTCTTTTCTGCCTTCACGGCCTTGTTAGGATTAAAATCTTAATTAAGCACTTATCATATAAATGCTTATGTATAAGCTAGTTAATAAGATATGAACTGCTTTAATAAGCTATCTTGAAGAGTTTATAGAAATAAGCTAAAAACAGCTTATGAACATGTCATAAGTTGTTTCCATAAGCTATCACAAAGACACAAAAAGCCTCGTAAGTTCCTATGCCAGTAGATAAGTTGAAAACCTCAAATAAGTTAATTCAAACAAGACAATGTGATTTCGTTTATCATTCCAAACATATCCTCTCAAGAAGCTTTGGACAAAAACAAGAGGATAGTTTAATGACTTTAATTAACATTTGTTTATGCCTAACAGGTCCTAATGCTGTGGAGTTTATCATAAACCATGCCGAAGTTTCAATTGCATTTGTACAGGAAAATAAGATTCCATCGGTACGTTCTAGTTGTTTCTTTGAGCTTAATGTTTTTACTATTGCAAGATGGAATAATATTCAATCAGAATTTTATTGTTCTACTGTTAAATTCTTTGAGATAGAACTAAGCATCTATCATATTTTTCCTTCCTAAACTAACATTTGTTTCCACAGATTTTGTCATGTCTTGATCAGTGTTCTTCAAATCTCAAAAGTAGGTCAATCATCATTGTCTTATTTACTCTCAATCCAGATTAAGGTTTGTTTGTTCCTACATTTAACGCTGATATCAATCTGTGTTAATTGATGTTGTAGCTATTGTGAGCTTTGGAAATATTTCTGCCACACAAGAGAAGGAAGCTGGGGAATTTGGCACAACCTGCTTCTCCTGGGGAGAGTTTCTCCAGTTGGTAAGATGTTAATTAGTGTTTTTAATTACAGTTACGGTAACGCTTCATACCTTTATATTCCGGGAAAATGCGACCGATGCGGTTGCAGAGACCTCAAATTTATATTGTGACCGCATTTGCTGTCATGGACCACAATTTAAAACCATGAACCTTGTTCTCAGATATTATTTTATAATAGTAATAAGATATTCTTTCTTCAGGGAGGTTTGGATTGGGATTTACCACCAAAAAAGAAGACAGACATTTGCACAATAATGTACACAAGTGGAACAACTGGAGAACCTAAAGGTGTCATTATTAAGAATGAGGCTTTCATGTCTGAAGTGTTATCTATTGACCAAATTATTAGGTTAACAGACAAAGTGGTAAGATAATTTTTTTGAAACTTCAGTGATTTCCTCTTATACTATTTCATATTCTCATGGCTGAAGTGTTATCTATTGACCAATTATGTGATTAATTATTAGTAGAACACTATGGTTAATTTATGATCATTTAACATTTTATTTTCTGTAACTACTTGTGAAACAGTTTGTTCAAAAAACTCATATCAAAAGGTTTATACAATGAGTAGGTTAAGTTTTCTATATTTGTGAAACTATATAATTCTGACACGAATATGCAACAATGTAATGTAATATTCTTAGGCAGCAGACGACGATGTCTACTTCTCCTTTCTTCCTCTTGCTCATGTGTACGACCAGATAATGGCGACCTATTGCATCTTCAAGGGCTCCTCAATAGGATTTTGGCAAGGCGTAAGACTTCGATTCACAGTTTCCGGTTCATTCTTTTCGAGTCCTTTGTTTCAACTCTTAATGTTCCTAATAAATTTTTCTCTTAATTTTTGCAGGATGTCAGGTTCTTAATGGAAGATGTTCATGCGCTGAAACCAACTATATTTTGTGGTGTTCCTAGAGTTTTTGACCGTATTTGTGCCGGTAAGACAAATATATTCTTCTCATGTTTATAACTATCATATTTAAATACTATCCAATTAGTACCAACTATATGATTTTTCACATGAAGGTATCAAAAGCAAAGTTTCATCTGCTGGATCACTAAAAAGTGCATTATTTCAGTATGCATACAACTAGTATGTTCTACCACCAAACTCTTTGAGTGTTTTTGTTATATATTTGTGTGTAAAAACTAATCCGGAATCCATCAACAGTAAGTTAAGATATCTAGAGAAGGGTCTTCCACAAGATAAAGCAGCACCTCTGTTTGATAAGCTTGTGTTTGATAAGGTAAACTACTTATCTTTGTGTGTTCTTTTCGAAAGGTTTGGTTTATTCGCAACTAACAAATATTGGTTTTGTTGCTAGACAAAACAAGCACTAGGTGGACGCGTTCGTATCCTGTTATCAGGAGCTGCGCCTTTGCCTATACATGTGGAGGAGTGTTTGAGAGTTGTTAGTGGATCCACATTATCACAAGGATATGGTATATGAATCTTCTGCTAAGCATTGTATGAGAAATAGTTTTATCCAATAAAAGTTCTACCATTTTGACATTAAGTTACTATTTTTTTATGTGATCATTGCATTGTAGCGGTAACGTATTTTTTCTTGTGCATGTGTATGACATTAATCTATTAAATTTTTGTGTGTGACAGGTCTTACCGAAAGCTGTGCTGGGTGTTTCACAGCAATTGGCGATGTGTTTTCTATGATTGGAACAGTTGGAGTTCCCATGACAACAATTGAGGCCAGGCTTGAATCTGTACCAGAGATGGGATATGACGCACTTTCCAGTGAACCCCGTGGAGAAATTTGCCTGAGAGGAAATTCTTTATTCTCTGGTTATCACAAGCGACAAGATCTTACTGAAGAGGTTATGGTTGATGGTTGGTTTCATACAGGTATATTTGACTGATTCCTAGTAACTGAAGTACTTATCAGACCTAGTTTGAGAGCTTTTGTGAACATCTCTTCAGATTTTCCTTAATCTATTTTGCTTAACCTTAGTATAGATTATTCAAGTTGCTACATTGTCTCTAAATGCAATATGTTTAGATAAGATTTGAAAATCATTGTAGGTGATATCGGAGAATGGCAACCAAATGGAGCCATGAAAATTATTGACAGGAAAAAGAATATCTTTAAATTGTCTCAAGGAGAATACATTGCTGTAGAGAATATCGAAAGCAAGTATCTGCAATGCCCTCTTATAACATCGGTATGTATGCTTCCGCATCATTCAAAAACATTCCGTAAAACTAGAGAAGCAAGAGTTATATTGCATTTACAATAATAACAGATAAAAACATTTCTTTGTGTATTCAGATTTGGGTATATGGAAACAGTTTTGAATCATTCTTAGTGGCTGTGGTGGTTCCTGAAAGAAAGGCTCTTGAGGATTGGGCAGTAGAGCACAATTTTACCGGTGATTTTAAATCTTTATGTGATAATCTAAAGGCTAGAACATACATTTTGGATGAGCTCAAAAGCACTGGTCAGAAACTCCAAGTATGTATATATATGATTTTCTTATCTTATGGTACTAATTTCTGATAATATATATATACCGAATGTATTGGCTATATCTGACATGAATGAAACTCTCAGCTTAGAGGATTTGAGCTGCTCAAAGCTATTTATCTGGATCCTTCTCCTTTTGACATAGAGAGAGATCTAGTAACTCCAACATTTAAATTGAAGAGACCACAATTACTGAAATACTACAAGGTTTGTTGCATGTATTGTGATCAATGTTTCATAATTATTAACTTTCTATTGCACAATTTATGCTATAAAGCTTTTGGTGTTTTTATTTATTTTCAGTATCAAATTATACTATAAGTTGTGATAAAAATTTATGCTATAACATTGCTTTGCAGGATCAGATTGATGAACTATACAAGGAAGCAAAGGGAACAATGGCATGAGCCATGTGATGCAAAATCCGTTTGGTTTTCTGTATATTTTATTGTATTAACTAAAGTGATAATAGTCTATAAATATAGTAGTCGTATATGTTAAAAACCGCAACTCCAAATGTAATTCTTGTCCGAATATTTGCTTAATAAGATTATATTTCAATATTATGACATGTTAGAATTTTCTCCAACTTAACTAGCAATGACTGCACTTCAAGAAATACAGTGGTGTATGAATGTATGATCCACAGACTAACCAAATTATGATTTCCAAGTACAATATACAATTTGTGAATACACAAGAAGATACGAAAATACAACAATGCTAATCATTTTTTTAAGGATTAATGAAATCAAAAGTCTTCCAATAATATTTCACTTCATAATATTTATACACACACAAATCAAACTATAAGGACATGTATAAGTCCCTAGATATCAGTTTCGATCAAATTAATGTCAAGGAAGGTTGTTACACTTACATCGATCAAATACAAAATTTTCACTCTATGCTTATGCCTATGTAGTAATATAGAGAACCAATGTCCAGATAGGAAAGACTAACAGAAGAATTATTCCAACTGTATTTGATATGCCGTGAGCTTTTGTGAAGGAATTTCTAAAACCACCAGATGCCCGAATATGTTCTTGCAGCAAATAACATGCAATGATAAGGCATACTACCACCCCAGCTGCATTGCTTCTACATGTGTTTGCAAACAGATCGGGAGCAACAACAATAAGAAGAATCAATGCAGCAGGCAATTCTAGCCACTCTGCGATAACCGTGACAAAAGATTAGAAAATTTTGGATAAATGTTTCGTAGTTTTCTTTATTTTCCCCATTTTTCAAGTTCTAGGTTGCTCCTAATGGACTAGGGGAACACGAAACGTGTATCCGCAGCCTCTAACAATCATAACTTAACCATAAGTAACCTCCCTTGTACAGAACACACAGATACTAGTTGAGCTAAGCGCAACCGGTTCTTATAGTACTTAGTTTTAAGTTAAGGTATCTATATCATAATATAAGCTGACATCTATCTTTTTTTTATATGCAAATGCTAGTGGTTAGTTTGTTGGGGCGAGGGGGAAATTGTTAGCAGGGATTGAACCCTAGACCTAATCTGTAATACTCTTTCAGCGTCCCAACCTATGCCATTGAGCTACACCTTCAGGGACAAGCTGACATCTATCTATATAATATGCATCTAAGAAAAAAGAGCAAGATTACTATCTTTGAAATTGTATCATACCAGGAAAATGCCTTGGAGCGAAAAGTCGTAATACAACAGCAATGAGAGCAATCCATCTCCCAATCTCTTCCCTGTGAAGCGAGGAAAATAAGTGGCATGATATGGTACCAAAATAGAAAACAGAAAATTTGGTATTGAAGAAAAGTGAATGGTAGGAAATTGTTAACAATAAAGCATGAAAAAATAATCACCTGAAGATGCTAAAAACCAATGAAGGCAGGCTGAAAAAAATGTATGGAATGAGTAGTGATGTGAAAATGTTGGTCTTCCAGTTTGTTCGATCCAAAATCAACAAATAACTGCAGTGCATAAGTAAAAATTTACCATCAATAACATAAAAATTCCCTCTTGAGTATAACAGTTTGCACCAACTTGACTCTAAAATAAACATGGTCTAAAATTGAAGTGTGTTGACTATGGCTCATATTCATTAATATGTAGGCAGACACTTGAGCATAGCATAGCTAAAAAGCAACGAGCGCTGTGGCACAGTTCAGGTCTCAGGGGTACAGTTCAAGGGTAAACTTGTAATCTAAACTGTAGTATTTAATCACAATTTTGCGCTGTTTAACCTTAAGCATTTTAAAATAAAAACTACAACAATCACTCTGTTCAGTCACTATGTTTCTTTAACAAGCAAAATTTATTAATCACTAGTCATAGACTCATAGCACAAGAAATGCTCAGTCACTATGTTGTTTAAGACATAGGCCCAATAGACCTAATTCCATGATCAAGGCGTGTTCGACAAAACAATATAAGAAGTTGCTTATCAACATTAGATATGAGCACAATCTATGTAGCACTGACACTTCAAGTCGAAGGCAAGTCCAACACTAGTAGGCAGTGTGTCATGTTTGAGTGTTCGATAGCCGTACGGCGGTAACCGGAATTTGCAATATTCACAATGTAATTGTTAAATGGGCACACCCACCCTCACGCTTAGCGTGGGCCTGAGTCCAATTTCCACATTGCAATTTTTAACCCGACTCTGATACCATGTTAAATGGGCTTGAATCTCATCCCAGAAGTTAGCTCAAAGGATGAGAATGCCCAAGCAATGTGAGACTACAAACAACTTTAACAATTGAACTGCAACCGCAATTTAAAACCTTGTGTAATTACATTCAATTACTTCCACTTTCTTAAATACTCCCCTATGTTCCCTATTATAAACAAATTTTCAGTTTTGACCGGAACAAATTTTGATTACAAATAAAAATAAAATAAAATGAAAGAAAGCAAAAGAATGAAATTTAGAGGTAGATTAGGGATTAGTATTACATACATAGCAGCAATGGAAGCAATGATTTGGAGGACGGAGATTCCAGAACCAGAGACACCAAGCATGATGATGATATGGTGAGCGAGGTTATTAACAGCTACAGCAATGTCACTGAGATCAGAGATAATTAACTGTGATTCAGCTTCATCTTGAAAATCTGTTCTCATTGCTAAGTAACTCTTCGTCTTCCACATTTTTTTTTTTGTAGCAAACTCAGCACTTCAATGGCAGGGATGAAAATTGTGTTGTGACAGGAACTCACAACACAGAGGCAAAGATCTAGTGTTTTGTTGTGTACTTTGAACTCATAGGACTGTGATCCTTTCCTAATAAGGAAGTGCCACGTGGAAGTTTTAGATTATGTGATGGCAGTTAGATATGCACGTTGGTTGTTCCACCCGAAATTCTATCATTTTGTGGATCATTTCATTCATTTGTTTATTTTAGGAAAAATATTTATTTATTTATTTATTTGAATTGAGGAAAAATATTAATTTTTTTTTTACAAAAGGAAAAATATTTATATGGTTACTTCATTTCGTCATTTCATTTAGTTACACAACACAAATTATTTATCGATCGTTAGTTGGTTCAATGGTGATTGACGCTGAACTTGGCAGGGAGGATCACGGATCGATCCCCCGCAACTGCGATCGGGAGGGGCTGAAACCACCTGATGTCAAAACTGACCCCAAACCAGATTAAACTGGCGGTGGAAACCACAACACAAATTATTGAATTATTTTAAAAATATTTGTCAAAAAAAAAATGATTTTATTTATTTTCTAATAAAATTCAATATGTATGTTAAACTACAAATTATTAAACAAACTTTTACAAGTGACATTGACCATTTTACATGTATTTCGCGTAGAATTTAAACAAGGAAAAAATTTTCATGTATTTTCATATATGCAGTTTTTACTTTTCCTCTCATAAAGAGATAGTTTTTTTAATTAAAAAACAGTTTTTTTAGTTTTTTTAAAATGAAAAAACACCAAAAATCAACTTTTTGTGAGTGGAACAACAAAAACTGCATGTATGAAAATGTAGGTAAGGTTTGTCCTTTGAACAATATATTTGAGGCAACAAAGTTAAGTTCTTACCACAACAATTTATTGACACAACCAATCCAAATGAGAATGGAGAAGAATTACAAAACAAGAACATTAAAATACAATGCAAAAGAAAATTTAGATAGTAGAAGCTTTGGTGAGAGAGGTTATGGTAATAGAAACACCAATAGCAGCAGCTTTAGTCTCAAAAGTAAAAGTATCATAACGCAAGAAAAATTCTACCAAAAACAATCTACACAAAAGCACAACAAGATTTTTCCCAGGACATTGTTTATTATCCACACTAGGGTTCTCCGTTTCTCTTCCATTTGACCATAGAACATACTTCAACAACTTCTCACCTTCTCCAATAAACCTCTTTGGAACAAAAACCTCGGCATCATCGAAAACCCTAGGATCCTTAGTAGCGAACGGTTGGAATCCAAATATCATCTCACCCTTTTTTATTTCAAAACTTGCATCATGACTCTTCACAATCAAATCTTCTCTTGCTTTTCCATATTGATAAGGTACGATGGGTTCTATTCGAAATGCTTCATACACAACGGATTTTACTAACGACATTTTTTCCAATGACTGAATTGTTACTCCGCCTTCTTGTTTTACAATGGTCCTTATCTCGTTTGCGAGTTCTTTGTGTAGCTCTTCACCGGATAAAGCTATCCATTTGAAGAGTGTTGGAAATTGATTCTTTAATCCGGCATATCCGTTGAAGCCGGCTATGAAAATGAGATTGTGGCATGCTTCACTTCTTTTCAACTCTATTTTTTCGGCTTCGTCTAAAAATGTTACAGCTGAAGAAGAAAATGCTTCGTAGATCTTCTTGTAAGACGACCTGACCAAACAAGTTATAATGTATTAGTTTTGCATCTAGTTATCTATAATACACTTTTATTTATCGATATTTGTATTGGTAACACGCATATGAGAGATTCATAAAAGAACAACTATTAACAAATTCATCCTTATTAGTTTTTAATGAAATTGAAATATGTAATGATTTCGATTGATGTATTTTCTATGAATTTGAATGAATGAATATTGTTGTTTTTGAGTAAAAAAATAATATTAACATTTTTAAATAAAAGTTTTGCATCATGCTAACCATAATTATGTATTATTTTCTAAAATGCATCATACTTAACTACCATTTTATTTTATCTTAATCACAATTAAATTTTAGGCTTAATTGCACTTTTGGTCCCCTATTTTATCAATTCCACGATTTTGGTCCCCTATTGTAAAATAAAATATTTTTGCCCCCTTATTTAATTATTTTTGCACTTTTGGTATTCCACCCCATTTTTTAACCAACCGAAAGAAAAAACACAGATGTGGTGGCATCCACGTGGCAAAGAACAAATACATATCATCAAACGCATTATTTTTAATAAAAAATATAAGCGTTTTTGTGCCACATCAGCATTTTTCCTATCAACTAGTTAAAAAATGTTGATGTGGAAATTGTCCTTTGCCACGTGGATATTGACACATCAGCGTTTTTCCTATCAGCTAGTTAAAAAACGCTTATGTGGATGTTATTCTTTTTCACGTGGATACTGCCACATCAGGGTTTTTCCTGTCAGCTAGTTAAAAAATGGTGTGGGGACCAAAACTGCAAAAAAAACAAAATAAGGGGCAAGAATGATTTATTTTTTAACAGAGAACCAAAATTGTGGATCTTATAAAATAAGGGGATTAAAAGTGCAATTATGCCAGAGCCAAAAATAAATGTAATTAAGCTTAAATTTTAAGATACTCACTATTTCCTATTAACAAATTAAAATATACATACGTTTTTTTAAATCAAAATAGAATATATTTTCATAGAGTAAACAAACCATTAAATAGAATATATCTTATGAAAAGAAATAGAAAATTTCTCATTAAAATTATATGCTTAAGACCTTATTAGTGTGTCAAAGAAAAATAAAACTAGCTTATTCAAAAAAATTATATGATTAAGACATAATTTTACCTTGTTAAACAAGCTGGAATGGGAACAGTACGAAGCAATAGATCTTCAAGATAACTGAAAATCTTAGGAGGTTTTAATGTTTCAATTGGAGCAATTTGAAATAGAATCCATGTATCCAACATTTTAGGACCTTGAGAACCAAGGTTAGTTTCAGAAGGATACTTATTATCACAAAAGAGACTAAACAAGAAGTTAAAAGAAGCCTCACTAAAAATAGTGTTAAAATCAGCTTTACCACTTTTTTCAGAAAGTTCATCTTCAATCTTATTAAAAGCATCAGAAAGTATGCTCTTAAAAAGAGGGATAACATTGTCTTTTCTCAACAAAAGAGATTTAAGCAAGAGACCTTTGATAAGATCATGGTTTGGTTCAGTTGTGTCTAATTGAGACAAGATACGGTAGCCGCCGGTGAAATTTGTCGATGGCATGAAGGTACCATCGAAGACATTGTGTTTCTCGACTTTTTTATTGTCGAAGAGGATCGGGAATGATGCCGCATCTAATAGAGCTATGACTTGAGGGTTTGAGGCAATGAATGGACCTGGTGGCATGTTGGTTCTGAAGACTGTTGAATTGTATTTTTGAATTCTTGTTGAGAAGAATTTGTCTCTACCTTGGTTGTAGAAATAGTCGTGTCGGTCGGAAATCGGTCCGAAGAAGGGGAGGCCATAGCTTCCTGGGATTTGTTTTAGTGGGAGCTCTTGCTGGTTCTTGGTGGTGGTTGTGGAAGATTGTTCTAAAGATGTCATTGTTAATGAAATTCTTGATATTTTGATTGGTTAATTTGCTTGGTTATGATTTATGGCATAGTTGTTGTTTCTTTATATAGAAGTGGTCCTTAGTACTGGTAGTAGTAATTTTATTTCAACAAAAAAGTAGTGACAAGTGCCCTTATCCTTATGGACACGACTCTTAATATAAACGTGGAGAAAATATGCATCTATCAAGTTCCGATATGAAAACTCATTTGAGTTTGTCTAGTGGTATTGGTTTGAGACCTGAAAATGTATAACTGTGTATTTTCTTAAAGTTTTAAATTTAATTTTCTCTAGTGCTAATTTAGATAAGTTAATTTAACTTCTTAAAAAAAAAATGAAGTTAAGATATGTGGGATTTTTTCTAGCTACACTACTACCTCTTGATATATAATTTGAGAGGGGATTGTCTCTTGTGGATATCTCACCCGAAGAAATCTAATGTTGATATCCACCCTTCAATTATTTTTTGTTATGTTATTGAAACTGGAAACACTTTTTATAAAAACTGGTTTATTTTTAAAATCAGTTACAATTTGGTTTATAACTGGTTTAGAACCAGTTTACACTTTTTCACTGGTTTAATTTCAGATAATTGGTTTAAAATTGGTTTTTTAATAGAAACAGGTTTATTTTTTAAAACTGGTTTTCAACCAATTACCCGAAGAAAAAAAATCGAAATTTTTTTCTTGAAAAAAGATCAGAAACTTTTTTCCGAAAAAAAATCGAAATTTGTTTCCGGAAAAAAGGTCGGAAACTTTTTTCGGAAAAATCGAGAATTTTTTTCTAGAAAAAAAATCAGAAACTTTTTTCAAAAAAAAATCGAAATTTTTTTCTCGAAAAGAGGTCGGAAACTTTTTTCTGAAAAAATATCGGAAACTTTTTTCTAAAAAAAAGTCGATTTTTTTCCTGAAAAAAGGTCGGAAACTATTTTCCGGAAAAATCGAGAACTTTTTTTCCGAAACATTAAAAAATATTAAATATTCTATTTTAATAAAAACCGGTTCATAAATTCAAATTGGTTCTGAACCAGTTATAAACTGAATTGTAACTGTTTTTTAAAAGTGGTTCAGTTCAAAACTGAATTAAATGGTTCAGTGCAGTTCGAATTACAATTTGGTACAGTTAACTGAATTTTTGAACACCCCTAATTTATCTCGGTGAACTTAGCTCAGTTGGTAGGGATATCACACTATATCTGCAGGAGTCTGGATTCGTATCTGGGATACTCCACTTATTCACCTTTAATGTGGATTTTCTAGCCACTAGGCTATTTGAACAAAACAACAAAACGAATGGTTAATTTGAATTTAATGGGAGATAAATGTCAATAGAAACAATCTCTTTCCAAATAATTTAGAGTATTTATTGGTTGTTAGTAAATAATAAATATCCATTATTAAGTGTAGGGTAAGTTTGTGATGTGAGCTTAACTCGGTTGATAGGGACATCACACTATATATGCAGGAGTCTGAGTTTAAACTCGAAACACTCTACTTATTCATCTTTAATATGAATTTTCTAACCACCAGACTACGAAAAAAAGTGCAGTGTAAGTCTCACTATTGCAAGTACATGGACAAATTCACATAACATGTTTCATGTGACTATTTTTTATGACACCACAATATTAAAACTTAAAAATATCATTACTTTAATAACTTAACTATTTAATCTTCAATTTGATGTTATAGGCAACATGATATAGATTAAAAGTTAAATAGTTAAATTATTAAACTAATGAATATTTTAATTAGGTCATATCAATGACATGTTGTAAAAAATTAATTGAAACATGCGATGTGAACTTTTATAAAAAAACAGAGACTAAAATTAAAAACAATTTTTTTTAGAATTAATGTTCAAAGAAATTTTATAGAGGAACTATAAAATAAAAATTAATATATTTAGAAGGATAAAAAATATATTCAACCTTAAAATTTATATGCATGTAAAATACTTGAAAGAAATATACATCCACTCAAGCCAGATATAGTCAGTAGTTCAATTTTTGACTCTCTTACATATAGAAATATTTGATTGGAATGTGAGAAATTAACCACTATTAAATAACATTAGAAACTTCCTATCAAATAATAACATAATAAGAAAAAATCTATGCTTTCATATTCATATCAAATTATAAACATCACAATTTGTAAAAACTAATACTTATAATTAAAACACAAAGTATAAAATTTTGCTATAACTATCGATCATTTGTTGATTCAGTTGTGATTAACATTAAACATAGTAAAGAGGACCACAGTTCGATCATTGCAACAACTGCAATCGAGAGGAGACTGAAATCACTTCATCCTCGAGTATTTGCGGAGTAATGGTCCTATATGGATAAGTCACGTGAGTATAGTAGATTGTTTCATTTTATGCATGTGTACGTTGTCATTCAATTTTTTTGACACAGTGTACGTTGTGATTATGTGTGGTAGAAGTTCTAATGTCTAATACAGACAGAGCACGAGGTTGTATAGTAGCTGGATGGCCTGCCGGTCAGATGAATTCTATTACCGGGTCACTTTCAAATATCTTTAAATAGATTTTTTTTCAGGGTGAATTTTAATTTATTACTATAATATGATTGACAAATAAAATAATTTTCTCATTTGAATCGTGTCTAATTAATTATATTAAGAGAAATTAACGTTTTCTTTAGTATTGGTTTCATCGGAAAATATAGGCCAGTGGTGTGTTTTTTTTTGTTTAGTGGTGTTTTTCTTTACTTTTCTATTATTTTGGTTTTGTTGTTTCTCTGCTTGGAGTAATCAATTATGTTTGGTAAGTTGCTTGAGCAGATGTGTTATAATTTCCTAATTATATACAGGTACGTCTTGTGTGCTTGGAATAGACTTTTACCAATAACTTATACGTTTTTTAATGGCAAATTATAATATTTAATTTAATAAAAGAGTAACGAGATATAAACATGGCAAAAGAATGGGTGTGTACAAGAAGTACCGAAAACTCTAAACAAAAGATAACAAGAGTACAAAAAACTTCCATATAAGAAACACATAATAAGCCTCATGAGAAAACTAGCACCAACAAGCACCAACAAGAAGGAGAAAAAAGAAGATCAAGAGAGACAAGAAATAGGCTTCAACTTCATGGATACCACCAAGACTGAAACTTACCACGACACAAACTATAATGGCTATGTGGCTTGTCAAGTCTTTTTTGATACATATTTGAGAACATAGTCACTGCGGCTATTATTAAATTTTTAAGCTCGAACACAATGAAAGTTACACATAAATTCCAAGCATATATGAATTAAGCTTTAGGTTCGATTCGCCACAACTAGTTTATGCAAACTAGAAGTAGATGGGTAATGATCAGGACTGGGCCTAAACCCAAATTGATGCCGAGCATGATCCATTTAAGCGTCGAGCGCTCGGTCCAATCACATACAAATACTTACTTCAACGTTGGAGTGTTTTGCAAGTACACCTCCCTTCATTTCCATCATGCAAAGAGGCGTTCACCGACCATGATCACTCGAATCCCCTTCAGGATACTTTAAAAATCATGATATGAATAACATGTTCATATTAAACATATCAATCAATGATAATTTATAGAATTAAGTTTCTTTGATTGCTCTCGTGTACCAGAGAAAAGAAGAAATAATTTAAACATAATTGAGCATCACAAAAACATGATTTCAAGATTCTATTTTTGCCTCAATAATGTCTGTATTTATTGAGAAACTAAAATATTTGATGAAAGGATACAACTTAAAAAAATATCAGCAATGTCTAATTTAAAATAGGGTCATGCTAAACAGTATTTTCAGTGCACTTGTTAAACATACTAAAAAAGATATAAAAAAATAAAATTAATATTAGTAAGATAACTTTTTACACTATTTTTTGACCAATTTTTTTTTACACTTTTAAAGTATTTCAAAACAAAAAATTTCTTATTAATATAAATGGATGAGACATACTCTACCCCATCATAATTTGAGAGTGTTTACTCATCAACCAATTGAGAACATACACCTAAGTGAATTTGCATGTGGTAGTACCCATAACTAACTTGTAATCAACTTTTGACGTCATTATAAAATAGTCTTACATCGACGTCCAATAAAAAATTACATTTCTTCAATATCATACAAGTGGAATGATGTAACAAATTGGTGAATTTTTATTGGATATATGTGTGAAATTGTTTTCCACCAATGTTGCACATCTTTAAATCCAATATGAATATCCAATCACATTTTTAGTAATTGACTTGGAATTATCCACGTTTTATCATTATGTGGTGCAGAATGATAGCAAGATCGACATTGTGAGCTACTCTCGATGACCTACTGATGGTATGAATTGCATTACCAGTCACTTTCAGTTATCTTTCTTTTTTTTGGAGTAACAGGAGAGCCGGTCTAAAATCCCCACTTTCTTGTTTTTTTTTTTTCACCACCAGTTTAATCTGATTCGGGGGTCAATTCTGTCATTAAGTAGTTTAAGTCTCCTCCCGATCATAGTTGCGGGAGATCGAATTGTGGTCATTCCTCCCAAATTCAGCGTTAATCACCACTAAACCAACTAACGATTGGTTAAAATCCCCACTTTCAATCTTAAGTAAACAGTGATAAATACATTTATTAAGCATATTAAATATAAAAATTAATGATAATTTAATAATAGAAAAATAACTTTTTATATTTTTAAAATATTGAATGCATAAGTTTTTTAAAACAATTTTTTCTTAGCAATATCTTGAAATACTGTTTAACATTTTCCTTATTAATATAGATGTGTTTAATATGGACTCGGGACAAGGTAGTCCTTACAAATTTTAATAAATATTATTTTATTCTATATCATAATAATTTTTTTGTTAAATGGTATATGCTCATCTTTAGAACATTTCTCAAAAGTGTAATGGTTGGCAGATAGAAGACTGAATCCTCTCAAAAAAATTTCGTAAGTCTTCTTAATTTTTATATCTTATTCATTAA